>JAJEJO010049457.1:173058-187479 GCA_020662805.1 Glaucomys volans
CATGCCATTTTTGTTACTATTGCTCTATAGTATAGTTGAAGGTCTGGTATTGTGATACCACCTGCTTCGCTCTTCCTGCTAAGGATTGCTTTAGCTATTCTGGGTCTCTTATTCCTCCAAATGAATTCCATGATTGCTTTCTCTAATTCTATGAGGAATGTCATTGGGATTTTAATTGGAATTGCATTGAATTTGTATAGCACTTTTGGAAGTATGGCCATTTTGACAATATTAATTCTGCCTATTCAAGAACATGGGAGATCTTTCCATCTTGTAAGGTTTTCTTTAATTTCTTTCTTTAGTGTTCTGTAGTTCTCATTGTAGAGGTCTTTCACCTCTTTTGTTCAATTGACTCCCAGGTATTTTATTTTATTTTTTTTGAGGCTATTGTGAATGGAGTAGTTTTCCAAATTTCTCTTTCAGAGGATTCATCACTTATGAATAAGAATGCACTAGATTTACAAGTGTTGATTTTATATCCTGCTACATTACTGAATTAATTTATGAATTCTAGAAGTTTTCTGGTGGAATTTTTCGGCTCCTCTAAATATAGAATCATATCATCTGCAAATACTATAGTTTAAGTTCTTCTTTTCCTACTCATATCCCTTTTATTTCTTTAGGCTGACTAATTGCTCTGGCTAGAATTTCAAGGACAATGTTGAATAGAAGTGGTGAAAGAGGGCATTCCTGCCTTGTTCCAGTTTTTAGAGGACATGCTTTCAGTTTTACTCCATTTATAATGATGTTCCCAATTAGAATGTCTATTATCATGAATACAAGCAACAATGGGTGTTGGCGAGGATGTGGGGGAAAAGGTACACTCATACATTGCTGGTGGGGTTGCAAATTGGTGCAGCCACTCTGGAAAGCAGTGTGGAGATTCCTTCGAAAACTCAGAATGGAACTACCATTTGACCCAGGTATCCCTCTCCTTGGCCTATACCCAAAGGACTTAAAAATCTGCATATTACAGTGATGCGGCCACATCAATGTTCATAGCAGCTCAATTTACTATAGCTAGATCATGGAATCAACCTAGATGTTCTTCAATGAATGAATGGATAAAGAAACGTGGTATATATACACAATGGAATATTATTCAGCCATAAATAATAGTAAAATTATGACATTTGCAGGTAAAATGGATGGAGTTGGAGAATATCATGTTAAGTGAAATAAGCCAATCCCAAAAAACCAAAGGCCAAATGATTTCTCTGAAAAGTGATTGATGACACATAATGGGGTTGGGGGGAGGTAATAGAAGAATGGAGAAAGGATGGATTATATAGAGGAAAATGAGGGGTGGGGAGAGGGCCAGGAAGGAAAGATAATAGAATGAGAAAAGCATCATTACCCTATGTATATGTATGAATATGCAAATTGTATGATTCTCCTTTGTGTGCAAGCAGAAAAACGATAGTTGTACTCTGTGTATAGTGAACAACAACAACAACAAAAAAGATCTGGTATCAGCTCATTGCAGCTGTCCACTTTGGAAAAAATAAAAAAAGATGTATTCCCTGCTTCTATAATTATGCCAAAATGGACTTTACTCTCATGTATAACTAAAAGCAACCAATAAAATAAGAAAAGAAATAGATAACATGGTAGCCCCATAACTATCAAAAGAATTGAACCTGTAAATAAAAACTTTCCCAAAAAATATGTAAGGGTTATTGGTTACATTTCCTTTAATCAGAATTCTACTTCTATAAATAAATGGAAAATAGAATTACTAATCTCTTCTCACCTGGATGCCTAGAACCAAGATAACAACAAAGCTAATTTATTTTTATTGATAGCAGATTTTCACAAATATACTGGCAATTTATACTGTTATGCTGAAGTAATTTTAAAAATCTAGAAAAGATCTATTTCTCTACTGTATTCATGTGCCTAACCTTAGCTCATGTCTGTCAGGTTATTTCTAGTGTTCTTCAATTTCAGCACAATTTAGTTTCCAAAGTAAAATTTGATGTCGCTATAATTTTCCCCCAAATTAATAAACTTTGCAAAGGCAATTATGTGAAAATTACTGATGCTTAAATCATGTACATGTTAATTATATTATAAAATTATTTCATAAATTGGTTCAGTCTAAAGTATTATTCAATAATCATTGTCTCGACATGGTGGGGTGGGTTTGTCCTGTACAGTTCTGTTTTAGACCTACAATATATTCTTAAGATTTAGAATGTAATATTAGTGTGTACTTTTCATTTGTAGATGCATCTAATTGAACTTTTTGGAAATAAGGTGGACTTGCTTCAGTAGAATACTTAATAAAGTAAAGTAACACAATGAATAATTCATTGTATTTGGTGCTTCAATATACTACAGGTAGTTAAAGGCATGAAACGATTTACTTTGGAAGTAATAAATGGTATTTTTTTGTTTTCTGACTTAAATGCCAGATGTTTTAACAGAAGATAGTTCGGTAAAGCTTAGGTAAATAAAATGGCACAAGGGACTCAAAGTATAAGAAATTACTAAACATTTCTTTCTCACACCCAGTCCACCTGTCCATCTCCATCCACAGCACCAAACACGCCTACCTTATCAACAATCATCTGAATGAAGGAAGTACATTCTCTTTGTGCTGGGAGAATATGATATTGAATCAGAGCACTCTGCCAAGTACCAAACTACAAAGTTGCTAGATTGATCATGTTTTAGGAGATGACACCTCAATAAAATAAATTCTTTACTGAAGGAAAATGGATCAATTACTTGATTTACAGCAGAGGACATGGAATTTTCTTACTGAGCTGATCTGCAGAAATTGTTGAATGACTGAACTTTAGGAAAACTTAGTAAGACTTATTAGAAAACAATAAAAGCTTGTAACAGCTAACATCCTACATCTTTAACAAGTTCCAGAAAGTATTCTATATATTTGTGTTTACTCATTTAATGCTTATAAGCATCCTATGTTGTAGGTTCAAGTTGTATGCCATTTTATTGAGGAGGATACTGACTCGGTGGACTTACACAGATGAATTGCTTAGTAAATTCCACTCAGAGACACTGATTCTGTACTACAATAACCACTGGACATCTTATTGCTCAAGAAAGAAAAAGATGACCCCAAAGTTTTATTTTTTATTTGTTTTAATTAGTTATACATGATAGTAGAATGTATTTTGACATTTTAGAGTTTGACTTCTCACCCTTCTGGTTGTACATGATGTAGAATTACATTGATCATGTAATCATATGTGTGCATAGGATAGTAATGTCCAATTCATTCTATTTTTTCTATTCCTGTTTCCCCTCTGTTCCCTTCATTCCCCTTTGTTTAATTCAAAGGACTTGTATTCTTCCCTAACCTCCCCCACCTCTTACTGTGAATTAGCATCTGCACACCAGAGAAAACAGTTATTTTTTGTTTTTTGGGAATTTGCTAATTTCACATAACATGATAGTCTCTAGTTCCAAGCATTTCCTGCCATAATTTTATTCTTCTTTATAGCTGAGTAATATTCCACTGTGTGTGTATGTATATGTGTGCATGAATGTGTATATATAAATGTATATGTATATATGTGTGTATATATATGTGTGTGCATATATATACACATAATCACATTTTCTTTATCCATTCATCTGTTGAACAAACCTAGGTTCATTCCATAGTTCCACTACTATTGGGAATGACTCTAAAGTTTTAAGAGTGAATTTTTTAAATAAAAAAAGGGGAGTTTTTTTTTTGAGAAAGGAATATGTATTGTCAACTGGACAGACTTGTTGAAATTAGAAGTTTGTGACTGAAGGAAATAAAATACCTCTTTTTTGGGAGAGGGAGAGGACATGATGAAATTTGGGGCAATTGTGTGTGTGGGGTTTTTTTTGGTACTGAGAATTGAACCCAGGTGTGCTTAACCACTGAGCCACATTCCCGGCCTTTTTTTTACATTTTATTTACAGATAGGTTCTTGTTGAATTGATTAGGATTTCAGTAAGTTGCTGAGGCTGGCTTTGAACTCATGATCCTTCTGCTTCAGCCTTCAGAGTCATTGGGATTACAGGTGTGCCCCCCAACGTTGTCTGGGCTGTCATTTTTTGACTCTTGCTAATGTTTTTTAAAATTATAGAAATTGTTAATCTGTAAATTGGGTCAGAATAATCAAATATTGGTGTTATAATGAACTTCATGAAAAAATTTAAATACCTTGATACAAGGATAAAAGTGACAGAAGAAAATGAATAGAATTTTAAATATTGATAAACTACAAATGGTGGCAGTACTTAATTGGTATACTTTCTCATATTTATCTTTGTAATTTGGATAATATGTACATTCTTAAAATGAAAATCAGAATGTAATTTGACTCTTTAAAAATTGATAGACTTACGTTAACTGAAAATGCCAAAATATCATTATCTCTGTCTTCATATAAAAAAATACTATGAACCAGTAGTCAATTTTGTAGAAATTCAGGATTCTATAGAATATAATTTGGACATGTTTCTTTTCTTCTTCCAATCCACCTCCTGGCTATACTTGGGGAAAATTGCAACAAAGAATGTTAATATTTGTTAAGAGAAACACAAGATGGTATGTAAACAAAATCCTCCCATGTAAGAGGCTCCATAGTTCTGTGCAATGGAAGATCTCAGCACCAATATGTATATACCATGTACATAACCAGTAGAAAGATGCATGTCCTAAGATTCATCTTAATGAAAAATCTTAATGATCTATCACAATTTATGATTCCCAAGGTGACCATCTGATGAGACAAGAGGAAAAATAAATTCTACCTTTTATGACTAGCAAGCACAAAAAACTGGTTTCAGCAAAGAATCCTTTAAAGATAAAAGGTATTGAGACCAAGTTCAAGAATCTGGATGTCCTGCATATTTGTACAACCCAAATAGTAGTACTTTCTTGAAAACCAGTGATCAAATCAACTAGAAGATAGTTTTACCATCACTAAGAGTTCCTCCCTAATCAATTTATTTTGCTTGTTCTGGACATTGTAGCTAACATTGTTTCTCTAAGTAGTGATGTAGCCTTTTTAATAGCTTTATCATAAAAATTCACTGTCATCAATGGCAAAAAGTTTTTCAAATGACTTTTGAAATGGTTGACATAGAAAAATGTGTGAACAATTGAATAGTTGTATGAACTTGTCAGTGTCTTTTCAAATGAGTTACCTGAAAAGCAGGGTACAGAATGATAACATTTTAACAAGAGAATTTTGTCTGATAGATAATAGAAGTAATTTAAGACACACACACACACGAGAAAATGAAATATATATATATACACACACACACACACACACACACACACATACACATATATATAATTTTAAGAAGACATTTTCATCCTGCTCTGAATCTGAGCTGAACATGTGTGGGGTATGTATTTAGAAGCTAAACATGGACTTTATGCAGTGGCCTATGAAATTCTTTACAAATCAGAAGTTATCCAAAATAGAATGCCAAATTGTTACTAATTAATGACTGATTGTAGAGAGACTCTTACTATAAGTCTGAGAATTTAGATTCAAAGTAACCTTGAATTAAATGAAGAGTACTGCTTAGTGCTAGTATCATGCTAATGTGCATACCCACAATCTGTTATATAGAAGATCTTATTGTTGTTGAATAAATCCCTTGCTCTATTTTTGCTTGCCACACTTCCACACTTACAAAGACACAGTAGTTTCTCATTTCTTGAGTGTCGTAAGTAGTTCATCAATATTAAACATGTTGTGTATATTTTCATTTATTATCTCTGGTTTTGTGTTCATGAAAATACATCTCAGTTTATTTGGAGTTCTAACTACAGGTCCAGTACTATAAAATTCTGATTTCCATCATCCTGATGTCATTGATTTCTGTGCACTTTGATCTTTACTTTGCAGTATATGAAAGTCAATATGTTGATCTGTAAGCACATCTGCTGCTTGGATAGTAGTTATTTTAGAACTGGCACTTTCCAAGCAGTTATGACACTGAGAATTGTTACTGTGTGCTCCTGTCGGCACTTCCTGGTTATAAACTTGATGAAGAATTCAAAGAACTATTGAAGGAAATAATCTTACATTAGTATATAGATTAAAATTGTATTTGTGATAAAGGATATGAAAAATGTTGGCTTTTGCTTGTGTATTTCCATCAGTTCTAAACTGGTCAATATCACTGTTATACTCTTAGCTTATATGTCATACCATCAATTCATTGAAATTCTTAGTCAATGTAACATTGCTTTTTAGACAATTTTTAACCTGTTGAGTTGGCCCTGTGTGTATGTGTATATGTATATGTGCACACATATATGCATATGTATGTACTTATATATGTATGTGTGTATGTGTGTATATATATATGTATGTGTGTATGTGTATATATATACCACATATATATATATATTAACTATAATAGCTATCTTTTCAGTGTAAAAGTTCATTGCATATTGTGTTGGTAAGATACCTAAACCTGAGCTGTTAAGAAGTGTTAAAAAACAAAAAATAAGAACAGTAATATCAAGAGTGTTATAGATTGCATGAAATGGTATTTCTGTTGCATTTTACTGATCAGGTGAGCCAAAAGGGTGCCTGTATTTCCAGAAGACTGGAGGAATAGATTCCAACTCTCAATCAATGAAAGATATGCACACATGGAAGGGGTATAATTGATGAGCTATATTGGGGACATCTAAGAAGTAGATATTGCTTAATGATACTTTGGCATATTGAATACCACTATAATGAGAACAAGTAGGAAAAATTGGAAGTAGATTACATGTGAAATTTTACATTTATCTCCTTGATGAGAGCAAATGTACATAATATTTGACTATTCATTTGATGAAGTATAGTGAGAGACAATGGGTGTGTGCTTTTGGATTTGAGGTTGATGAAGTCAGCAGAACAAAGTTATCATTTTGGGTAACATTTCCTAGCTTGGGGGTCCTTAGTATAGGAGGGTATTAAGAAGAAAGTTCCCTACTTCTATTGCATGTGTTTGTTGCAATATAAAGTTGGTTCTAAAACGACATGACTTTGAGGAGTATAACTAGATTATATATAATTTTAAGTATTCCAACTAGAATTTGTAGTGATAAGTTTGCCCAAGCCTTTCATCATAAAGATAAGGATACTAAAGTATGGAGAAGTTAAATGACTTCACAAAGATCTTAATGTTAGTGAGTACAGTGTTTGCCACGGATTCTGGCCTTGAATCTAGGTCTCTTAATTGCCAAGTTGTTCTTCCTGTTAATACAGATAGCAAAACTCCTTTCCAAGTCAGTGGTGTAAATTACCAATCTAGTAATCCATGTAGAATTGTTTTCACCAAAGAGTGAATAAGACTTTGTTATTTCATCATACTCTGTTTTTTAAGCTCTAGAAGAGTAAAAATGTTTAGTCAACCTGACAAGAAGTATGATAGTGAATAATTTATGTGCATATGGCAAGCAGGAGAATATTCAGTTTTGATTGCCTCTAAAGCTGATATAATTTTGGCTCCATTCTGTAAGCAAGAAGAATACAAAATTATAACCACTATATTAAGTACAGGCTTTAAAAGAGGTCTATGTAATACAAGGACCCTAAGTGTCATCAGACTTTTTCTGAATCATTTAAATGAAATTATAATTGTGGTCAGACTTTAGGAGAAATGTGTGTTTCTTCACACAAAGCATTCATGAGCACAAAGGGTTACCTCTTCTCTCAGCCTAAAGTCGTATCCTTCCAATATTCATAGTGTGTTTTAAATGCAGTCTAGCTTACATAAGAGGAAATTCAGACTATACTTTATAGCTTTAAGAAGCATGATGGTGCCTCACATAGTAATATGGACATTCAGTCCTCTTTATTTACCCTTTGTCACTATTCGTTAAGGTAGAAAGCATTAGTATTTTTCAAAACTATTTAATTGATAAATAATAATTGCACATTTTATTGGGTAAAGGGTGATATGTTTATATGTATGCCATGTGTAATGATTGAACCAGGGTAATTGACATGCATTATTTCAAACATTTACCATTTCTTTGTGAATATTCAATATTCCCTCTTCTAGGAATTTTGCCATATACAATGATCACTGCTAACTATATTTACTCTACTCTGCTACATCAAACACTGGAACATCTTCTATCTAAGTATAATTTTGCACAAGTAAACAAAACTCTATCTCCCTTCTCCATCTCTTCTCAGACTATGGTAACCATTATTCTACTCTTAAGTATGAGATTAACTTATTTAAAGGAGCAATACTATTGATTCTTGAAGGCTAAAGAAGTGTGAAATGATGCATTAGATTGACATGTTAAAGCAATTCAGTGTGTCTGTATATTTTTGGAATTTATTGAATTATAAATTATTTAATCTTAGTTGTGCCATTTACAATATGAGTACATTGTATGAGTATAAGTCAGAATATTTTATCATGTCTGTTGCCACATGGCTTGCTATGGAGTATCAGTTGAGGTTTTCAGAGAAATGATGTATATGCAAAATACAGTTTTTCAGCTGGGATCCAGTGTTACTGTGCCACACACGGAATGCATGATGGGCATAGTGAAATAAGGATAATATTTTCATTACAGAGTATTTGAGGATAGGGAAGACTGTTATTATGTTTCCTCTTCTTGTGAAGAAAATCAGTTGCAGGATATGAACTTATTTCCCTGAAGTAACATAGCTGGGATTCAAGCCCAGGACTTAGAACACAAAGGGCAGCAGGCTTTTCGTTATGCCACTCTGTCTTTTCCAAAGGCCAACAGAAGTTTATGCTATCCCCACTGTCCTTCCCCACCTGGAAATGATTGCATTCCCAAGGTCTTGTAATTTAGCTTTTTGTTATGATGGCTTTTTCTGTGAGTTACTTAATTAGAATCCACAGCATTTGGCAGGAAAAATTGTCTACCTAGCCTATTTCTAATAAGCAATATCTTTAGAGGAGAAAGTTGAAGTGAGCAAATAGAAAAGAATGAATGCATGATAGTAGCTGCTAGAATATATTAGTTGCAGACAAATTTCAGTGGGAGTGTCCGTCATCATGAATTAAATTTTTAAGTGAAGTGGCCCAAATAACAAGAATGGGATGGAGCAAAACACGGATATCATAGTACAGAAGATTTGGAATTCTCCCAAACCTGTCATCCTTTAATGGAAGTACTTTTAGGAGCAAAGGCAGAGCCTGTGTTGATAGAATGATCTTGGGAAATGCTTTCCAAGGACACTTTTAAACAGTCTCTGTTAGCTTCTTGTTGCTGTGACTAAAATACCTGCCAAGAATAGCTCAGAGGAGGAAAAGCTTATTTTAGGCTTAGGGTTTCAGAAGTTTCTGTGCATGGTCAGCTGATGTTGTTGCTCTCAGTCTGAGTTGAGGCAAAATATCACTGCAGGAGGGCATGGTAGAGGAAAGGTGCCCAGTTCATGACAGCAGAGAAGCAGAGAGGAAGGATCAGGGAACAATTATAACCCCAAAAGGGACATCTCCAGTGACACTTCCTCAAGCCGTGCCCCACTTGCCTACAGTTACCACCCAGCAATTCATTAAAATTATTAATCCCTAAAATGAAATAATCCATTAATTTGGTTATAGCTCTCATGATCTAATCATTTTCCCCCTGAACATTCCTGAACTGAACACATGAGCTCTTTGGTGATATCTCATAGCCAAACCATAATGCAGACCTACTCAGACTTGATGTTCTGAAGATTTTATTTTAGATAAATTAGAATTTAAAAGCAATTATATATATATATATATACACATATATATATTTATATTAATCCCATTTAAAAATAATGAAATATAATGTGGGCCAATGTATAATGCCTTTAACCATTCTAAAGGGTTGAAAATTTTTGGAGGAGCATCATTAAGCTTTTAGAAAAATTATTGCAGAAGATAAATGTTAAATACTAGTTGAAAACAATGGTTTCACTGGTACCGACAACTGAGGATTTCAAAGGCTTTCTATACCTTTATCTCAACACATTTCATTACTAGTAGATGGAAGACAGAGATGGTAGAGTCTATTGAGAAATGTCCTCAATAGTGAAAGTACGGTCCTGCTATTTGGGATAATATCAGTATGGTTCTTTATCAGGTTGCACCATAGAACATTTCAGGTACATATTTTGTCTAATAAGTAGTTGATGACATGGTTCTCTGCATGACGTTGATGAGAAACTATTTTTGATCTAGTTTCCTTGAAGCCCATAGGTTTCTCAAAATTAGGTTTTCCACAGGCATAATTGCAATAGTATCTGCTGGAGTTTAGAATTGTGTGTTCTTTTTTTTCCAGAACAAGTTGTAAATCTTGTAAAATTTCAGTGTCAAGACCCTAGCTTTCATTGAAGTTAATGTGGAGGGAATAACAGACTAGCTTCCAGCTAGGGAAGGTGAGATTATTTAGAGCCCATCATGCCTAAAAGCATTTTTCTTAAGTGTAAACATTGGGTATATTAACCAGGAAGTTATAACACAGGCAGCTAAAGTGATGTGGATCTCTTCAATCTGTCATATTATCTGTGTCTCTTAATCCTTATCATGAAACCATTCACTGGGGCAGTTTGAACCAAGTTAGCTTTCAATTAGGATCTAGGACTATATCGGCAGTTCCAAGCTATTAGAAAAATATTATTTTCATGGACATTTTATATATGAAAAATTTGTTGTTCTGTAATGCAACACTATTATAACCTATTAAACCTTAAAACTTTTGACTTTACCTTTCTAGCATACTCACTTAAAAAAAAACAAAGCTCAGTTGTACTTACCTTCACTCAAGTTGTTCAGCATTATTGGAATAAATCACTACTTCTCTGAATTTTTAGTCACATATCTCCAGTGGACATGCAGTGGTGTCACACAATCCTATTTCTCTAGAACATTCAAGTGGCAATACTCTGAGATCTTTTTGTATCCATTTTGCTCTACCTTTGAACTTCCTATTCTCTTTCTATACACTTCACATTCAGCAGTGAAAGACTCAGCTTTTATTTTCTCCCACTTAATATTTTTTAAATAATGCATTAGAATACAACAAGCTCACATGTCTGACACTAAATTGCTATCATTTGAGTTTTACCTCCATTTATAATAGATCAGTTCTACCTAATACTGCTTAAAGCCACCTCCAACATTTATGTTTTCAAACCATCTCTCAAAGACTGTTCCTTCAATTGATTCTTCTCCTATATCACTGGTCCTTCTTTCACTATGAGATGATTCTCATGAATATGTAAACACATCGTTTTATCACCCATGGTAAGAAACATGTTTCCTTACACCATGACTTTATTGGCAAGACAGAAAATTCCTTCTCACAGTTGTTTTATTCAGTTTCTTTGCCATCTCCCTTCTGTTTTCCTCCTTAGACAAACCAAATGACATTTTCACTCCTTGCAAAATGATTGTTACTAATGAGCTATGCTACCAGTTCCAATGGTCATTTCTTCGTTCTCATTTTACCTGACCTTTTGTGCAATTTTATGCAGTTGATCACAACTTCCATTTCCAAACGGTTTCCCCTGGTTTCCTACTGACCTCTTTACTGCTGAATTTACATTACTGCTTGCTTTTTTTTCTGTTTGGCTTTACTGTATTGGAGTTTAAGCCCTCAATCCTGAGTTCTCTTCTCTTTCTTTCCTTTAGAGGTGACTGTATCGAGTTCCATTGCTTTAGGGGATATGAGGATAGGAAGGATAGTAGAATGAAACAAACATTATTACCTTATATACATATATGACTGCGTGACTGATGTGATTCTACAACATGTTCAATCAGAAAAAATGAGAAATTATACCCCATTTATGTATGATATATCAAAGTGCATAAATGCATTCTACTGTCATGTATAACTAATTGGAACAATAAAATTCTTTTAAAAATTTAAATTGAGCAACAACAAAATCTGTTGATGACTCCTAAGTATATGTCTGCAACTCAGATTTTTCTTACACCATTCTCATCTGTATTATTATATGTTTGCCCATAAAAGATTATCCAAACCTTAGTGTCTAAAACAGTATTCATTATCTTAAAGTTTCTGTGTGTCAGGAATCCTGGTCTGGATTAGCTGGGTACTCTGGCTTAGCATCTCTCAATAGGATTTAGTATATTTGCAGGGGCAGCAGTCATCTCAAGGTTTGAATGGGGCAGGATCCTCTTCCAAGTTCACTTGATTATTGTTGGCAGGATTCAATTGCTTGAAAGTTATTGGACTGATTATTTTGCTGGATGTTGGCCAGAAATCACTTGCATTTTCTTGCCACATGGGCTTTTCCCCATGGTAGCTTTCAGTACAGTAGCTGACTTCATTTAAGTGAGTAAAAAAGTATCAGCAAAATGGAAGTCAACGTTTCATAACTTATTCTTCGAAGTGACATCCCTTCACTTATTAGTAAGTCACTAGCTCCATCTCACACTCAAAAGTAGGGTATTACACAAGGTCATGAATAACAGGAGTAAGTGATGATTAGAGTCTCGCCACACTAATGTGGGTTGAGGATCCCTTATCCAAAATATTTGGGACAAGAAGTGTTTCAGATTTTTGGATGCTTTATTTTTACATTGTGAAGTATTTGTATATATATTGAGCTTTCTTGAGGACAGGATCAAAGTTTAAACACAAAATTCATTCATTTTTCATATATACCTTCTATACACAGCCTGATGGTAATTTTCTAAAGTATCTTTGGTGTGCCTTCAGTTTGGCAGTGACTTATCATAAGAAGTCAGGTGTTGAATTTTTCACTTGTGATGTTATGTCAGTGCTCAAAAAGTTTTAGCATTTGGAATTTGGAATCTGCATATTTAATTAGGGAAGCACAACCTGCCCATCTAATTAATTTGGATATGATAAAGGCATCTCAATCTTAAAGTCTCCAAAACATATCTTACAAATAGCTTCTCAAACTTGCTGTTCCCCAGCCATCCCCATTTTAGTTAATGGTAGCACAATGCATCTTTATTCTCTGGCCAAATGAGTCCAGGTTTAGAAACTGGTACCATTGCATTAGATTCCAACATTATTAATGTCCTTATTCCCCTACCACATTTTGTTCCATTATGGTCCATTCTTCACATGGGAGTCAGGTGAACTTTTAGAAAAATGTGTAGTATTTTATTACTGCCTGTGTTAGTGTTCTGGAGTTGCCATAACAAATGACCATAAACTGGGTGGTTTAAAACAATAGAAATTTATTTGATCACAGTTCCAGAGGCTAGAAATCAAAATCAAGGTGTTGGCAAGGCCATGGTCTCTTGAAGGTTTTAAGGTATGATTCTTCCTTACCTCCTTCTGACTGCTAATGATTACTAGCAATCTTTGGCTTTCCTTTGCTTGTAGCTGCATAACTCCAATCTCTGCCTCCCTTGTCACTTGACTTTTATTCCTGTGTTTGTGTGTCTCTCTTCTTATAAGGATGGTAGTATTGAATTTAGGGCTGACTATAATCCATTATGACATCATCATTACTAAATTATATCTGCCAAGATCCTATTTAGTTTTTTATTGTACAGACTAATAGAATTGACTGTGTTATTTCCATATCTGCATATATCATTAATCATGTCCATTCACCCTTCTACCTTTGCTCCCTCCCCACAAAACCCCTTCCAATCTCTAGTAATCTCTTCTCTACTTTCAGCTTTGACTTATTTTTCATTTTCTTTTCCACATATGAGGCTATGCAATTCTCGTCTTTCTGTGTCTACCTCATTTCACTCAACATAATATCCTCCAGTTTTGTCAGTTTTTGCAAATGACAGCATTTCATTCTTCTCCATGATCAAATAATATTCCACTGTGTATACACACTATATTATCTTTATCCATTTATCTAGATGGGCACTTAGGCTGACTCTACATGTTAGCTGTCATGAATACTACCACAATAATCATGGGTATGCAGGTGTAAACATAGGTATGCATTATGATATTTCCTCTGGATATATATGCAGGACTGGCATACCTGAATCATATGGTAGTTCTATTTTTAGATTTTTAAGGAGATTCCATATTGTTTTCCATAACTGCTCTACTAATTTGCATTCCCAACAGCAGTGTATATGGTTCCATTTTCTTCACATCCTTGCCAGCATTTACTATTACTATTCATAATAGTTGTTCTGATTGGGTTAGATGGAATCACAATGTAATTTTGATTTGCATTTCCCTGCTGGCTAAAGATGTTGAGCATGTTTTCATATATTTTTTTGGCCATTTGTATTTCTTCATTTGAGAAGTGTCTATTCAGATCACTTGCCCATTTTTTAAATTGGATTTTTATATTTAAGTTTTTCTGCTCTTCATATATTCTTTTTTTTTTTTTTTTTTTTTTTTTTTTTGTTTTTTGGGGTTTCACACCCGGGCTTTGGTTTTTTGAGAAAGCATCTCCCCCTCCCGTCCACCCTCCCCCCCCCCTGTTTATTCTCTTTTTC
>JAJEJO010049457.1:187579-210719 GCA_020662805.1 Glaucomys volans
TTTTTTTTTTTTTTTTTTTTTTGCGATGCTGGGGATTGAACCCAGGGCCTTGGACTTGCAAGGCAAGAACTCTACCAACTGAGCTATATCCCCAGCCCCTGTTCTTCATATATTCTTGATACTAACCCTCTGTCATATGAATAGATGACAGAGGTCTTCTCTCTTTGAGTAGATTGCCAAGACCCTATTTCTGAATAAGATCACATATGTAGGTTCTCAGGATTAGGGCATCAACTTATCTTTTTGGGTGATACAATTCAACCCACAACACTTCCTTACTTTAAATTGTGAATGGATTTTCACTACAAATAGAATAAAATGCAGGCCGTTTACTCTTTTTAGTAAGCCCCTGTATGAATTGGCCCCAACTTGTTCTGATCTTGGGACCTTTGCCTATGTTCTTCCCTGCCTTTGGCTATTTCCCTCACTGCCTCATGATTTAAGTCTCAAATTACAAGAACTCTGGAAGTCAGAACAGTAATTTCTATACCCCAACACCATTTTCACAATTTGTGTCATTAACTGAAATATACTAATTATTAGTTTGTGCTTTGCCTGGCAAAAATGTAAGATTGGTGAGAGAATCATAGGAATATGTCCTGTTTCTTGTCACATCTCCAGTATCCTGATAACCCGGACAGTGCTTGGCATTTTGGTCATTGGGCTTATAGTACCATTACGACCTCAAAAAGCAAGATGATATTCAGAGCACGTAAGTAGATTCTGGGAAGTAGTGGCTACCAAATGCTTTTTTACCTCTATAATCTTCTGAGCTTGTGGTGGTGATAAGAATTGATGTGTAGTATTTTCTAGATGTGGTGGTCAATGTTAGAAGTTAATTGTTAGAAGAACTCCAAGCAAAGAAAACTATATTCTAAGTGCTGGGAACTTAAGAAGCAACCAGAACAAACAGGCATAAAGCAATTTATATTCTCTTTGAGGAGAGAGTGAAGCTTCTGTGATAAAGAAGCAGGAGCCTCGGATAGTGAAAATCTTTGAACTGAGTGACTATAGCCAATATCTAACTGAAAACCACATAAATATCACATGGAAAGAATTTCAGGTCATGCACAGACTTTGTAAGCACAAAGTTTCCAGAGAAATAACATTTTGGGGAAGTTTATCATTGGTTATGGATCGTTTATTTGTATATATGTGCACATATGTATATTTGCATCAACATCTGAGGACTATCTTATTGATTATTTAAAAATCTGTCAGTAGAAGATAAAGAAACTAATTTTCTAGCTATATGATCTTGGGAAAGGTCCTCTTTAGAGACAAAGACAATCTGAAAATTATGTAAGAATTAACAACATAGTATATGTAAAATACTTAGATATATCACTGGCACTTAATGCTCAATAAAAATTGTTATTAGTAATCATTGGAAACAAAAGGTTTAAAATCAGATATGATGTCATACATAATACCACAATTATCTGTAGTGCTAAAGATACATGAGAATATTCCTGTTAGCTTTCTGACTTTTAAAATGTACTAGTTTTCTTTTATAAATTATCACAAACTTAGTAGCTGAAAACAGCATAAATTTTTTTCTGTTACAGTTCTAAAGGTCAGAAGTATGAAATGAAGTTTAAGGGTCTCAAATCAGGGTGTTGGTAGAGTTGGTTCGTTTGGGGACTCCAAGGGAGGAACCATAACTTGAATCTTTCAACTCCTAATGGTTGTTGGTATCTGGTACTTCACTCTGTACTTCCATTTTCACATGACCTTTTCCCTAACTTTGCCACTCTAGTCATTCTTTTATAAGGGTGACTTTTATAAGGATCCTTGTGATTATATTAAGCTCACTTTTTAATCTAGGATTATCTCCCCCTCTCAGAATCCTTAATCGAATCATATCTGTAGAGTCTCTTTTGCCATGTATGATAACATGTTTATGAATACTGGAGATAAGAACATGGGCATATTTGGGGTCATTTTATTATCTAGAACCAATGCATTCACTTTAATTTTAGCTGTTATATTGAAACAAAGTTGAATCATTGATTGTTCCTTCATAAAATGATTCTATTCACTCAGTGGCACATGCCAAAAAAATGATTAAATTTCTTTCTCTGCCAGCTTCAGTTGTTATTTCTCATGGAGTAACCCCAGGTGATTACTAAGCACCTTTATAAAAGGTTATTAGTTTTTTCTGTTCCATGGTCTCAGAACTTTTTCCTCTAATAATGCTAATTATTCTGACTAGTGATTACACTTGTGGTCTGGGGAAAATAGCCATGGCACTGTTCTTTTGGCAACATTTGGAGACATCTTTGCTTTTGACAACTGGGTGTAGATGATGCTGGCATCTATTGGTGTTTTGGTCAGCTTTTTCGCTACTGTGACTAAAAGACCTGACCAGAACAACTGTAGAGGAGGAAGAGATTATTTAAGGGCTCACAGATTTAGAGGTCTCGGTCTATAGACAGCCAGCTTCATTCCTCAGAGCTCTAGGTGAGGCAGAACATTAGGGCAGAAGAGTGTGGTGGAGGGAAGCAGCTCACATGATGATCAGGTAGCAGATTGATTCTACTTGCCAGATACCAAATATATATCCCAAAGGTACAACTCCAGTGACCCACCTCCTCTGGCTATGCCCTATCTGTGTTCAGTTACCACTCAGTTAATTCCATCAGGGAATTCATGCACTGTTTGACTTAAGGCACTCATAATCTAAACATTTCTCCTCTAAACCTTCTTGCATTGTCTCACATGTGAGTTTTTGGGGGATACCTCACATCCAAACCATAACAAGTGATTAGAGGTTCTGAATATTCCTAAACATTCTATAATGCATAAGATAGGCCACCACAACAAAGAAATGTCTACTCAAGAACGTTAATTGCACTGTGGTTGAGAAACCCTGCCAAAGGGGACTTTAAGAAATACTGTTGGTGGGTGGGAAAGATAACAACTTCTAGGCCACTATGCCCTGCACAAAATATGGTGCAGGGACGACCAGCTTTGACATCACTTGGGTTTATCAGTCTTTGAAAGCTCCCAAAGTGATTCAACTTGAACCTAAGGCTGAGAAGCACTACATTAGCTTTTCTCCCACCATTCTACCCCCTAAAAAATTGGTATGGCTATGAATATGTAGAGTTTAATTGGAACAAAGTAACAATTTGTCATATTCAACAAACAGTTCTAATTAATATAAAGACATTTTTCTTGAAAGTTGTTGTAAGTTTCCTCAATGTATTGAATTTTTAGTACAGAAATATGTTAAGAATCAGGTTCATCCAACTATCCATTAAATATATTGGCAGAAGGAACTCACAAAGGAGGGCAAACCCACTCAGCTAGGATCATGTTTGCAGGCCACAAAGAGCAAAGATGGAATGTATTTGCTTTTCCTCCCTAACTTTGCCACATGCCTCATCCAGTCTGCTGATTTCAGAACCCAAAAAGTTTCTTTGGTATGAACTTTTGCAGCTGAATTACAGTGGAAGGCATGATGAATACCAAAGGCATAAGAAAGGTGAATTAGAAAAGTGGCAGTTGGAAACCATAGTGTTGTTATTTATGCCCTCTATTCTTGTGTGCAGTGCATTTTCCATTTTGGCTAGTCAGTTTCATCCACTTACTGGATTTTCTCCCATCATCAAATAAGTGTGAGTTGTACTGAATTTCACAGAATTTTCTGGCAGCAAATGAAATATTTCCATTTCTCCAATAATTCACAGTAATTTGTGTGGAATTATTGCATGCAGTTAATTTAGTTAAGACTATAGGTATGGGGAGCTGGGGATATAGCTCAGTTGGTAGAGTGCCTGCCTTGTAAGCACAAGGCCCTGGGTTCAATCCCCGGAACCTCAAAAAAAAAAAAAAAAAAAAAAAAAAAAAAGACTGTAGCTATGAATATAGCCGTGTAAATGCTTCAGTACAAGTAACAGGGACCCACCCAATTCAGCACCTTGTTTAATACAAATTATATATTATTTTAGCTGATTTTCACAGTAATCCTCTGCAGTGGAGACTATTCCTTTATCCCTTTTAAAACATGATGGAAATGAGATATGGTGAGGTTAAGCTTCAGCAATGTGTTCAAGTTAGCAAAGATAATAAATTGAGGTGGGTTTCATTGTATATTACTTCAGGTCAGTTTTTGTGGATAAGCATCAGCCAGTGCCAGGGATTTTCTGAGCTATAATTTGTTAAATTAACCAGATTTACACTTTGCAGGGGATGAGTCCATAAAATTTAAAGGACCTTCATATTGAAGCCTTTCTCTAGGAAGATAGATGCACCCCAATCAGTGTCCCCTAAGATAAGGAGCTCCTTTGATTTCTAAAACTAAGAGAAAGGTCTATGTCCTAAAACATATTTAGTTGCTTTTGTTGATGATAATGTTATAGAAATTGACTTTTTCTATTTATCTTTGCAATTTCACTGATCTCATATTTAGCCGCCTTAAAGGTATCTTTATTGTTTACGTGGTTTCTGATGAAAATCCCATGATTCCAAGCATTGACTAGAATACAAAATCTAACCCAAGGTTGTTTATCATAATTTATTTAAAAATTTATTGAATATTGACAAATCATAATTGCATATATTTATGAGGTACAGCATGATCCTATTATATATGTGTACAATGTGGAATGACTGAAACAACCCAATCAACATATCCATCATCTCAAATGCTTCTTATTAAAACTTTTTTTTAATTTAATTTAATTTTTTTAATTTGCTTATTGGTTCATTGAGCACAAATGGAGTACAGCTATTGTTTCTCTGGTTATACACAAAGTAGAATCACACCATCTGTGCATTCATACATGTACACAGGACAATGTTAAAAATACTTTCCTTATCCTCAAGCATTCATTGACTCACTTGATTATAATAAATGATTGTAGTAGTAAAGCACATTTTTTTAAAACAGTCATGACTTCCATAAAGATATAAAATGAACATGTCAAATATTTTATTTACATAAGTAATTAATGAAGGTATTGGAAGACATGTTACAACTGACTCAGAGGAGTTGTCAGATAACCACAAACATACATAGAGTAAAGGAATATTGAAAGGAATTGACCACAGTGAGTCTATCCACTGCAATCAGTTGCATTCCACTGGACACAAATAATTTCCATGTCTATAGATAAGAATTATTTGTATTACTCTTAGCTTTCTGGATGAATGTCCACTTTATCCCTACAGAGCTGTAAAGTATCCTATTGAAAGACAAAGGTACGCATATAGGATCTGATCATCTCCAGAGTCTCTAATTTTCTACTGAAAAAAGTATGCTGTAATCCCTATTGCTTATTCTAAGGCCTCAAATATTTCCTTAGAGTATTACCATGTGGATTCACTTACTAGTATGTTTCTTCTATAGTGTACATTTCAGTCTTTCAATTATCCAGTAAATACTTTCTTCAGGCCTATTATCTGCTTAGAGCAATTTAATGGGTGTTTTACACTGACCAGGAAATGTGTATGTATTTTTATGGGTGTATGTCCAACTGTCTGTCCAGAAACTCTTTTAGCTAAATTTTGATTGCTGTCCTAGTGTTCTTACTCATGACCCATTAAAATGGAAGTTATGATTAAGAATATTAGAAATCATTTTAGAGAGCAAATATTTTGTACAATGTGGTTTACTAGGATGACCTTTGAATTTAGAAATGTATTTCTTAATATCTTTTAGTTGTAGGTGGACACAATATCCTTATTTTATTTATTTATATGTCATGCTGAAGATTGAACCCACATATTAGGTGAGTGCTCTACTGCTAAGCCACAACCCCAGCCTTAGAAATGTGTTTTTGACTTATAAAATTAAAATTATAGTAAATCATACATGTTCTTGAAAATATTTCAGCAGTTCTTATTCCTTGAAACTTTTTCTAAAAACTTTAAAGTGAGTAAATACATATATGTTTATGAAAAGAATAATTCATAATTCATATATGTATTGTTTCATAATGTTTCATAATTCATATATGTGTTATGAAACATATTTCATTTGGGTAAACCTATAACAACACAGAGGAAAACCCAAATCAGTGTAATTGCTAATGATAATAAAGTTCATATGATATGCTGTGCTGTATTTCTTTCTAATCTTCTACACCTATATTATTTTTAAAGATCATGCTGTGTGTTTATAGCATTATATTTGGCCTTTAACTCTTCACATTTTGACTATTTTCCCAAGTAATAAACATCAAAAATATATGTGAGGACAGAATAACATTCCATTTGTAGATAACCCTCTATATTTTAAGTCTTATATTAATAATTTGAAAATTTAATAATTCTTTATTCTGTCTTTACATAAATATCTAATTCAGATTAATCATTAATGTTACCAATTACTATATGATAAATTACCACAAAATTTGCAGCTTAAACAACACAAATATATTACCGCATTATTTCTGTGGATCAGAAGACTGGGCACAGTTTAGCTGGATTCGTTTCTCAGGATCTTATAAGGCTGAAATCAAGATGTCATCTGGGACTTGGGTGTCCTTTGAGACTTGGGTTCATCATTCCAACTTCATGTGACTACTAGCAAAATTCAATTTCTTATGGTTTTTGCATTGAGGCCCTCATGTCCTACAGTTTGCCTGCCATCACCTGCCATGTGGCTCTCTCCATAGCCTGGCACTTTGATCTTGAAGGAGCAGCAAAAGAGCATCTCTGTTGTTTATCTGAATTTTTCTATTGCTGACTCTGAGGCCATCTTTTAAGGGATAAGCTGATTATTCTGGGTCCACCCAGGATCATCTTCATTTTAATTAACATAAAAGTACCTGATTAATTACACCTACAGAATTCCTTCATGTTTGTACTATAACAGCCTAATCTTGGGTATGACATACATCATATGTATAGGTCCTGTTCATGCTTAAAGGAAAGGGGATTCTACAAAATGTTAACACAAGGGGAAAGGAATCTCAGGGCCATTTCAGATTTTTATTATCACAGATGAATTTTGAGAAGCAAAATGATTCAGTCATGATATTTAAATGTTTTGGAGAATGTACAAGAAATTGGTTTATAGTAATTCTCCGCCATTATTAAATTCCACTGTCAGATTGTAAGCATATTCGTTTTAGTGTATCCACATCAACATGATAATCATTTAAATAACTTTATTTTTCTGTGTAATTAAGAACATACAAATGTATAAAATATGGCATCTTTGTTATTTGAGAAAATACAATTTAGTATATATTTTTATTTACTAGTGAGTTTGATGATTTTAATATTTGATGACTATATATCCTCTACATATTATATATTCACTAAACTTGTCCTCTATATTTATTCCATTTGCTCATTTTCCTATTAGATCTGAAAGAGTTATTTACATTTTAAGGGTACTAGTTTATTGGAACTTAGGTTGGAAATATTTGGGATAATTTTTAATTTGATTTAAACTTTCCTTATAACATTTTAGTTTTATTTTGTAAAATTCAAATAGTCTTGTTAGGATTCCTGCCAGTGTTTTATGATGGGAAATCCTGCCCTTTCTAAAGATTAGTTAAAAGATTGAGTATTCTCTAGAATCTTATGCTGAATTTTCTAAAATAAAAACAGCTGGGGACAGTTGCATACACCTGTAATTCCAGAGGCTTAGAGGTTGAGGCAGGTGCATTGCTAGTTCAAAGTTAGCCTAATTAATTTAGCGAGACCCTAAACAGCTTAATAACAACATGTCTCAAATATAAACAGGACTGGGGATGTGGCTCAGTGGTAGACCCTGGGTTCAATTCCTAGTACCAAAAACATATTAAATAGATTTTGGTATGTATATATTTTGTATCTAAGTAGTTACATTTTTAAAACATAATTTCTTTGCTAAATGAAGTATGCTTTCCTTTTCATGCATTTTTTATATATTCTGCTATCTACTGCTGTATTGCATATATCTTTCATCGATCTGTCAATATTTGTGATAGTTGTCCACTTGAATGAGTGTAGAATTAAATTTTTTACTGGAGCATTAAAATTATACATAATATTTGGGTTTCTTTTTACAAAATTATACATACGAGGGATTCAATTTCAATCCCCATTCTCCCTCTCTTTTCTTCCCCTCTTTCCTATCTTTCTCTACTGATCTTCCCTTAACTCTTTATTTTTGATTCGTACTTTCTACATATACAAAACGGAGAAATCCCTTTTGGTACATTTATATATGTATATAATATAATTCTGTTACATTCATTCCTTATTTCTTTCCCTTTCTTCCTCCCTCTTTTTCTCCCATTCTCCTAATTCTGCTCCACTGATCTTCCATGTTTATTTGTGATATTTGATTCCCTTCCCCACTGCCTTTCCCCCCTTATTTTGCTATAGCTTCCACATATGAAAAAAAAAGTCAGCCCTTAATTTTCTGAGTCTTGCATATTTTACTTAGCATTATTTTCTCCATTTCCATCCATTTATTGGCAAATGCCATTATTTCATCCTTCTTCATGGCTGAGGAAAACTCCAATGTGTAAACATACCACATTTTCTCGATCCATTCATTTATTGATGGATATCTGGGTTGATTCCACAATTTGTCTAGTGTGAGTTGTGGGGCTATCAACGTTATAGTGGATGTATTGCTTTAGTATTCTGATTTTAGGTCATTTGGAAAAATACTGAGAAGTGGAATAGGTGGGTCTTGTGGTGCTTCTATTCCTAGTTTTTTGATGAATCTCCATACTGCTTTCCAAAGTGGTCATACTAATTTGCAGTCCCACCAACAATGTATGAGTGTACCTTTTTCCCATCTTTACCAGCATTTATTATTTTTCACATTCCTGATAATTGCCATTCTGACTGGAGTGAGATGAAATCGTGGTGTAGTTTTGATTTGTATTTCCCTTATTTCTATAGATGTTGAGAATTTTCCATATGTTTTCTGGCCATTTGGTTTTTTTTCTTTTGAGAAATTTCTGTGTAGTTCTTTTGAACATCTATTGATTGGGTTATTAGGTTTTTTAAAATTTGCATTGAGCTTTTTGAGTTTTTTAAAAAATATTTTGGCTATTAATCCCTTGTCAGAGGGGGAGCTGGCAAACATTTTTACTCAGTCCACAGACTCTTCACTCTTATTTCTCTGTGTAGAAACGTTTAATTTGATAACATTTCATTTATTTATTCTTAGTTTTATTTCTTGAGCTTTAGCCATCTTGTTGAGGAAGTTGGTGCTAGCACCTATATGATGGAATATTTTATTCTAGTACTGCAAGCTTTCTGGTATAATTCCTAAGTCTTGGATCCATTCTTTTAATATATATTTTTTTAGTTGTAGGTGGATACAAGACCCTTATTTTTTAATTTTTATGTGGTGTTGGGGATCGATCCAGGGCTTCACACATGCTAGGTGAGCACTCTACCACTGAACAACAACCCCAGCCCTTGGATCCATTTTTATTTGGCTTTTGTGCAGGGGAGAAAATAGGGATCTAATTACTTTGTTCTTTGTGTAGATACCCAGTTTTCCCAGCATCATATGTTTAAAAGGCTATCTTTTCTCCAATACATATTTTTGGCACCTTTGGCAGGTATCAGATGACTCTAAGTAAGTGATTTTGTTTTTGAGTCTTCTGTTTCATTGGTGTTCATGTCTACTTTGAGGGCAATACCATGTTGTTTTTGCTATTATAGCACTGTTTTATAATTTAAGGTAGGGTACTATGATGCTTCATTCATCACTTGTCTTGCTTAGTATAGTTTTGGCTATGGGTCTCTTACTCTTCCAAATGAATTAAAGGATTATTTTATCTAGTTCTCTGAAGAATGTTATTGACATTTTGATGGGGATTTCATTGAACTGGTATAGTGCTTTTGGTAGTATGGCCACTTTGACAATATTAATTCTGCCTATCCAAGAACATGGAATGTTTTTCCATCTTCTTAGGTCTTCTTCGATTTCCTTCTTCAGTGTTTTATAGTTTTCGTCGAGATCATAGTTTTTGTCGAGATCATTTACTTCCTTGGTTAGATTAATTCCCAGAATTGCTATGTGTGCGTGTGTGTGTGTCTGTATGCTTGTGTGTGCTTTAAGGGTATTGTGAGGGAGATAGTTTTCTTAATTTTCTTCTCAGCTAAATCACAGTTGGAGTATACAAAAGCTCTTGATTGATGAGTGTTGATCTTATATTCTGCTATTTTGCTGAATTTATGTGTCATCTCTAGGAGTCTTCTGGTGGAATATTTTGGGTCTTCTAAATGTCATATCATGTCATCATCACACAGTGATAGTTTGACTTCTTTTACTACTCGTACTGCTTTAATTTCCTTCTCTTGCTTGATTGCTCTGACTAGAGTTTCAAGAACTAGATTGAATAGAATTGGTGAAAGTGAATATCTTTGTCTCATTCCTGATTTTAGAAGAAATGCTTTCAGTTTTTCCCCATTCACTATAATGCTGGTTTTGGGTTTGTCACATATAGTCATTATGATGTTGAGGTAAGTTCCTTCTATCTCTAGTTTCTCCAGCATTTTTTGTTATTCTTGTTTTTAATTTGTTCAAATTAGTTGTACATGACAGTAGAATGCATTTTGACACATCATACATAAATGGAGTATAACTTCTCATTCTTCTGGTTGTACATGTTGTAGAATCACATGTGTTGTGGAATCATATATACACATAGGGTAATAATGTCTGATTCATTCTACTGTCCTTCCTACCCCCATGTCCCCTCCCCTCCTTGTCTCATCCAAAGTACCTCTATTCTTGCCTAGTGTGCCTCCCCCTCTTATTGTGAATTAACATCCACATATCAGAGAAAACATCTGGCATTTAGTTTTTTGGGACTGAGTTTATTTCACTTAGCATGATATTTTCCAGCTCCAACCATTTACTAGCAAATGCCATAATTTCTTCCTTCTTTAAGGTCAAGTAATATTCCATTGTGTATGTATGTATTATATATATATATATATATCACATTTTCTTTATCCATTCATCTGTTGAAGGGCACCTAGGTTGGTTCCTTAGTTTAGATATTGTGAGGTGAATTTCTATAAACATTGATGTGGCTGTTTCATTTTAATATGCTGATTTTAAGTCCTTTGGATATCAACCAAGGAGAGTATAGCTAAGTCAAGTGGTGGTTCCATTCTAAGTTTTCCGAGGAATCTCCATACTGCTTTCCCTAATGGTTACACTAATTTGCTGTCCCACTAGCATTGTATCAGTGTACCTTTTTCCCACATCTTGCTAACATTTATTGTTGCTTATATTGTTCATAATTGACATTCTGGCTGTAGTGAGATGAAATCTTAGTTTTGATTTGCATTTATTTAATGAATGATTGCTGTATTTTATCAAGGGCATTTTCTGCATCTATTGTAATGGTAATGTGGTTCTTGCTCTTAATTCTATTTGTGTGATAAATTACATTTATTCATTTGTATAAGTTGAACTGACCTTGCATCCCTGGAGTGATGTCACTTGGTCAGGGAGTATTATCTTCTTAATATGATTCTGAATGCAGTTTCCTAATATTTTATAAGGATTTTTGCCTCTGTTTATCATAGAGATTGATCTATAGTTTTCTTTTGTAGATGTGTCTGTGTATGGTTTTTGTATTGGTTTTATACTGGTTTCATAGAATATATTTGAAAGTGTTTCTCCTTTTTCCATTTCATGGACTAATCTGAGAAAGACCGATGTTAGTTCTTCTTTAAAGGTCTGGTAGAACTCGGCTAGGAATCCATCTGATCTTGGGCTTTTCTTTGTTGGTAGGCTTTTAATTGCTGTTTTAATATGATTACTTGATATTAGTCTCTTTTGGTTTTTTATGTCTTCCCCATTCAATTTGGGCAGGCATAGTATCTAGAAATTTGTCAATGTCTTGATTTTGCAATTCATTAGAGTATAAATTTTTGAAGTAATTTCCAATCATCCTTTGGATTTCAAACATGTCTATAGTGATATCTCCTTTTTCATCTCTACTTTTGTTGATTTGGGTCTTTTCTCTTTTGGCTATTGGACTGGGAGTTTATCAATCTTATTTATATTTTTGAAGAACCAACTCTGTTGCAATGATCATGTGTATTGTTCTTTATAAATTCTTGATTGTATTAATTTCAACTCTGGTTTGCATTATTTTCTGTCTTCTACTGAGTTAGGGGTTAGTTTTTTGTTCTGTTTTCTAAGACCTTGAGGTGGTGCATAAGATTATTTAGGATATATTTTTTTATGTAGGCACTCAATGCAGTAAATTTTCTTCTCAGTACTGCTTTCATACTATCCCAGATATTTTGAGTTTTTTGTCTTTGTTTTCTTTTGTTTCTAAGAATTTCTTGATTTTTTTCTCTTTGATCCATTCTTCATTTAAGAGTATTCTTTAATCTCCACGTATTAATGTGGTTTGTACAAATTTTCTTCCTGCTGATTTCTAGTTTCACTCCATTATGGTCTGATAGGATGCATGGGATTATGTTGATTTGATGCAAAATATGATCTTTCTTGGAAAACATTCCATGAGCTGCTGAAGGAAAATTCAGTTGTTTGGGGGTAAATTATTCTTTAGATGTCTATTAGGTCAGAATTATTTAGATTGTATCTTTATTGATTTTATGCTTTTATGATCTATCTATTAGTGATGCAGGTGCGTTGAAGTCACCAAGTATTAGTGTGTTGGGGTCTTTCTGGGATTTAATGTCAATCAGTATCTTTTTTGTGCAATTGGGTACACTGACATTTGGGGCATATATAAATACTAACATTATATCATCTTGTTGGATTTTTCCCTTTATGAAGACGTACCAGGAATTGAAATCAGGGGCATTTATCCACTAAGCCACATCCCCAGTCCTTTTTAAAACAATATTTATTTTAAGATAGGGTCTCACTAAGTCCTTAGGACCTAAGTTACTGACGTTGGTTTTGAATTTGTAATCCTCCTGCCTCAGCCTCCCAAGTCACTGGGATTATAAGCATGCACCACCATGCCCAGCTCTTTATCTCATATGAGAATAGCGATCCAGCTTGTTTACATTCAATATTCTTTGCATTCAATATTTGCATTCAATATTCTTTCCATCCTTTTAACTTCAGCCTGTGAGTGTCCTTGTCTATGAGATCAGTCTCTTGCAGACAGCATATAGTTGTATCTTGTCTTTTGATCCATTCTTATAATCTGTTTTTTAATTGCAGTAACCATTTATATTCAGTGTTATTATGAATATATGTTTATAGTTTACTGCCCATTTGAATTTTTATATTTCTGTTTTGATTCTCATTTAGATGATTAGTCTTCTATAGATCTTCATCTGGGAGTTCTGGGATTTTTTTTTTTTTGTCTTCCTCTTTGTGCAGTTTGAGAATTCTTTGTAATGCTGGTTTTTTTGTCATGAATTCTTTTAGTTTATCCTTGTCATGGAAAGTGTTTATTTCATCATCAAATATATGAAAGACAGCTTTGCTGGAATAGCAGTCTTGTTTGACAATTGTTTTCTTTTAGAGCTTGGAATATCTCATTCTAGGCCCTTATTGCTATTTGTGTGTGAGCTGAGATGTCAGAAATGAGGCTTGTTGGTTTGCAACTAAATGTGATCTAATGTTTTTCTTGCAGCTTTTAATATTCTTTCCTTGTTTTATTTGTTAGATATTTTGATTATAATGTGTCTTGGAAAACCTCTCTTCTCATCAAGTCTGTTTAGGGTCCTGTGTTTGGCTATCTACCTCCTTTCTAATATGTGGAGAGTTTTCTATGACTGTCTCATTGAAAATGTTCTTAATGCCTTTAGCTTGCATCTCCACGTTCTCTTATATCCCTTTGATTCTCAGGTTTGGTCTCTTGATATTGTCCCCATGTTCCTGTATGTTCTGATTATACTCTATTATTTTTCCCCATTTATTGTATTCTGTGTATTCAAATTCATATATCCTGTCTTCAAGGCCTGAGATTATGTCTTCAAGTACTCAAATTTTATTTTTTATGCAATCTAATCTGTTGGTGATTCTTCAAGTGAATTTTTAATTTGTTTCATTATGTCTTTCATTTAGAAGACATCTGACTGGCATTTTTTTCAATATTTCTATTTCTTTATTGAAATGGTCTGTCATCTTCTGTATTTGTCTTAATTCATTCCTTGGATCCTCCTTTAGTTCATTGAATATTTTCATAATCATCTTTATAATCTTTCTCTGGAGTTTAATCCTCTTCCATATTTGTGGATATTTTTTGGAGGATTGTGAATTTTGTGGAGAGATTTGCTTGCCTGTTTCCTCGTATTTTCTGAGGTCCTGGAGTTATACATCAGTTGGGATGAATTTCCCTTTATCTTTGTACTTGTGTGCTTAAGTTTGTAGTTCTTTTGTATTTGAGGATTTCTGCTTTTGATATATGAGTAGATGTCAAGGGGTGGGACCTGAACTCTTCTTTGGTTGTTCCTCCTTGGGGCCTGGTTTTGTTCTGCAGTTTTGTTACCCCAATTCTGAGTTGAAGTAATGTTTAGAACTTGTATGGGATGAGATCCAGTGTTGACTGACTGAGTTGTGAGTGGTTCTCAGCAGCAGGATCTCTACTCTGTGATCTTGAATTACCTCAATCACTTTCCAACCCCTCTTAGAGAGAGAAGGAAGCCAGGAGTAGCACTACTGTGAACTTCCAATGCATAGTTTTGATATAAATGTCCAGTGTCTAATATAATATCTGTAACACTAATTGCCACCTATCTAAAAATGGTCAAGTCAGCATTTAACATCATTACCAGCAATGCAAAGCTGTGGATTAAATTAGGCATTTAACATCTGGTGTCTACTATGCTGTCCACTGTATAATAATAACATGGATTATGAAATACATAAATTATTTAATTAGTGGGATTACACTTTCTTAAAGAAAAAATGGGTTGTGAAGGTGAGAGAAAGTTTGAAAAACTTTTTAAAAGTGATGAAAGGATGGGCAGGTGTTAGCTACCAGATGACAGGTGTAAAAAGGAAGGAATAAAATATTTATATAAATTATTAAGTTAGAGTACATGGGAACAGGAAAGTTTGACTGATAGTGTGAGAAGAGAGTAATGAAGGGAAAAACCAGCCACTATAAGATCCAAACAGGTGAAGGCCATATATAACTGAATCGTTCCTAAGACAAATAAAGGCTAAAGCATAAACAGGTACAGAAGGAAGCAATTAATATGAAAATAGTATTATATGAATATACATATATTTTTCAGATCTATCCACATAATAAGTATATACACACATACACCTGCACTCAAAATCATACATAATGGAAAAAAGTAAAAATAAATACAGTATGATGGACTGGGGATATAGCTCAGTTGGTAGAATGCTTGCCTTGCATGCACAAGGCCCTGGGTTCAATCCCCAGCACCACAAAAAAAAATACAATATGATGAAACAATGTTTGAAAAATTTTAAAATTAAAAACATAAAAAGTATAGATCAAAATGGTAGTATAAAGAAAAAAGAAATGAAGAATTTTTTTTAAACTAAAAATATTGCTGAGAAATAAAAGGCTTATTTTTGCTGAGGTGGTCAAAACTATTGCCTGGGATGGATTTTCAATCCTGGTATTTGTGTTTGGCTTTGTAACTTTTGGGTGGAGGACTGGGGTTTGTTAAGCCTAACATCTTTGTGTCCTCTCTTAGCTGCCAGCCTTTGTGGCTAGTAGGCAAAGCTCGTTGTAGTAGATCTCAGCTTTCAGGCTCCCAGTGTGAATTAGGGTAGCACAATTTGGGTGTTGGCATATTTTCTGTTGTGTGGCAATGGTCTTGTAGTGTTTTAAATTGGAGATTCCAGTAATTGGGGTTGAGTCTCGATTAAAGTTTGGAATTCTGTGGGTGGGTGTTGAGTATTGCTCTACATTCCCTATTGGAGGAAGAATTCTGGTGTCTGGTAAAATACACTTTAAGGGCAAAGGGACAAAACCTCCACCGGTTGGTTGGTTTCACCTTCACCACTATGAATATAAAATTCTGGGTATCTGCCCTGTATTTCAGATGTGACTGTGTGGCTGCTATAGTTCTAGCAACCCTGGAAGCTTTCTCCCTTAGGATCTAGAGTCTGAATGGTCTAAGCATACTTTTCTTTGTGCTTATTTCAGTCTCTCTGGTTCAGGAGCCTTCTGGGAATTGTTTTGGCAGCTGCAGGGGTTTCCAGTCTCCTCTCTCATGTAGTTGGTGGTGGACTTTTTTACAGGTGGTGAGAGCGCAGCTGCAAGCCTCTGTGTTCCCCGGCCACAGGAACACAGTGGGCGGTTGCTTTCTCCAGTAGCACATGCGCTCTTTTTTTTTTTCCCCCTCTCTTCCGGTTGTGGGAATACAGTGGACAGTCAGAAAGCTACCCTCTCCTGTAGCTTGAGGGGAACTGCAGGATGAGTGTGCACTTTCTCTAGCCACAGGAACTCAGCCAGTGGTTGCCCTCTATGGTAGGGTGATTATGTGCTTTCCCAAGGGTTGGAGAGCTCTGGGGTGGCAGGTATCCAGGGAACCCAGCAGTCATTTTTTGATCCCCAAACACTTCCCCTTCTGTGTGTGATTTTTGGAATTGCTTTCACTGATTCTCTTCCCTTACCAACTCTGTCTATTAACATCAGCCTTTCCTTCTAATTCAGAGGTTACCCCAAGTCAATACTATACTCTTATAATTTATTCATCGTCTGGCCACACTGTCTCCTTTGTTCATCTGCACTGCCCTTCCCGTTCTCTCCAGCCACTAACAGCCTCATGGGAGCCCAAGTTGGTGTTTCTCCAACATATTATTTCTTATGTTTATGTGTCTGACTTTCGTGACGCTATAAGTTTTTTTTAACAGTTCAGAATTAGGTTTAAGTGAGTTGCCTCAGTTACCTGCCTCGCTGAGATGCTATCTTCCCATTTTGTAGGTCTGGTGTTGAGGAGCTCTTGATATATGCACTTTTCCTGTGCATCTTTGAATCCAACATGGTATTTTGATATCCTGAGGGTAAATCCTACTTAATTCCTCTTCTTTTTCCTCAAAAATTTTATAATTTTCCTATTCATATTTTAGTCCTAATTCACCAGGAAACACAAAAAGGAGGAAGTGGGAGTATGAGGGAATGAAATTGTGAATTATGCATGTGTGAATATATTATAGTGAATCTCATTATTTTATAAAATTGTAACAAACCATAAAGAAGTTCCATTTGGATTTTGTCCAGAAGTGGTAATATCAATTTGAAAAAAAATTGACATTTTTGCTAGAATTGACAAAGTATTTGAAATTTTTATCTTATATTACATTATCTGAGTTTTTAATAAAGTATTCTAAGTTTTTGTAAGCATACCTAAAATAATGAAAAAGTGGGATTATTCTTATTCTAATTTTTGCTTTTACAGTCATTATTATTGTCTCCTATTTTGTTTCACTGCCTAGCAATTTGAAATCAAAGCTAAATCATAGTGGCAATATTAACTATTCTTACAAGTGTAATTATAGCCTTTAAAGTTTATTAAATTCCTTATTTTGTTTTTACAGTTTAGTTTGTCAGTTTTTAAAGGTTTCTATATTTTTACATCCATAGCCATAATTTTCTGATCCTTAGAACAAACTCAGCTCCTTGAAAGTTTGAAAGTACTCATATCTATGTTATTTTCTGTAGTCCATGTTTTTTGGAATTCATCCTTTAATATCATTTTGCATTTTAAGTGTTTTTTAGTTTGCTTGTAGTTTTATTTCAGTAAATTTTGATAATTTGTATTTCTAAAAAATCATTCATTCTGTATCACAAATTTTAAAATTGTATATTCTTTAGCCTCTTTCCTCTAAAATTGTTTATATCATTGGTGTTAATTTCTTAATTAGATGGATATTTGGTAAATACTATTTAATACAGAATTGGTCATAATATTTAGTTCCTTAAACATGATTGGCTTCCAATCTGCTACAGGATAGGGTTGGGACTTCTTGAGAGTTGAGCAAGCCCTCTCCTTACTGGATTACTCCCCAACTTTTCAATCTCACCTGGTTCTACCCAGAAGCTGTGGCAGTTTTGTGGTATTATCTGTGGTCACTGCTCCTCTGTGTTGGTTTGCAGGGCATTCCATGGCATTTTATAGCAGGCTGGTCAATAACAAATTCCACATTGTTTAATTCTCAGGAAAATATTTAAATAAAGGGGTACATACATTTTGGACAAGGTCATTTGTCTTTTGAGTATTTAATTTTTTATCATTTAGTAGGGGAACTATATAACTGTAGATTTTGTTGACACCTCCAACTTGTAGTCAGATGATGAATTAGCTTTTGGAAAACAGTATTGAAGTTTGGTTATAAAATTTGGACATTTAGCATTCCCTCCTCAGCCAGATTTTATAGGAATTCATGGTATTCTGGTTAGAATTGTTTTAAAAATAAAACACAGAACTATGTCTGAGACAGTAAGTTAAAAATTATCTTAGTGACCTAAAACTTATATTTGATGATCAAAACACATGACCCCCTGCCCACAGTCAATCTGTATTGAATTGCTTGCCAAGTATATAACTTTATTTTCACTAATGGTTTCCCAAAGGCACCATGTACTATTTTTGTTTTCCTTTCCTATAATTTCTTACCCCCCAATTTTAATACCCTTTCAACAAGTATCCCTTCACTAAAATTGTGATACTTGGCCACAGCATCCACTTCCAGATCATTTTGTATCTCAGTACTTAGGACAACATATAAACCATGTAGGCAATCGATAATTTATATATATCTTAATAGATCATGTTTAATTTACCTCAGGATACCAAAGATTCATGATGTCACAGACAAGTTTCTGTGTGACTAAATATCATGCTTTTTAGAAACTTTCAGTTTCAGCATCTGTAACAGCCTCTGTTTATTGTCTCCATAGGGAATCTATTTCAAAACTTTAACACGCATTGCTTTATGTAAATTGAACACTTGGAAAAATACTTCAGCTTTGTCATGCACAAATGGATACTCATTTTTTATTAAATTAAAAAACGTTGCTTTAATCTTGAATATAGCAATGTCAGAGCTTTATAGATTCAATCAAATAAAGTGGACCATTTTTTAACATAGTTAATTATTACCAGTCTGGATGGGAATGAAACATAGGGGAAAAAGTAGCATTTAATATTGTCTAAAATTGAATGTCATTATTAGACACTCTAATAGTCACTATAAAGGCAATTATTTTCTTTAATTCTTGTAAAACCTTGAAGTAAAAATTTGCTCCCTCAATATATTGGAAAAACAGGTTAAAAAGTAATAAACATGACTGGTACTTATGCCCATATTTTCTAGATGAGAAAACTGAGGCATATAAAGATGAAGTATTTTGTTTAACCTAACATGCTTTCTTAACCCAGTTCTTTCTCATTCCAAAACCCATTTTCTCTACTTCATAAATATTAAAAAAATACAAATGAATGCAACTTCTTTCCATTTCACTTCCAGACTTACCTTTGAATTCATTCATTTGTACTTCTCTGCCTGTAAGAGGGTGTGTCCCAAATTCCCCATGCTAATATTTCTTTGTTTCTAATTTTACCTACTTTTTCTGGCTGTTTATCCTTGTTTTTTTTTTTTTAGTTGTGGATGGACAGTACCATTATTTATTTTTATGTGGTGCTGAGAATGAACCCAGTGCCTCAAACATGCTAGGCAAGTGCTCTTCCACTGAGCTACAACCCTAGTCACTGCCTGTTTATCCTTTGCCTCATTGTATGTATATGTACATTGTTTTCATGACTTAAAAATGGGTAAAGAAAGTAAAACTGCATAAAATGTTCTTGCATAATCGTTTGATAATAGGTGAGTCAAAAAATATTCTAGGTGGCATGAAGGAAAAGTCCCAATTTATTACTGTATCTTGGTACTAACACTGTATTGACATTTTCAACTTCTATCCTTATAGCTCACAACCTGTGGTCTATTTACACTTCATTCAGAAGCTTACTGTTTCACTTCTTTTTTTATTTGTGCTGTAACAAATTATCACCAACTGGAGTGGCTTACGACAGCCTCAATTTTTAACTTACAGTTCTGGATTTCATAAGTCCAAAAATGAGTCTTATGGGCCAAAATCAAGATGTTGGAAAACCTGGATTTCTAGAGCAGAATCAGTTTACTTAATTTTAATTGCTGTTAGAGTCAACAAACGTTGCTTGGCTCATGGCCTGTTATTTCACCTTCAAAGTACCCCTGATTTGAACCTCTGACTTTGACTTCTATCCTTATATTTCCTTTCTCTGCATCTGATACTTTTGCTGCCCTTATCTAAGAAAGTTTGTAGCTACTTTAGGCAAACCTGAATTATCATCTCCCACCTCAAAATCCTGAACTTATGGTAACAGGTTCCAGGGATTTGGATGTAGACATGTTTGGTGGTGGTGGAGCACTATTCTGCCTACCACACTGGATATTTCATTCATTCTTTGTCCCGGACCCAGCATTCCCTTTCCCTTAGCAAATCTCTCATTCATGGCCTCAATGGAAGTTGTCTTCTTTTGAAAGCCCTTTTCAATGACTTCACTAGTCATCCAACCTGCTGCAGAATTAATAGATTGCTCCCTCTACTCCCTCAGCACATTATACTCACCATATGGCAAAGGGACCAGTGTAATCAAATAAGTAAGCATTTGTCTCCTTTATTGGTCTTTGAGCCTTCTTTATTACACTGTCTTGCATTGTCTTTGTGTCCCCACTTCAACATAGCACACTGTATGCTCAATAAGTTTATCAAATGATGAGTTTTAATGCTGTAATTGAACTACATGTAATAGAAGCCACATTCATGTTCACTTACACATTCATCAAGTTTTTCAGCTAGCATTCATTTAAGCATTGGAAGTAAAAGGTGGAATAAAATACACATTCACCCTGCAGGGGCATCAAATCTAGCAGAATAGAAAAATATATAAATAAGTATATAAGCTAATAATATGGGAAAAAGTGGAAAAATGAAACTGGTATATATAGAAAGTTTCCAAGGGAGTAGATGTGAGTTGATTCTATAATAGTATTAATGCTACTACTAATAATAGCAATCGACTACAATAACAACAGCAGCTTTCATTTATTAAATTATACGTGCCAGTGCTATTATAGGTAATATGCTACATGTACTGTTAGAAAACTTTGCAAAAAAAGGAAACTAGTCACAGAGAGGATAAATTATCTGTCCCAAAGCACACTACTGATAGGTGGTAAAGCTGGGATAAGAAAGCAGACAAGCATAACTTCTCTTAACCTCAATGATGTCATTATTCTGCACATGATTTAATAGTGGTTTATGTGAGACCAAGTGGTGATTGCTATTGTTAGTACGAAACAGGAAAGTAATTTTAGGTCCACCCTTCCAGAAACTGAAATGTCTTAAAATTGTTTCAGTGATAGTATGAACTAGATGAGAACCTCAGTAAATGATTATTCAGTAGCTCCCTTTATAGTTTCATTTTTCATATTTTCAGTTTTCCAGTCATCCATGCTCTAAAATATTTAATGAAAAATTGCACAAATAATTCATGAGTTATAAATTGTGTATTGTTTTGGGTAGTGTGACAAAATCTTGCACTGTCATGCTAAGTCTCACTTGGGATGAGTGTATCCTCTGACTAGTGTATCCACCCTGTATATGAAACATTCCTATTACTCATTTTGTAGCAATCTCTGATATTATCACAGTGCTTGCATGCAAGAGGTCCTTATGGAGTATCCTAACTCTGTGTCACAATGCCCAGATCATTCACCTCACTTTGTCTTAACGCATAGGCGTTGTATTGTCATATTATCATGAGAAGGTTGAGTACAGTACAATAAAATACTGAGAGATAAACCATGTAACTTTTATTACAGATCTGCAAAATTTTTACAATTATAATAAAAATTGATAATAATTAGTTGTTAATGTCTGCTGCATCTAATTTATAAACTAAAGTTTATAATATGTGTATATATGGTGAAAGCATAAACAGGGCTTAATAATATCTGTGGTTTCAGGCTAAACCAAAGTTCTTGGGACATAGCCCCTGCTGATGAAGTGGGCTAATTTTATACAGTTTTCATTGATATTTCTGGGTAAGAATTGTTTTTTTCCCACCAGTACTGCAAAGCTTAAATATCTATGACTAGACATGTAGAATCCATCTTTCAATTTAAGATTCAATAAATTTCTTCAAATGGTTTTGTAAAGATTATTATAGATTGACCAAGACATCAAGTCTGTGAAATGCGATGTAATTCTTTTTGTTTTCCCTAATACACAGAGTTTCAAGAGATTCAATTAAGGATCTTGATGTTACCAAATTGATGCTTTCTAAACCAATTTAATTTTAAGAAATGGAATTGCAAACTAGACTGTGTGCCATATAGAAATGAAATGAGTAAGGAAATAGTATTTTGAACAACACTAAAGTAATAAGATAGTTAAGCTGGAAGGGCTTGCAGTGTATAGTTGGATCCTGGAGTTTCTTGGGCAGTACTGATTAGACTCACACTGAGAAAGGAACGGATTCTCACTGCTAACCTGAAGGCTGAAGATATCAACTTGAAGATTTCCTGCAGCTCTAGTTAGTGAGGTGGCTGGGAAATGGAATTTGGGTTTGAGGAATGCATGACTCAGGCGTATACTTTATTGTGGCAGTTTCTCAGATGTGTCTGATGAATCAGCTCTTCGAACCAGGTTTCATTTATGTCTTTATGTGAACTCAAGGTCCTTCGTTAGAAACCTGACAGAGACTATCATCATTTAAAGGTGGTGCTGGGGTTAAAATAGCTTATTCTCAATGTTATTTTATAAATTATCTGATTTTCTCGCTAAAATAATGATGGTGACACTTTGCTGCCAGTGAATGGATTTTGATTTTGTTTTGTGAATTAAAAAAATATTTTTAACAGACCTTTAATAATGTGAATGAATTAACCATTCAAAATATTCAGAGGTACCTAAGTCTCTGGGAGAACAGAAATTGTCAAATCACCATTTCTGCTTCCTCATCTTCAATAAAGTTATAGTGATGGAAAGCTGGATATGATCAGTCCTCAAATGTCTTGCAAAGAAATTTGTGCTGTCATGGGTTGACAGTATCTTTGAACTATGTTCTGACTTGCTGCTTTTTGTTGTTTTTTTTCCCTAAGATAAGACATTATTTATTTATTTATTTATTTATTTATCTATTTTTTAGTTTCTTTTTTTTTTATTGAACACAAATG
>JAJEJO010049457.1:210819-535779 GCA_020662805.1 Glaucomys volans
CTGTTATTAATTTTACCCCCCACCCGCCCCCACCCCTCCCTTCCCTCTATGCTAGCTATCTTTCCTCCATTCTTGCCATCTTTCCCCCCTACATTATGCATCATCATTCATTTATCAGAGAGACCATTCGGCTTTTGGATTTATGGGATTGGCTGATCTCACTTAGCATAACAGTTTCCAACATCATCCATTTACCTACAAATGTCATAATTTTATTCTTCCTTATAGCTGAGTAATATTCCATTGTGTATATATACCACAGTTTCTTTATCCATTCATCTACTGAAGGGCATGTAGGTTGGTTCCACAATCTAGCTATTGTGAATTGAGCAGCTATGAACATTGATGTGGCTGCATCACTGAGGCAATCTGATTTTAAGTCCTTTGGGTATAAGCCAAGGAGTGGGATAGCAGGGTCAAATGGTGGATCCATTCCAAGTTTTCTAAGGAATCTCCACACTGCTTTCCAGAGTGGCTGCACCAACTTGCACTCCCACCAGCAATGTATGAGTGTACCCTTTTCCCCACATCCTCGCCAACACCTGTTGTTGCCTGTGTTCTTGATAAAAGACATTCTAATTGGGGTAAGATGAAATCTTAAGGTGGTTTTGATTTGCATTTCTCTTATAACGAGTGATGTTGAACATTTTTTCATAAATCTGCTGATTGCTTGTAGATCTTCCTCTGTAAAGTGTCTGTTCATTTCCTTGGCCCATTTATTGATTGGGTTATTGGTGTTCGTGGTGTAAAGATTTTGAAATTTGGTCTTTCAGCTCTACTATTTCAGTCATACACAAAAAGAAAAGAAATACAGTGGGAGGTGATTGCCAAGGGCTGGGAGAAGTTTAGGAAAATGGGAGAATATTGGTAAATGGGGCAAACTTGCAGATATGAGATGAATAAGTTCTGGGGATCTAATATACAGCATGGGGTAATGTAGTTAATACTACTGCATTATTTACTTTAAATTTGCTAAAAGTAGATTTTAAGTGTTCTGACCAAACAAATAAATAGTAACTATGTCCAGAGATGGATGCATTAACTAACTTAATGTGGTAATTATTTCATAATGTATATTCATATTAAAGCATCATGTTGTATACCTTAAGTATATACAAATTTGTCAATTCTAACTCAAAAAAGCTTGGAGAGGGCTGGGATTGTGGCTCAGTGGTGGAGCGACTGCTTCACATGCACGAGGCCCTGGGTTCAATCCTCAGCACCACATAAATATAAAAGGTATTGTGTCTGCCTACAACTAAAAAAAGCATTTAAAAGAGAAGCTTGGAGAAAGGAGGGATGATTTTCTGAGGAAGATGATATATATATATTATTAATTTCAAGTGAAATACTTCCCCTTTTGAAATCCAGACACAAGGGTAGCATCCTTTCTGTTTCCCATTGAGAGCCTTATAATAGAAAGAAATTATGTATTTTTGTAGCTTTCATCCACAGTGTACCTTCTTGTAATAGATTTTAAAAAGTCTTAATCTCTGTATCTTTTTTGAAGTTTTAAAAAGAGACTTTCAAAATCACAATTATATCTTTAGCAGCATACAATGTAAGATTTCATCTTGATTTTAAAAATGACAATGAATAAAATCACATACTATTGCAGCATGGGTTATTTTTCAGTGCCAGTATTTGAAACTTATGTTAAAAGTGAATTGCTAGAGAAGTAGTCCTTTTGAAGGAATTGTTTCACCTATTTAAATAAAATTGGGCCCTATAAATAAAAAATTCTAGCTCTTAGTGAATATAAGACTTTAAAGCATTTTGAAAAGCCTATAGAGAAATAATTTTGGCATTATTAATTTTGATTAAACTTAGGGACCATACAGCACATAGGAAAATATAATAGAGAGCCTGTTCATGTTCCTTTTTTGTGTGTAATTCATTGCCACAATCATGCTTGATCAAACGTCTTACAAACAATCTTATAATATTGGTATATGTCTTTAAAAATACTTTTTTTCTTTTTATCTTTGCTATAGGGAACAGCCTTTAAGAACTGGAAGATGAAAGCTCCGATTCCGCATTTGATTCTCTTATATGCTACTTTTACTCAGAGTTTGAAGGTTGTGACCAAAAGAGGCTCTGGTAAGAAGTATTCCTTCTTTTTCCCTTATTTTTATGGCTTAAAGTGGTGGTGATACATTTACACATGTGCCATTTTAGAGAGGTTGACAATTGTTGAGAATTCATATTGTGGAGATATAGATACATAGGTAAATAGTGGAGTATACTAACAGGGTATATAAAAGTGGGACTCAGATGAAATGAATGTACCTTATGTTGTATTTACTTGGAATGAATTCAATGTCCAAAGCTTGCATTTTTATTTCATTATATGAGTTTCAACATTCTTTTACAGAGTGTCATCTTAATTTTTGCTTGGAAATATTGTGGATTTTTTATCTTAACATTTAATGTTAGCATTTCATTTTCAGCTATGCTTAGGGCCGATTCTTTTTAGGTTTGTACTTCAACTGATTTGCTGAATTCACTTGGAAGCATTTAAAGAAAGCACCAGTGTTATTTAAGAAAATGTCACAGGGACACACCATAATATTTTAGTAAGGAAATATATAGAGTAGAATGGTAATAAAAGGGGCTGCTAAATAGATTAGTGTTGAATCTTATGGAAAACTTCACATGTTATCGGTTATCTCAGTCTGTAGTGGACTGTTGGTACTTGGAATTAGGGAAGTATGTAAGAGGACTGAGCCAGGTATGGTGGTGCATGCCTGTAATGTCAGCCACTTGGGAGACTGAGGAAGGAGGATCACAAATTCAAGGCTGGCCTTAGCTATTCAGTGAGGCCCTAGGCAAATTGGGAAGACCCTGTCTCAAAATTAAAAGTGCTGGGGATGTGGCTCAGTCATTAAGCACCCCCTGGGTTCAATGCCTGGTACAAAAACAAACGAGAGAGCGAGAAAGAGAGAGAGAGAGTGAGAGAGAAAGAAAAGGAGAAGGAGAGAAGGATTTAATACATACTGATGTGAAACTTTAATGTCAGTAATAATACAAAGCCTTGACATGTTCACATTTGATGTAAGGCTACAGAAGTTTTGAAGTTATAGCTTTTAAGCATAAAGAAAGAAGAAATGCATTGTGTTTAGCTGCTAGAATCAGGATGTGTTCTCTGTTAGTTCCAGAAAGACAGTGGGGAAAAAGAAGATGAGTTAATGTTCATAAGGCTGCAGAAAGTTGAAAGTTGTAATATCAAGAATTGAATATTTGGAATTCAGAAAGGAGAGGGCATGATAAGATTGAGATGGGACTGTGCAGCAACAATCTCATTCCCCTAGATTAAGAGGTTTCAAATTCATGTTAATGATATGATGAAAAAAGCCTCATGTAAGGAAAATAGAGAGCAATTTTGCTCATATGAACCTCTTTCGGGGAGAAAGTCTGGGAAGAAACTGGGACGAGTTTTGTGTATGGACAAGGGTTTGGTTCAGGGTTGAAAGTAAAAAGTGTTTTATTCAGCTCATCAGTGGGTTCTAGAACATTTTGGTACTGCTGCTGTATATGCCATTCATGTGTTTGTAACAATGTGAGAGTATTTCTATGATTCACATTATTTTGTCTATTTGGGGAGGTATTTTTAATTGAAAGGAACCTCTTAGGGTTGGAATATGATTGATTAAATGTTTAAAAACCTGATTTTTCTAGTTATTTAACTAAATTATATAAAATCTGTTTTATCAGTTCTGTGTATGTCAGATCTATGTTTCATTTACTGAAAGGCACACAAGACTTCTTTCATAAAATAGTGGCAACAGGTCCATTTTATACAAGCTCTAATTTGTGTGCAAGAAGTTTTATCAAATTGGGACTTACTTGGTTATATCTGAGAATTATAGAGCAGACCCAGAAATGTGGGACAATTGTAAAATTCGTATCTCTTGCTCTAGAGACTTTGGAAAACTCATTAACCTGTTTCAAATTTAAATGATATAAATAATTATTTTAGGAGGGTGTCACTGCAATGCTGTCATAAGTGAGGTGGAAGTTCTGAGACTTAGCTGTCTTCAATTCATGAATACAGTTGTCAATTAAACCAAATATGTTTTTATATCATAATGTAATAATGACAAACAAGGAAGGTACTAGGGTTTTTCAGGATGCTTGTTGTACCTTTTCTAGAATTTGAATTAAGATGACTTCTTCCAGAATCTATATTAAGTTCCATATGGATGGAAGTGTGTTTGGTTTGTTTGGGGATATTAAGGATAAAATTTGAAAATGAATATTATTTTATCCATAAGCTTTCATTCATTCAACTTGGATTCATTTCCACTGATGTTTGTTACTGTGGCACGTTTGTATGAGAAAAGCAGTATGTGACTTATTGAATAGCATCATTACTGATCTCCATAGATCAAGTAGAAGAGGTATATACTTGGCATCTTCTTCCTAAAAGATTAATGGCTTAATCTTAATACCCAGCCCAACCTATAAAACCAGAGGCACTAAGGCAAGGGATTCAAAAATCAATGTTTAATGTTGGATCTTGCATATTAACCAAGAAGGCTGCTTACCCCTGCTCCTTATTCTTATTTAATTATTTTTATTATTGATTTTATTAATCATTGTGAAATTTCAGTAAACATGATTGGATGCTTGTCTTATTTCTTTTACAAGAATTTTTTTTAAATTCACTGTGACCTCTAGAACCACCAGAATAAACATTTTACTAGTTGAGTACATATAAAATAGGATTATAATACACACTCTAATATTGAATTTTTTATGGCATGTTAATTGTGTGTAGTGTTTACTTTAGGCTAACACATATGGTCATTCCACAGAAATTTAGAAGTATTTGTTTCTCATTAACAGACCTAATTTGAAAGCAATAGGAGCTCTTATCACACAAGCTGGAGATGCATTATTTTTATCACATTGGCTTACACCCCTATTGCTATTAATTTAAGGAACAAATTAAATCTAATAAGGCCATCATATCATTATAACATCCTGATTGAAATATTAAAAATAAAACTTGGTAATGTTTTGGGTTAAATATCATTTTGTATATGTGCATGTTATGACAAATAAGGATTATATTTGGTTTCTAAGGTTGTGCCTACATTTCAGATCAAGACCTTTAATATTATTGGAAAAAGATATTCACCCTTGATTGCACAATAGATTTTTCTCCTGGAACCATTTTGTACTTAAAAAATTATAAGCAATACTTGAAGGAAGAGGCAGACTATCAATATTACTGATCCCCCTAAAGTGTGTGAAGTATTAGAGCAATTCATGAAGTAAACATTCAAGTTGCTATCATTTGAAGAATTCTGTACAAAAACATGTAAAGCACATGTGCTTGGGAAATCTTTCCAATCTCAACCAATTTAGAAAAATGTAGCTTAATATTCTTGATTATTCCTTTGTTTTCTTCCCTTTACTCCTTTCTTCCACTTCCCTCCCTCTTTCCTTTCCTCCCTCTTCACTCCCCTCCCCTCTTCCTTCCTTCTTTCCTTTAGGGTATTTTTCTGCAAATAAAATAATCTGTTCATATTGCCACTGTGTCTTTGTAGAACATTTTAACTATTAAAATATCGTCACTACTTTGTTCAAACAGTTAAAGTTCCTAAAATGCTATATCCGTACCAGGCCATTCAAAGGGGTTAATATGGTCTTTTTCAGCAATGTGTGTGTGTGTGTGTGTGTGTTCTGTGTATCTAACAAAATTTACAGCAAGCAGTGGGAGCAGGGAAATCATATGAACTGTTGAAGAATTAGTATGGACAAAGTATGACTAATACTATGGAGGAACTAAAATGTAAGATGTAATTTTGTGGAAGAATTTAGGACACTGTTGAGAAATGAAGTTAGAGGAGTCTGTATATAGAAATTGGAGAATAGAAAAGGGTCCATGATGATCTGGCTTTTGTACATTTCTCTTTGCTTTCATCCATTCTCCCAAATATAAGATGTTGAGCGTAAGAATCATGAATTTTATATGTGTATAGCATACAGTGCCAAAATGGAGCGCTAAAATAGATTTGGGGCTCAAGGAAATGTCTTAATTAATGATTACATTAATTGGTGGCTGAGTGGTTGTAATGTTCAGATTGAGGTTTATCAGTGAGGGTGCTGCAGAATCAACGCTGAATTAGAAAGATAAAGGTAAAATAAAATAGAAACATTTAACAAAAAGTGGTTTTTCCCTTAAGATCATTATGATGTATAATAGGAGACTATTGAAGCATAAGACATAAACTCATAATAAACAATATCTAAGACATGTTAAGGGTTTAGATGGAGAAAATGAACCTTTAAAATCATGAGTATTTTCACAGGTTTGGAATATAGTTCAAAAATCTATTAGAAGGAAAAGAAAATGATTCTTCAATTATTTCTGAATTGGACTTTTACTACATTTAACACTACGTTAAGGAAGTACAAATATCATTGTGTGGACATTTTGGTTTTAAAGATATTGCTCAGTAGTGGTCATCATGAAAAGTGTATAGCTCATGACTACTGATACTTGATAAATAAGCAAGTGAATTCAGTATAGGAAAGAAGTATTCATAGTTATTAGAGCATATGGAGAAGAGTAAGTGGCTATATTATATAAACCAAAGAGTGCATGCTTTTCTAGAAAGGCTTTAAGATATATGAAATTCCCCAAAGCAGCTAGCTATTAGAGACTAAAAGGATTGCCACAGGGAGTTGATCTTCTCTTCATTCTGGAACCTGACAGAGGACACCTGTTTGTGTAAAATGATTTAGATGCAATTCATACTGACAGTAAGAGGAAGGCAAGCCTCAAGGGATGTTCCAAAACTTGTGAATTTAGGCCCAAATAATTTATAAAAGTCAATAGTAGTTAAATAACTAAAGACACAGTTCAAGTTCTAATCTTTGTTATCTCTGGATCTTCATTTCTTTAAGTAACAAAGTATATTATAGTGTAAAAGTGAGATTTAACTGAATAGGAATGAAAAATATAGTAGGGTACTTCCATCTCTTGTCAATGTTATTTATGTACATCTGCTCTCTTGGGCATTCCTAGGAGTCAATGAGCTTAATTCCACATGATTAAGAGACAACCTAGTTCCCCAGCATCTGCCTTTATTATGTTACCATGTGTTTGTTCTCAGTTGGTGAAATATGTCAAAAAGTATGTGGCATTTCTCCTTATTTTCCTTTGGGATATCTTGGAAGACCAAACTTCTGATACTTAGTTTTTTGATGTTTTTGAAATGAAAAAATGCAGTTTAATTTTTGTTGGGGAATATTTCTCCTTTTATTATATTTTTTATAATTTTTGAACTTAGATATAGAGTAATCTTAATATTCATTTAATTCATGCTTTAATTGAAATAAGTAAAAAAAAAGAATTTGTACCTAAGAAAATAAAATCATTTGGTGTCATTGTATAGCAATCTTCTGATATACCTGTGCATTTCGCTGTCAAATTACTCATTTTAAATAAAAATTGTCAGTACAGTTTTATATAGGGTTGGCACAGATTAATGCCAATTGTGGGAATGATGTCTCATTCCCAACCAGTTCACATGGAGAAGATAAAGCCAACATGGATGAATCTTCCAAGTTGAGAAAGATTTCAATGGGGAAGAGGTAGTCTCAAGTAAATAAAAAAGGCAATGTGGAACTATATTGAGGGTAAAAAAGGGAATATATCGTACTAAATATTTTATGGAAGAGGTGAGAGACAGAAGGTAGTAGGAAGGAGACAGTCAAGATGGGTATTTTAGGCTGTGTTAAGTAATTGATGTTTTATTGTAGACATAGCACACAGGTAGCCACTGCTTGGAGCACAGGATGAACTATTGACCTATAGGCTATCAACTGTAGGCTTGAAGGTGATCCATAAGATGGATTGGAAATTAGGAACATTGGGGAATCAGTATCCTACCTCTGCTTTAACAAATTTTGCAGCTTAAAACAACATAAATGTATTACCTTACATTTCTTGAGATTAGATGTCCAAAATCATTTGGAATTTGTGGAAGCTACAGAGGAGAATCCATATTGGTACCTTTTCCCAGCTTCTACTATCTGCTTTCATTCCTTAGTGCTGCATTATTCCAACTTCTGCTTTTGTCATCACATCTTCTCTGACTCTCCCTCCATTCTCTTTCCATTAAAAGGGCCCTTGTGATTATTTTAGGATAATCTACCCATCTCAAGCTCTTTAATCACATTTGCAAAATCCCCTTTTCCATGTAATATAACATAGTCATGTGTTTCAGGGATAAGGATATGTACATCTTTCAGGGGAGGAGGCATTTTTCTGCTTACCACAACTTGTAGTTAACTAACTCAAGCAAACTTTTTGAAGTGAATTGGAGACTAGAGAAAGGATGGTCATTCGGTGGTAATGGAGGAGTTAAGAACATAGAAGTTGTTAAGGGGGGCATGTGATACATGGTCCATAATAAAAACAAGGTGTGTGTGTGTGTGTGTGTGTGTGTGTGTGTGTGTGAGAGAGAGAGAGAGAGAGAGGAGGGAGGAGGGAGGAAGGCGAGGTACAGGTAAAGAAAGCAGGGCAGAAGAAGAAGAGGGACAGGGAAGAAGAGAGTAAACAGACACTGTTGATGCTTACGAACATGGGATCTTTTAAGATTCATCCACATTCCACAAATACCCTTTCAGAAACACTTCTTTTTCCTTGTAGTAGCCTGAAGGAGTCTGTATCTTTTAACAATAACAATGAAAACCCTTGAGACAAAAGTAATTTTTCTGACTTAAAGTAGCAGCAGTGAGAACAGAGGACAGAAGACAGCAATTTTAAAGTTAGAATCCATTTAGCTTGATTGATGATCAATTAGATGTGGGAGGTTAGAAAGAAAGAGGTGAAGAAAATCATTCAGTAATGGGAGGATTGTGATGCTGCCAATCACATTAAAGATCCCCACAGCAGAGAAACTTGAAATGTCCACTTGTTGAAAGAGAACAGTAAAAAGGTATTTGTGACTTAGATCAAACAGTAGATTGGGGATAAAATGTAAATGGTACTATATGTCTTGCAAAGGATTGGATTATATTTTGTACGAGAAAAAGTTTTGGCTGAGAGATTTAGTTTAAATCCCTTCTGTAGAAAATTTGGACTGTGAGATTGGGCCTCTAATTTAGTGGATCTGTCCAGCATGGTGTCTTCTATGTATCATAAAGATGAAACTCCTTATTAATATATGTGAAGGTGCTACACATGTTTGTGCACTTACGTCAGCAAAAATGTCTACAGAGAAGGGAAAACAAACTGTTGTGAATCTCATGTGAGAAGAACATGGTAAAAAAAATGGTTTTGGACAGATAACACTCCCTATAGGAAAGACTACAGTAGCATTTAAGAATGACCAGTGAGGGACTCAGTAAAAAGTACATGGAGATATATTGAGGACCTGAAAAGTAGTCAGAGGGACTGAAAATATATTTCTGAAGAAGACTAAACAACATCAGGTGAATGTTTGGAGATGGATCATGAATTAATTTGAGAAATTGTATTGATGGTGTTGCCAATTAGAGTAGAGAAGGGACAATTTATTCAGTGATGGGTTGGAATGTGTTCTGTTTGGAACATTTGAGCTGTGGCAGTCACTGGAAATATTGAGCTAACGAGATTATCAGTCTGGGTTCATATTACTTTCCTGTGGCTGCTATAACAAAGTACCACAAATTAGACAACATACAATAATAAAAATTTTTCTGTCACAGTTCTGGAGGCCAGGAATCTGAATTCAAGGTGTGAACAGAGTCACACTTGTTTTAAAGGTACTATGAGAGAATCCTTAATTGCCTTGTCTAGTTTCTGGTAGCTTCAGCTGATTCTTGGCTTGTGGCTATGATGCTGCAATCTCTTCTTCCATCTTCATGAGACCTCTTTTTGGTCTCTAATCCCTGTTTGTCTCATAAAAGGACACCTGTCATTGGCTTTAGGATCCATTGGGAAAATTCAGGATGATCTCATCTAGAGATCCTTAACTTAATGACATCAGCAAAGTACTACCCAAATAAGGTCACATTCATAGGTCTGGGTGAACATATCTTTTAGGGGATCTCCTTTCAATATACTAACAAAGTTCAGCAAGAGTTGTGGATTATCCTTATATTAAGTGTAGCATGATATAATGATCATCCAGGGAATGCATGCAGGGAGAAAAGAGGAAAAGGAAAGTGGAAGATCAAGGGTCTTGTAGAACACTGGCCTTGGAGAGGTTTGTAGAGACAGAGCAGCAAATCAGGTGAAGAGACTAAAAGGAAGTTAAAAGAGAAGTAAAGAGAATTTAATGTGCTCCTGGAAACAAAAGGAAGAGAAAGCTTCTAAATGGGTGAGAGATAATGTTAAATTTTAGAGTTGAGTAAGATAACTGTGAATAAGTCACCAAATCAACATTCAAGAAAATGTGGAGACTGAGATAAAAGGGAGACTGAAAGAAGTTGATACCACACAAATATTTTTTAAAAAACCTCCATTACCCAAAATCAGTATATTAGAAGTGGTATTTTTTTAAACGTTAACTCTTTAGAAATTGTGCTTTTTCTATTTAGATAAAACGAGTGTATACTCTTAGTCAATGATGCTAATGAAAAAGTTGTACTATAGGATGGATATTTTTTTCAATCAAAAATGTTCTAACTAGATTTGGAATATGTTTGCCATAGATTAACCTGCTGAAGGTAGGGCAATATTGATTCAATTTTCATTCCCTTAGTTCATACAAACAGAGAAGAAAGGTGACTTACAAGTGTATTATAATTTGTCAAGGTTAATCCTCATGTTGACTATCATAACTTGGCAGGACATTTCAACAGATAGCTAATATTGACATTTCAACTTTCTTCTACAACAAAGATCATTTAAAAAAAACTTGCTTTCAGTTATTTTTCCATAAGTGGTTTAGGTTGATCTGGTGAATATTATAAACTCTACAGCACTGGAAATTAAGAGAGTTGGGTTTCAAACCAGGTCCTAATAAACCTTGTCAACTAGGACAAATCCCTGAACCTTTAATGTCCTTGGTTTCCTTTCTCATAAAGTAACAATTATGAATTACAACATAAAAAACAGTAGAAAACACAGTTCATTACAACAGTAGAAAACACAGTTCATTTTGTTCATTTCATAAACATTAACACATTTTGAATGCATACTCAGTACTATATAAGTGATACTTTTGTTTTGTAACATTTTATATTTAGCACATCAATTAACCATTTATAAGGGCAGAATTTGGGGCTGGAGTACCTGAGGACTGTTGTTAGCTACACTTAACTTGATGCTGTCTAATTGGTACTAATACCACGAAGCTGAGGTTATCAGTGTAAAACAAAGGTTCAGTTAAGGAAAAAAATAGGAATTTAGTTGCTGTTTAAAAATCACATAGTATGTCATTACATAGCTAAATTAAAAATAAGATTCCTTTCCCTGTACGTGATGATGTACCTAGGTGAAATTGGGGTTGGTAGTTCAAAATACTAAGCTGTGTTTTTCTGTTTTTGCTTATTTAAAGCAAATTTCCTTTTGTAGGCCTGTCTCTTAAGATTTCCATGCAAGACACATTGAATGGAAAATGTGGTCTTAAGGCAACATCAATGGATAGTTTTGCTAAGTTTAAAATCTGAGGGTAATGTATAAATATTTCTTTAAAAAGTGTCAGGATGCCTCTTATGTATAGTCTAAACACTTTGAGTTGTCATTCATATTTTACTAACTGTACTAAAATATTTTCCAATTACTTCTGCCTTGATTTCAGCAAAGTTCAGCAATGGGCATTTTGCTTTGAGCTCTAAAAGCATATTCCATTAACCTTGTATTGCTATGAAATATTATATTGTGAATGATGAAAGAAAATGATTTCTCTGTATGGTGAGAAGAGAGTTCCATACTCTAATGAATATTTTTTTCTCAAATTTTTTGTCATTTTAGAAGAAAGGAAAACTACCTGAAAAGAGTCTCCTTCTAGTATTTCCTATCAATATGTTCTATAAAGTAATTGAACTCTCCAATGCCATCTTGTGGCTTTTCAGGTTTGATAAAAATGCAGTAATAAACAGAAAGCAGCAAGAAAATAAACATGAGAAGAAAATTTCCAAGGAATTATTGTTCAGAGACTATTTTAATTGGTCCTGATGTTTTCCAAACATTGATTTTCTCCAATGTATTTTTTTTGGTTTAAAAAAGTATATGTACTTCTGCTGTAATTTTTTTTTTTTTGTAATTTTTGATATATTTTTAATAATATAAATTGTGACTGAGATTTTTAAGGAGATAGAAAAAGTTGTATATTTCATAGAATTATCATTATGTCAGTTTGTAGCCCTGTATTATAGAAGTAAATTTTGTAGATAAGTACATCCATATTATAGAATATTAAAATATTTTTAATATATTGTTGCCATTAAAGTCTTGAGATTTTTATTGTTCAGGTATCAGAAGGAGAAAAAAGGCATTAAAGATTGTTTAGTTTCTCACTAATGTAAATAAAAGTTGCAAGTAGGAATATGAAAGGGAAGAATGTGTGGTGAACAAATTTGTGCTTCCTGCCATGCATTTTCCTGCTGGTCTAGTGGACTGGGCTTGCAATAGGAGACGTGAGAGCCTAAAGACAATAGAGCTAAATGGAAAGCACTAGCCACTAGCAAACTTATCTTGAAAAACAATTGCCATTTTCTGCAAACACCAAATGAATGAGGTCCAAGAAAAAATTCTTGGTTGGCAATGTTTGTTTTTTTTAATGAAAAATTCCCAAAGGGTCTTACTACTTATAAATGCCCTTTAAACAAAAGCCATATAATACACATACACACACACCACAAATACATATACACATACATGCATGCACAGACTCATATAGAAACACTAACAATCTTCACAAACTTTGGAAATAATTTGTTTTTGGTTATGAGAACTTAGATACAATGCACATAAATATATTTGCTTCTTTTAAGGTTTTATGTATGGAAGTATTTCCATATTCTCATATTCCATATACAAGTGTTAACAAGCATTTATTGCATTCCTCCTGTACAGAATAATTGATAACATTGACCAACATCAGCTATGCCTGGATATAATAAAAAGGTTAAAATGTTTAGATATTTTCAGAGATTTGCCTTTTGAATTTTGTATTTAAAAATATAGGAGGTGTTAGTAAAAGAAACAAGGCAAAATGATTTATCTTTGTCAGGTTTGATCATTTCGTTCTTAATTTTCCATGTCCATGATTCATATTCTGAAATGTTTTCATATAATTTCCTCACAATTTTTATAATTGCTTTTCTTGGAAGCATATGGAGAACTTATTTAACTGCATGCTTTGCAAATTATAAAATATTTGTACCTGTCATAGCTTTGGAACTGACTTTGGCAATGATGCGATAATCTTTATTCTTTCATACTCGTTATTCATTTGTAGTTATATTGATTGATTGATTGATTGATTGTACTGGGAATTGAATCCATGGGTGCCACTAAACCACATCCCAGTTCTTTTTATTTTTTTGAGACAGGATCTCATTATGTTGCTTATGGCCTCGCTATGTTGCCCAGCTGGCTTTGGACTTGAAATCCTCTTGCCTCAGCCTCCTCAGTAGTTGGCCTTAGACATGTGTGCCACCATGCCTGGCTTCCAGTTACTTTAAAAATTTAGAGAATATTTTTGAACAAAACATGATGTAAAGAAGCAATTGGATTGAATTCTCTTTGGAATTAAAAACTTGAACAATTATCCATCTCTGCTATTGAAGACCTTGCAAAACTTAGTAACATGAAACACATGAGTGTAGTGCATTCATTTCTTATTGCTATCATAACAAACTGCCAAAAATTTAATTGCTTAAACACTTTCAGTTGTTATCTTACAGTTCTGAAGGTCAGAGTTTCTAAAATCCAGGTGTCAGCCGAATTGCATTCCTTTAACGTGCTCCAGGGAAAATCTGTATCCCTGCCATTTCCAACCTCTAGAAACGACCTGCATTCCTTATCTTGTGCCTCTTCGTCAACTCAAATCCAACAACATACATCTTCTCACCTTACTGTTGGACTTCTGCTTCTGTTGTCACATCCCCTCTAACTCTGACCTCCTTGTCTCCCTCTTATAAGGATAAGGATCCTTGTGATTGAAATGGGCGCAATCCTTAACTTAATCATTTCTTAAAAGTCCCTTTTTCTGTGTATACTAACATATTCAAAGGCTATAAGAATAAGTTCATGGACATCTCTGGGAGGCATAATTGTGCCTGAAATTATTCTGTGTAGCTTCTAGACTATCTTTTTACCTGAAAAAGTTTGATTTGACTAAAATACATGTATATTTGACGCAGTAGGTGGGAAAAGAAGAGTCTCAGTAGAAAAGGTGGTAAAATACACAAGTGAGCCAATTCACAAAGGGCTTTGTATGTCATGGCAAGAAATGCTAATACTATCTTGCAGGAAATCAAGAATTATTAAAGAAATTTGAGCAGGAGTTGCCTGACCAGATAGTTTGGAAAGAACTCTGAGACCAGAGGGTGGAAAATAAGGCCAATAGTCCAGGTGAGAAAGTCATGAATTGAGGCCTAGTAGTAGGAATAGAAAGGAAGAGAAATGAATTTGATTGCTAGTAAAAACTAGAAGTAATAAAACGTAGTAACTGATTATACAGTTATTAAAAGTAACTAGAAACAAGGTGGAGTGTGATTCCAGCTGCTTTATTAAACTAAAAATTCTGTTAAGAATTAATAGCTAATGCTGCCTTGCATTTTTAGTCTATTTTCTTCTTTGTTAAATACATATGTGGGTGTATCTTTTGTGGTTTTCCACAGACTGACCCATTTTACATCTGGAATAAAAACCTTTGCTGTGGAACAAAACCTGTCTCATAGTCAAGCTTTCCCACAGAGCATTTCCCCAAAGTCAATTTTTCCTCCAAGTTTTTCCAAATGTCTTCTATATTTGTACTTATAATGGAAGAATATCTTCTGACAATTTCTGTGAAATACATTTAATGAACACAGGGAAGAACACTTTTTACAGGTGTCACATTTCATTTAATATACAATGCTAACTTGTATATGTATTAACACATACATATACATGAACATGTAAACACAAGTATCTGCACAGTTAATTATCCATTCATAAAACACACTTTTAATAAGGATCTACTATATGCCAGGTGCTGAGGAGGCAGCAGCGATTAGGAGATATGATTACTGAATTTTAACATCTGTTTTATATTTACCCAACTGAATAGTAAAAGCTCATTGAGTGTAAAAATATCTTATACATGTTTATGTATATGTCTTTTAGAATCACTGTGCTTAAAGGAGTCATTGCATAATTAGTGCTTAATACATATTTGTGTTTGAGTGGTGGATTTAAGAACACTGATGAATCTCATCACAGCACTCTATATTTTTCCATGGTGATTTATGTGCTTGTCATAACTCTTCACTGATACTGGAAATTCCTTGAGGAAACATCTTTATGTAGTTTTAGTTCATACCCTTTACAAGCCCTCTCTCAAGACCGTGCAGTAGTATTACATGACCAATTGTTACATGAGCAAATGTATTTAACTTACATGAAATGAATAGTTTTATCCAAGTTTACATTTCTCTGGAAAAGGGGAATTAATTTTATCTTGAGCTCTTGGGGCAACCTGACCGTTCATGATTATTGTATGTGATTCCTTACTGAAATTGTAATAGCTAAAGCTGGAAGCTCTGTGGCTACAATGGAAAGTGGATCTTGATTTCTTCTTTTGCTCTAAAGAGCAATTTTTCAGTTACTTTCTTATAATAAGAATTGTGCAGCTTTCCCCTCCTCCTTATCCTTGGGTGTTTCTGGCACATATGTGAATATGTAGGTCACTCCATGAAGGAAGACTAGATGCAGTACAGTGAAGGAGTCCTGCATGGAAGGATGCCTGGGAGGAGCAGGGCATGTGCCAAAGCAGCTGTGCAATGCCTGCATTTCTCCCAAGACAGATCACAGCAAACCCTAGGAGTGCTAGTGAATAGAAGTGGCCTACAACATTGAGGGTGTTTTATTTTAATTCAGAACATGAATTAGTTCAATTTGGCAACTTGCTCATTCATTCTGCCACTCTGTAACTGACATGCCACTCTGAAATGAACAGTGGTGACTTACTGTTTGTTTCAAAGGCATGTTTTTGCTTTCTTTGGGAGACGTGCTTGGTTTGTTTTGTTCAATTTTTAATGATACATGATTTTATTTTAAATTTCTTTGGAAACTGCTTTGTGTCCTAGGGTTTCCGGCTTTCTATGAATTGAGAGGAGGTTATTACCTTCTAAGTTTTCAATTAGGAAAACAAAGCAAGTTTGGAAGCTCCATTGGGATCTTGTAAACCCTCTCAAAGCATGTTCTGAATGAGACAATTTTTGTGCAACTAGCTCTAATCATCTGAGATGAAACAATCTACAGAAGCTAATTGGAGAGAGTCTCATTCTGCAACGTGTTATGGGGGTGATACAATTGTAGGTTTGTTTCTTTGAATTTATTTTTGGTGGTGCTATTTTGTTGGGTCCATCCTTCCTTCCAGGATGTGGCGTTGTTAAAGGAATTTTTTCTTAATTTTAAATTATGTATTCTTTAATGATAAGATCTAGACCTTACATGTAGATCTTTCATAAACTGATCATACTGTTATTCCTAAATTCTCAATAATTCTTTATATCTAGTCCAGAATTAGTAAATTATTAGTGGCCTTGTATCCTTGTGCTTTGCCTATATTGGATATTGGATTCTGTTTCAGTTTTAATGTTTTTGTTCTGAATTATGGCTTGAAGGCACAGAACAATATCATGTTTTCTTTCTTATGATCACCACATCAGTTATTACATTGGTGACATATTCTGATTTAGACAAGAGCATATGCTTAACTAAATTGATGCCTTACATAGAAACTTGCATATAATGAATTTCATTCATGTAGTTATTTTTAATTTTTGATTATATTCTTTGGTTTTAGTTTTATGTTTTCCATGCTTTCCAAAATCTGTTCCTTCGTTACTTAAAAAATAAAATTTCTCTGAAACTTGGAGTTTCATTTTGCAGACTTCATATCATCCTAATTTGAAGAAGCCAGGCTTAGTATAATTTTTTTTTCAAATTTATAGGTGATTACCATTATTTCTCTTATCCTAAATTTGATTATTAGTTCCTGATCTTTAATCAGTGGAGAAAGTAGAATTTATACCTTTTGGTTGTTGTCGGGTTTTAAGAAAAGCTTTGTATTGTCAGATTATCTTCTCTACAAATCTTGTGGTGATGTCCTAGGACCCCGGAGTAAAACTTTTCATCAGATGTAGGGGAGTGGAAGACTCCCAAGAAGGAGGCTCCTGAGAACACAGGATAGGAAGCTTGTGAGACAGAGTATCAAATAATAATTGAGGACAGAGTAGAGACCTCTGTCTTCTCACCTTTCCTTTCTATGCCCTAGGCTACTCTTTGCATTGTAAAATTTTGCCCTAAAATAATGCCTGTTAACCTCACAGTGATGGAATGAGGTAGGGATTTTAATTGAAAACATAGGAAATGCTCATGGATAATATGTCTTGAATCTGTTTCTGTTGTGAAGAAACCTTGAAACAAAGTTCAAGAATAGGAAAAAAATGATGTTAAAACCAGATGTTTTGAATTAAGGCAAATATCTAGATGTTCTTTGAGATGATTTTTAAATGGGAACACTCAGTTCATGTTGCCATGTGGTTATGCCATGCCATCTGTAAATTAGTGTTCAATGACAAATTATTAAAACTTAAGCTCAAACTCTTGGTTAAATTTAACTTTGGTACCTACATTTCTGAAAAATGAAAGGATACAAAAATGAAGTTGACTTCCACTACATTAACAATTAAGAAGAAATTGTTTTCTATGTTTATGTATGGAAATGTATGTTCTGTTTATGTATTTATATGATTTAAATGGTTGTATTGATACACATTTATATAATGAAATACTTGAATTGGATGTAGTATTAAGTAATACATATACTTTTAACATGAAAAACTTAAATATTTTCTGAGGAAAATTAGGTATTCATTGTTAGTAAGTAAATGAGGTCTTTTACATTTGTGCCTTACTTCACAACCCAAAAAATATTATATTACCTTTTGAAATTACTATTTGTTGAAGGAGGAAGGTATTTCTCTATTATTGTTTTTTTCTTAGCATTTTAGAATTGGTGTGTAGAATACCTTCAGGTAGTGCTGTTTTACTCTTAAATATCTTGCTAAGATATTCTAGAAGTAACAGTTTTAGAGAAGTGAATTTTTAAGGAAATACTTCAAGACATGCATATAAAAAGAACAGATCTTTTTCTATCATGTCATATAAATTCTTTATAGGGTCCTGTAGCTATTTGCTTTTATAGTGATTGGGGTGTGTCTGATTTAACCAGTTCCTGTCCGGGCTATTTCTTTTCCTCAAAAAATAGATCTAGTAATTTAAAAAAGTTTAATATCCATTCATTATACAGTTTTTTAACATTTATTTATTTATTTTTATGGTGTTGAGGATCAAACCAAGTGCCTCACCAGTGCTAGGCAAGTGCTCTACCACTGACCCACAGCCCCAGACCCTCATTATACAATATTTTTAATGTTCTATCATGTGCCACATACTGTTATAGGCACTGGGAATAAAATGATAGGTTCTTTTCTCATGTAGCATATAGCTTAGTGAACTGAAATGAGATAATTTCATAATGTTTCATCCTGTTAATAGTGTAATGATAGTAGGTGCTGTTAAAAAGTAGTATAACAGTGGTTTACAAACGTACTTGACAAAGCTAAAAGAGGCTTCTTTGAGATGTTACCATTTGAGTTGATACTTAAGTACTAAAAAAGAACCCAATATGTGAGAATATAGGAACAGCTGATTCTAAGCAGAAGGAAGAGTGATTGCCAAACGCTTGTAGCAGGAGCAAAGAAGACACTTTTAAGAAATTGAAATATGTGATAATGGCTGACAGGTAGTGATCAGGAATCATGCAGTGACTCACATAGTGGAGTTTTCAAAGGGGACAGAGCAACGATTGGAGGGGAAAAGTGGAAGGAAATATTGTAGAAGGAAATATTGTAGAATTAGCTGTGGTCCCTTAGGTCATGATTACAAGTGATTATGAGTGCGCATTTTATTCTCAGTGTAGTGTGAAACCACTAGAATCTAGTAAATGGAAGAATGACAAGACATCATTCAAGTTTTTTCAAAGATTGTTTTAGGTGTGGAGTAAAAGGCTATTGAAGCCTTCTTAGCAATAGATGACAGTAACTAGGTCTTGGGTGGTAAGAGCAAGATGGAGAGATAAAGACTGTTTTGAGTGCAGTTTAGAAGTAGAACCAAACAGGACTTGAAGGCAGACTTGATACTGGGAATGGGGAATATATAAAGGATACATAATATATTAAGAACCATGGATAACTTCTATATTTCGGGAGCAGCTGAGTTGATGGTACTTATTGAGATGGAGTCAATTGCGAGGGGCAGGGAGATTTATATATATATAAATAATCTAAAACAGAATTTCTGTATATATAAAACTTAAGATTTCCATTCAAATTTATAGTGGATTTTCAAGGAGTCTACAGGCAGCTCAATGGACAAATCATCCCTGAATATGTAAATGGAAAGTGCCAATGGCATCTAAGTGGAATTTAAAACCATTTGCCTATATGAGATCACTCAAGCTGATTGGAAGCAGAAGTAAAAAATAGAGGTTATATAGGCCAGGGTCCTAGGATGCTCTAAAATTTCAGTAGCTGGGAAAAAAAATAAGATGCAAGAAAATGAGATAGAAAAATTGAGTGTGATTTCATGGTAGTCAAAAATGATTCGAGAAGATGAAATGAAATGTATTGAACAGAGCTGAGATGTAGTGTAAGATGGAGTACTATGCATTTGATTTGGAAATATATACAATTATCAGTGATGAAAAGCAATGAATGACTATGGCAGAAAAGCAGAGAATAGGGACTAGGCAGTGGCCACTGGAGGCAACCTTTGTTATATTGGTGTTTACAGCAAATTGAAAGTCCTGTACTGAATGTAACATGTTTACAAATGTTAATATATGCTATTATGTATGTAGAAGTGAATATGTAGGTGCAATGGCAAAGTAATGAGAACAGAAGCATAGAAATCAAACTGTTTTAGAGGAAAAATAAGTTAACATCAAATTGAAGTTTATTTCACAAACCCATATTCCTTGTGCCCACTGTCCTGTTAGATCTATTATGTAATGAAGAGCTGTGTTAATTATTCCTGCCACCTGCATCTAATGAAATTAGATGTGAAATTTCTGATAGGTACAGATGGCCATTTGAAAAAAAATGATTTACTCTTTTTTTCCTATCAGTTGGTCAAATCTCTTGAGTTAGAAATATTCAGACTATGAAATTAACCACCAGCCTTTTGCATAAGTATAGATAATAAATATAAATAACAGCTTCCTCAAGCCTGAATAAACTTGTTTTGTTTAGATTTAGAGCTTAGATAATATCCAATCAAAGGTACCATGCTGAAACATTGTGATTTAATACTCGGTTTGGTTGAGGTTTAACCTAGTTGAATTGTTTTCAACTTCAGAAATCTGATAACTTATTCTCAATTGAGTCCAGTAAATTTTTTGAAAATATATTTTAATCTCAGAATGCATATAAAATAAGACAACAATATAGAATGTATTGATGAATAATTAAGCTGTCAGTATTAAAGTGAAACTCAGAAAAGGTATGGCCTATTGTAGTTAGTAATGTGCACCTCCAAAAGTTGTAAAGGAAGAATTATCCTGGGAAAGATATAGATAATATGTGGTAATGATGGTCAAACTCCTTTGCATTTTTCCCAAACTGCTTCCAATATTTTCAAGCTGAGTATTGTTGAAATCAGGATTTAGATGACTTATGAGAAGGTGCAGCCTGGAAATTAAGAGTCCAGACAGACCTTCATGATCAGATAAAGACAGGATGACAAAATAAAGAAGCAAAGACCTGATTTGGTTACTTGAATTGGGAAATGACTGAAAAATTAGTTGAATGGGATCCGATGACTAAAAACTGATATTCTAAGTCTGAATATGAGGAATAGTGATTGCTCAGACCCATATGTATACCCAGATGTAATACATGTCAGACATCTCACTGTGAAGAGCAGGGACTGAAATATGCAAGGGTTAGTGTTCCTCCTGAGAAACATACTAAACATAGTAAGAATTGCCTACAAAAGCAGTGTTGAACAAAATAATGTTAAAGTCAAAAAATGTCAGAGGTCTACTATAACTCCCTCATATGAGGTGGAACAACTTAAGGATATTTAGTGGATTTTTGTGGCCTGATGAGTTAAGACCATCAGAGATAGCGTGGTTCTCTTTATATGAACTATTTAGGAAAATTATATATAGTAAAGAAGGGAGGTCATGGCCATAAATTAGAAAATGATCTTAGTATAGTATTACTTCTGCAGGATGCCAGGGTAATAAAGCAGTTGTTGACTGGGGGACATATTTGAATTAAAAACATCAGCAGTAGTATAGCTTTTATAGGAAAATTTAGATATAAAGAAACTTATGTGGGCTGGGGATATAGCTCAGTTGGTAGTGTGCTTGTTTTGCAAGCACAGGCCCTGGGTTCAATCCCCAGCACAAAAAAAAAAAAAAAAGAAAGAAAGAAAGAAAAAGAAAAGAAACTTATGTGACTATATAGTTTTTTTTAGTCATACAAAATGGAACAAATTATTATATTGTCCATAAACACATCTAATTGAATTTCAGAAATCAGAATGTTTTAGAATCAGAATGCTTTAGACTTTCTTTTTAATTCAGTTATATTGATTTGCCAAGGAATCATTCTCTGATAAATAGTTTTAAAGTGTCAACCCTCTGGGTTTTTCAAAAGATGTAATTTTGGGCAAATTTAACCACATATTTTTGGAAGCTTACCATTTTCTTCTCTTGAATATAAAAGATTTGGAATATGTCTTGACTATTTTTTGCTTGTTGTAATTAAAATGTCAAATTTAAAGTTGTTAAAATGCACATCTCTCTGATACTAGTAATTCTTTTCTTTTAAAAACACTTATCTGTTCTTTAATTTCATACATGTCTAGATTTTCTTAGGCAAATATAGAAGTGCCTGCTTTTAGAGTTTGCTCAAAAGATAATATAGTCTGATGTATATAAATTTCAATGTGTATAATAGATATGTTCATAATGTAGAATCTAAAAAACATTAAGGACAAACATATTTCCTAAGATGACATAAGCAACTCAGTAGTTTGATAGGGACACATAAGGATAATAATATACATATAGTATCATAATAGTGTCATAAAGGTCTGTTGAACTTCATATTTTTTTATCATTAAGTTATGTAGCTGTTAATTTTCCACACTTGGAAATCTGCATTGTTTGAAATTGGTACATTAAAATTGTTAAACAATTGAAATTCTGTTTTTTTTTTCCCCAAATACACATAGTGCAGTTGTTTCTGATCATCTTGTCTTGCCTTTCAGTGCAGAATCTCTGTTATATAATTGAGTTAGGACGAGCATGATTAGGACCTCAGTATTCTTGGTCTACTATACCTATAATAGAGCTTTTGTTCTAGGAGGAGAAAGGTTGGGTAGGAGATTGCTTCAACTTCTAGGTTGCACTCAAAAGCAAATTACTTTCTTACATGGGGTTTGGAAACAATGAGAAATGCTGGCAGCCTTTATTATGGTAACCTTTGATTCTGCTTGGTTATACCAACTGGTAAGGTTTAGCAGGTATTTGTGTGTGGGGGGGGGCGGTTATAGGAGGAAGAGAGAAGAGAAAATGTTATAGTTCAAATGCCACACACTCTTATTATCAACTTTTAGTATATTGAATAAATGTTTCTTTATTTGCTGTATTCCATTAGGATAATTTTTGGGTAATTTAAATGGTTTTTGTTTGTTTTTTGGTACTGTGTATTGTACCCAGGGATGCTATACCACTGAGGTACACCCCCAGCCCTTTTTATTTTATGTTTTTATTTTTATTTTTTATTTTTACAGACTTCATCTTGATTCATTGTACACATGTGGGGTACAGATTTTCATTTCTATGGTTGTGCATGATGTACATTCATATCATTCTTGTTAATCACACATGTACATACGGTAATGACGTCTGTCTTTCTCCACCATTTTTATACCCCCACCCCCTCCCCCTCTCATTTTCCTCTACATAATCTAAAAATCCTCCATTCCTCTCTCACCCCCCACTCCTCCCAACTAGATTCTATATCATCATCTGATTATCAGGGAAAACATTTGGCCTTCGTTTTTTTGCATTTGGCTTATTTCACTTAGCATGATAATCTCCAATTCCATCCATTTATCTGCAAATGCCATGATATTATTATTTTCAGCCATAAAGAAGATTTTTTTTTATTTTGAGATAGGTTCTTGGTATCTAAGGATGGCCTTCAACTCATGATCCTCCTGCCTCAGCCCCCCTAGTAGTTGGAATTATCGGTGTGTACCACCATTCCTGGCTCTGGTGCTTGTTCTTTGTTCTCATAGAGCTATTTTTCTGAACTGTGTCGCTTTGCTTCTGCCTAGGAGAATATTATTAATATTTCTTGCAGGATGAGTCTACTGTGGTGAAATCCCTCAGGTTTTGGTTGTCAGAAAAAACTATTTTTTTCTTCCCTTTTGAAGTATAATTTCACTGAGCAACAAATTCTAGGTTTATTTTTTTTTCTTTCAACACTTTAAATATCTTACTTCACTTTCTTTGCATGTTTTTTTGACAAATTTGCTATAATTCTTATTCTTATCCTTCTTTGAGCAAAGTTCACAGTGTTGTACTATTACCCCAGGGCTTATTGCAAAATTTTCTCCTTATATTTAGCTTTTTGCAGTTTTAATATGATAAACCTAGGTGTAGCTTTTTGATATTTATTTTGTATTTGCTGAGCTTTCTAGTGTCTGTCATTAATTTAAACACCACACAGAAAACTTAGGGAACATTTCATTACACTGCAATTCTTCTTTGATTTGCTGGCTCTCAACTGAAATTGCCAATTATTGTGAAATAGTATATACTTTGTGGGATTGGGTCAAGCTGCCACCAGATATTATTTCACCCAAATCACAAAAGTTACTCAAAGTCACTAAGGAAGTTGAACAATCATACCTTTGAAATAATAGACATGTCAATGGTTAGTGAAACCAGCTGTCTCTTTCAGATCTGTGGGCACAGCTGCCAAACACTAGTTTATTTCCTCTTCATTTTTTCTTGCCTTGCTTTTGTCCTGAATCCTTCACCATGACAGAAACATTTGCTTGTATCCTGCATTTCACCACATGGGCCTCCAAAAGCAGATCCATGCACCACATTCCTTAACCATGATTCGGTCTGTAGTCTTTTGGACAGTACTAGTGATGAGCTGTAACTCCTAGCCCCTGCAGTCGGCATCTCAACCTTTGTAACTCACACCCCAAAGTCTGATCCTTGGGCAGGATCCTTGGGCAGAATATGGTCTTTGAAATTTACTTTTGTTGCTTTAATTTATAAACTATGGATTTGATCTTTAACCACAATTATGATGTGCCTTTTCTTACAATTAAGACTAAGTTTTAACCACATCCATGAAAATAGGAATATAAAATTTTTCCAACTTCATTTTCAAATGTCATCTCATTACCTCTGTATGTTCAAGTTTTATAGTTAATTTGCAATAAAGTAAATATAAGACCAAGATCAGACAGCTATATTTTCCAGTCCTTGGACCCTATCCTTTGTGACATAATCCTCCATTGTTTTCCTAAGAATGGAGATGAAATTATCAAAAACATTATGAATAGTATTGTGGTATATTACATTGGGTTTTTCTCCCATTCAGGGCAGAGTCTACTTGATAACTTTTTACAAATTCCGAGAAAATCTTCCTCGCTTTTGATTGTATTTGTTTCACAGACTTAAAAATGAATGGAATTCTAATATTGCAGCTTCAGTCTTCAGGCCTAATGATTACTCCTTATATAACATACAGGTACTTCTTGAAAGAGTGATGCTTTTTGTCTAGGAAATGTTTAATAGGAGGAAATAAAAAAGAGTGTAAGTGTTGAGTGGAGGAAAGGCGTTATGATAATATAGGAGTCATAGTTGGATTAGAGGGTGAAGGAAAACCCAGGGTGAAAAAGCTAATGAGCTCAAGGATGAATATATTATCTACTTCAAAAATAGCCTAAAGCTTTCAAGTGAAAAGCAAAACTACATTAGAAGCTCTGCTCCACTACTAGTTGTGATGCTTTGGAAAAGTAACTTAGACTGTAATCCAGTTTTCTCAGATGTGAAATAATGAGGAATAATAATAGTAGGAATAATAATCATTGATCTCCCATAACATTATGGATAATACAATTAATATAAATAAAGCACTTAGCACATTCTTGGATACATATTCAGTCCTTACTAAGTCTCAGTTATTATATTTTTAATATAGTAATTATAAAGCCCACAGTAAATTATTTAATATATAAACCTAGGATAACATAAAGACATTTACTCAGTTACACTTGTATGGATTTGGATCAGATAGCTCTTTATGAAACTTAGAACTGCTTATCTGTAATTATGATAAAGGGATCAACATTTATATATACTCAGTGACATGTCTCAAACTATATTATAAATAATAATTGTATAAGACACAGAAAAAAATTAAGTGTTTCTTATGACCCAGTGTTCTCCCACTCTGTCACTTCTAAGACCTTACATACTGAATATCATACATTGTAATCTATAAGTCAGTAACCATGAACTCTGAGTATCAGTTTATTTGCAGTGGGTCACCCATCTATCTATCAGGCAGATCTTTCAAAATGATGGATAAGAGCAAAGTTTTTAGAAGCTACCATGCTGAGAGAATAACAGGTTACCAAAATCTTCTGGAATACTACTAACAAGAGACCCGTAACTGATTCACCATAGTCTATAATATGCTTAGAGATATCTCTAACCAATAACACCAATCACATACCAAGCACAGAATAAAGAAATGGAAACAGTTATTATGAAACAGGAGATATGTTGTCTTAAACCAGAAAGGACAAGCTGGAAAAGGTTTGGGGGTCCATTTTGGTAACTGTTTTGAATAACCTCTGCTAAGTGTTGTGACTTTAGCTTCAAGTTCTGTTACTAGTAATTTTATCTAAGAATATAAGCATATCATTTAATAATTAATGCTCTCCAGACAGGTTCTATTAAACCTCCTCTAGAAGATGACCTTTTAGTAATGTTGACCTGACATATAGCTGAATGATGGACATGTCATTTCATGGCAAGCAGTTTTCTCTTGCAGTGGGGAGAGTTTAAGATCATTGGAGTTGTAAGTGGTGACAGGATTGTTGGTCTGGATATGATTGAGCACTTTAGTAATGTACATAATTATCATGACTGTCTGAAAGCTCTAGGCACCTTTTCACTTTTGATCATGATTTCTGCTGCTGAAGCCTAAATTACAAATCAGATGGTAAGAAGATAAATCATGATGCCAGAGGCATAGCTTATTCATGCCAGCGAGCCTAATACTGGGTTTTGTGAGGAGAGGTTTGTGAAAGAAAACTTTTTAGAACCAACTTGAGAGCACAAGTTTGGGTATATAAAAATTTAAGGAAATGAAAATTGCTGTTTTGGTAAGACTTGCTTTTGGACATTGAACTTTGTCTCTATTTTAAGGAAGTAATGACTAATACCTAGGCAAATGAAAGTTTTAGAGCTGCAGAGTTTCAGAGTTTCTGACATTAAATTTGTTATTTTCTATGGCATAACCAAACAAAGCACTGGTTAATGTCAAATATATTTTACTACTGACAGTTACAGTGGGCAAATTTCTATAAAATGATTTCATCAAATGAGTGGTTTAGATTGATAATTTGATTTGATTTATTACATTAGTTATATTTACTATGGAAATAGAATATAGGGTCACAAAGACATAAAATGTGCTTTCATCTTGAACTCTGAAGATTGGTTAAGGCCTGAGAATTTGAGTCCTATTTAGGTTTATTATTTCTCATATGACTTAGGGTTAATGATTTATAACTTGAGTTTCAGAAATTCTGTATGCAAAATAGGTTAATTTCACAGTAGTCATGAAATTCTTAAGTGATAATAGAACTTTCATTTAAGTTCCTCATCTAAGTAGAACTAAATTTCCTCTGATATACAGCCTGACTGATATCTTGAGCATGACCTGTAGCTTCTGAGCTTCTATTTTTTTCTCCTATACTTCTGGTTTCTCTTGTGCTCTCTGAGAAATTATGGATCAAGTATTTGTGAAATATTGGAAATATGTCCATAGTTCTCATTGCATTAATTGGAGTATGAGAAATATTTTAAAACTAGATGCCATACTTGTATACTTACCTTTCTCCTTAGTAATTACTCCTAAAATACAGGAGCTCTGCCAGAGCCATGAAAGCATTCTACCTTTTGTGCCTCTCTGGGAGTTGCAGGTCGGTCCTTCCCCAAAAGTTTTGAAGATGTTTATGGTAACACTACTCTGAGTCAGGATTGGTGGCACATGCATGTAACCCAGTGAGTCAGAAGGCTGAGACAGGATGATCTAAGTTCAAAGCCAGCCTCAGCAACTTAGCGAGGCCCTAAGCAACTAAGTGAGACCATCTGAAAATAAAAAATAAAAAGAACTGGGGATGTGGCCCTTTGGTTAAGCACTCCTGGGTTCAGTCCCTGGTTCACAAAAAATTACTCTGAAACTATACTATAAAAATCAGTTACACAATGTATACATGTATCAAGATACCACAGGATGCATCATTAACATGCACAAGTTTTGTATTTTTATGTGTCAGTTAAAAATAAATTTATTTTAAGCAATTATTCCCTGAAAGAGGTATAGCTGTTTCTGTGAAAAAGAAGCACCATGACTCTTAAGATCATTTATTCAAAGGTTTACTCAGACAATTTTGATATGCCAGTAATTTAAATCTGTTTTCTATGTGTGTGTGCATACAACAGGACATGATCTTGAGCAAGTAAATTTGTTAAGTTATTAATACTTTCTTCATTTAGTGAAGAAATTTTTTAGTAAATATCCATATTGCAGCTAAATATGTCCTGTAGAATATATTGTAATGTTAGCAATATTTGCCTAAGCCTACGTAACTAAAATGGCTAAAACAAATACATACACTCTTAGGATAAACTAAAATAAAGTTTAGGCCAGACACACACATTTATAAACCCTAAATTTGTTAATAAAAATGGGAACCCACCACTAATGAAAGATGCTCTTATTGGTAAACATTTATGAAATTGCATAGGTCTTTAAAATTCCATTCAACTGTATAGGTAGTGAATATTTGTTAAAAACAATAAAATTGTATAAGATCAGAATTGTTCTTGAAGCCCAGTATGCAGAACTATTTAAGTATAACTCCAGAGGCAAATGTTAATGTACCTATCATCATGTTTTATGTTTTCATGGATATTTGCATATGTAACAATAAAAAGTACATGCATTCTTTTCTGTGTATACCAAGGGAATGGACAAAATTAGACTGTCTTTAATTAAATTTTGATTACCAAATATTTCTTCTCATGAATAAAGTTTTTTTCTGTTTTTGCCATTGGAATTAATGCATAAACATATGTATGTTCTATATTTAGAAATGAGACTCCACTAAATGCAATCAGATTCTTTATCAAAGGAGATTCTGTATTTTATAAAATATTACCTTCTCAATATTTTCTAGTATATTCTCAGCATAAAAATGACAACCAAAAAATCTACCAAATGTATGAAAATAGTAAAACATTTTGGGGCCATATGGTTATTTTGTATAAGTGTATAGTTCATTCCCCCATGGACTCAGAGGATTTTTTCATTGACATAGTATTGTATATACATAATGAAATTATACTGAAAATGATCCTTGACAAAATCTATGCCTATCCCTTTCTCATAAGTGGGGAAACTGATGTTTGTGGTGATGAAGGGATTGTCTTAATGGTATGCAGCTAATTGATTGCAGAGCCTGGATTACTACTTTGTACATTTCTTGTTTGCTTATGTCTTAGTGACATATATCATTTGGTACAATGCTGGATTAGTCCACTCACTGCTTGAACCATCTGCTTTGTTATTCAAATAGAATCAAAGCATGGTTCACAGAGTTAAGATAAACAGTAAACATATGTATTAGAGTTTTGTCCGGAAACCCAAAGTCACTCCTAGTTGGAAGAGTTTCAACTCAGTTTCAAAATTAAAAGGATACAAAACTATTTAAAAAACTGAAGACAGAGAGGTAGGGACCTTAGTGTTGGAGTTCATGATATAAAAACACTGGGTATGTGGAAAGATATTAGTGGCTATGTATATACCTTTGGGGGATATTCACTGGAGGAGCTCATGCATAAGTTACTGTAAATACTACATGTACCATTTGATTTTGTTACACCTGCCCTTTCTCAACTGCCAAGGAAAGTGTAAATGCTCCTAATAGACCATAAAAATCCTGGAACATATAGGGAAAGGAGTTCTAGAAAATGTAATTATTGGTTCCTCCTTGCAATACAGAATACAAAGGAGCAATAATGATGCTGAGTTGACAATAGGCAACACATAATCCAGCAGAAAATGGTAACATTTAAAGCTGTCAATCACAGAAAGGCCTCTAGTAAAGAATTAAGAAAGAAATATGGCTAAAGCCTATTTCCTGCTTTAAAAAGCTTCAACTTGTGACTGAGACATTTTAGCCTAATTAAAAATTATATGAAAAGGAAAGGTTAAGTATTCACTTAAATTAAACATATGTGCATGTGCACATGTAAAAGTTGAAGATGTTCCATTACATTTCTTCTTTTTTGTGATTCTGTGAATATTTTTGGTATTAAATTTATTTCTAGATTTTAAGATGGTGAATCTCTTCATTGTCACATTTGCAGGCTCTGGGGATTAGGTCATGGACATAATCAAGGAACCATTATTTGGTCTACAGCAGAAATGTGTCATTCCAAAATCAGTTTCTAAAATTGCAAAGTCCTTTAGGTTTCCCAAAAAGAAATTTCTCAGAGTACTTACACCAAAGCAGTATTTTGATGGTAAATATAAATCTAGAGATATATTATGAAACAGTATATTGTAACATGGGGTATTTTTACTCTATGTACTTTGCCCAGGCAAAAATAAATATTTGTTTTCATTTGTAAGCAATATTACTAGGATATTCCCCAGCCTAACATTCTTTTCAATTTGTTCCATATCCCTGGCTTTCTTAAGCTCTGAGATAAGATAGCTGATGGGTTTGGTGCCTGAATATGACATGTGCCACAGATCAAGGGCCAGAAATTGGGTGAGGTTTAGTGATAGGAAAGGTTTTCTCTTTCATATTAATTAGCATGATTTTGTTTAAAACAAACAGAAAATCTAAATCAAACTGTTTTAAATTATGACCAAAATAGATTTATTATTTAACCAATATGTATCGGTGTAGGGTAGGTTTTAAGTATGGTTCATAGTTTGAGCCAGAGGTTTTGATAGCATTAATGTCCACCTTTATTCCTGTGATGATATGGGATCAGTTCTCTTCTTTTCCCTCCCATACCCATTTGGCTTATTTCCAGATGATACAGGAGTCACTGGTAAGACACTGAATTCTGCACAGAAAGGAGTCCTGCAAACAGTTCCACATAAAGCTCACTGAAGCACTCCCCTAAGAAGGATTTCATCTGTAGTCTCATAGTACCTTGTCTACATTTTCCTTCAACCCCTTTAACCTATTAAGTCCCAAGTTTTCAATTCTGTGACTATTTCAATGAAATTGACACAGGTGCATTAAAAGGGGTTGGAGATTATAATTTAGAGCTTCTATATTAATATTGGTATAATTAGTATAATATATAATTATCCTATAAGTTATATAATTATATATGTCATGTATTATAATTATATATGTCATGTCATATATTACATACTATAAATTTTTATACATTTCACATCTGGGATGATGGGACAAAATGGTTTTATTATATTTTATGTTAGCTCTCCTGTGTAAACATTGATAATGACCTGTCAGACTAGGGGTTAACCAACTGTAGTACCAATAAATGTGGCTATAGCCTTTTTTGTGCTGCACACAAGCTAAGAATGATTTTGCTTGTTTTAAAGGGTTTTAGAAACAGAAAGAAAAAAGAATAAGTGACATAGACTTTATATGGCCTGCAATCCTAAAAATTATTTACTATCTGACCCTTTATTGCAACAAATTACCAATCCTGGGGCTAGGGATAGAGCTTAGTTGGTATAGTGCCTGCCTCACAAGCACAAGGCCCTGGGTTCAATGCCAGCACTGCAAAAAAGTTACCAATTTTTGTGTTAGAGTGCTATGTGCTACAAGAAAATGTCTTATTCCTGACACAGACCTGTTGTGCCTAATGCAATTATTCCTATGTAGCACCCTCATCCTTAACCAGTTCTTCCCACCTAACTTTCTAGGTCTATTTTCCACTTTTATTTGTCAGGGAGGAGTTTCCAGGGGATATTTCCTTAATTTAGGAGGGGAAACACATGCGGGAAATAGTTGGTTGAGGGAGACGAGATGAAAATTCTTTCCTATGTTAAAAGATCTCAGAACAAAAAAAACCGCATAGACTATTCTGTTCAATTTCATCTTGTTATGGAAGAAGAAATTACACTAAATGATGGAAGCGAATGTGCCAAGGTCATAATCAGCTGCTAAGACATTATCAAGACCCAACATCTTGGGCCTGTACTACTTCCATTGACTCCTGTTACTTTTATGACGCTGCATCTTTGATTTACAGCCAACTTAGTCATATACTCATCTGCTGTATCAATTCCAGGGATGTCCCAGACTGCCCTATTAACCTGGGGATTTCCCAGCAGTCCAAATTTCCTGCTGAAATGCATGATCAAAAACTTCTTTAAAGAGATTGTCTATTTTTGCAGTTTCCTTCAGTCAGTCCATTTCATAAAACCTCTTGAGATTTCCATGGCCCTTTAATGCTATATCCATGTTCTTTCTCAGTAGTTATATTTTAGTAGTCTAGCTTCATTAGAAATCTTTGGCTACTTTATTGATGTCTTACTGATATTGTCTCATTCCTTTAATTTATTTAATAAGGACTACAAATATCATCTGTGATTGTTCATTCAAAGATTGTCAGCAGCCTGGTTGAAGGCCTTAGAGTTATTAGTTTCTTCGGATTTCAATCTACTTGATCCCTCTTGCATTTCATCTTTGAACCAGCGCCGCATTTATGATATCCACTATGATCCTTCTGTCTCCATCTTACCTTCTGAGTTTTCTGATTCATTCTCTCTCTCTCTCTCTCTCTCTCTCTCTCTCTCTCTCTCTCTCTCCCTCTCCCTCTCTCTCCCTCTCTCCCTCTTATTTTCTTGCCTCTGATTCTTTATTCTACCACCTAAATCTGGGTAATGTTAGTACACTTATGTTCTACTGCTGCTGTCCTATCCTCTCCTTCTACCACTGCCCATATGTGTATCTCCTAAGTCCTGCCCTGATATTTTGTACATTGAAGGTACAATAATAGAATCATCGTGGTCTGATTTAAAATAGCAGTCTGCATAGCTGCCGTGATTTAAGACATGCATCGAAGAATGCTTCTGCCATCCAACTATACAATGATGGCCCCCCTAATCTTTCCACTGGAAGTTTATCTTCTGATCTTATGAAACACCTTCTGGCACAGACTCTGAATTATTTTTGAACTCTTAACCATAGCTATGTTGGATAGATTAAAGTATCCTGCATATTTTATGCAACATGTCTTTTCTGTATCAGTGAATTCATTAATTAAAACTGTATTAATTCTAAAGCACTTGGTCAAATGTTATGAAGGGTATGAAGATATATATACCAAGGTGGCTATCTTCTAAAAACTTCCAGGAAGTACAGTCCACTGTGACATTTTGAACTGTATCACTCTAGCCTTTGCATGGTTGCAGAACTCCTGGAATCAATTAATACAGTACCTTCAGGATGTAACTCCTTAACAATTTTTAAAAATGCTTTTTGAAACTGCTGAGAATTTGGTATATGGCAAGGTAATTCTTTAAAAGGTCTTAATATTCATCAGAAATGAAGTTTCCAACAATACACAGGAATATTTACATGCTATCAAAAGTAGTCATCTCAAAAGGCTTTCTGATCAGACATTTTGTCATTGATGGAGAATGACACAACAGCAGGGGAGCCTACAGAGCCTTTTTAAAAAGATGGTCAGTATGGTGGTAGCATCGTGATGTCAGATTATTAGTCCAGTTTTTGAGGAAATTACTTCCCTCTCATGTTCGAATATCTTGGCAGATTTTGAATTATTTCACTTATTGTCACTTTGAGAGATATGTAAATCACTATTTCCCAAAACTTCATAATTGCTGTGAATCATTCTCTTTTCCTTATAGTGTTACAGAACATCATTTTACTCATTGCATTTAAATGGGAAATTATGGTGCCATTTCTTTGGAAAACATACACCCACTTATTTGAGATTGTTTAAGAGAACATAAAATAAATACTTGACAAATAAATACATTTACTTCCAATTCAATTAATTCTCAAATATTGAAAATATACTTTTAAAAGCCATAACTGTTTAGTATATTTAAAAAATTTTTAAATACAGTGTCAATGACTCAATATGGTTTAATACAATTTCACTAATCTCATGGGTTATTTCAAGAATTACTTCTTTATAAATAACCCAAATTGGTAATTCTCAGAAGTGCATGTTATAGATTTAATAAACAGTGACATTTGAATTTCAACTTTTCTGAGTACTGATACTGTGTTCCATCATGGAAATAATAAAACTAGGGCAATGCTGAGGGAGTCTGTCTGCATATTTAGAACCACAGACCATCAATATTAAACTATTATCCAAATATCTACTTAAATATGTAGGATGAGAAGTTCTGTAATATGCCTAGTAATGTACAGTGTTCAGAAAATAGACACTTAATTGATGTGTTAAAAGCAAATAATATATTAGTTATACCCATTTAATTATTAAATAAAATTCCTGTCATTTTGGCTATCTCTGCAGCATTAACATATTACACTTGGAGTTATAAGCCTAATGAACTTAGGGTAAACCCTATGAATATCCATCACTGGAATAAAATCTAATTTTGTTTCTATGTTCCTAAGTAGCTTCTTTTTAAAGGGGGTTAATTTATGTAATAATTAGCAATTGAGTCATTATAGATCAGTGCTTAGCCTGTGGAGTTACAGTGGTAGACAAAATAAACAAGGTCTCTGCACCCATGAAATCCATTGTGCCAAGGGGGACTATGGACAAGTTAAAAGAAACTTTGTATTGACAGGACAATTCTAGCAAAAGTGATGTGTGATTATCGTCTACAAAAATATGTTGGAGGAGCACTTTATATATTCTTTTCATCAGAGGGAATGCAGTTAATATTTTTTTAACTCAATAATGTTTGCTATTTAACAAATAATCACTGGCATTATACAAGAGGGGCTGCAAAATACATGTGAAGGTCAATGACTTGGAAAATATGTTTAAATGCAGTGTAATATGTTTGTGTCTATATGTACACATGTATACAGATAATAATGAAAATATACTTTGCATATGAACAGTATACATAAAAATTACATTATAACTTTTTGACTTATACTAGCAGTACCCTTTGGTGTGTCCAGATTTTATCATTCCAAACATACTTTGTAGTTGAGTTTCATTTTAAGATGAACAGTCATTTTTGAGAACCTGCCATCTTTTTACATCAGGAAAGATATCCTGATTTTGAGATCTTTGGCACACAATGCAAAATTCAGGGACATGGAATATCCTTATGGGAAAGTTACATCATATTTTAAGATATAATTTTACCAGGACATATTCGTATGTTCATGGAACCTACTCCTCTGGTGGATACATTAACTGGTTTTGAAATGTTGTGCTGCTCGCAGAACATTGTCGTTTTACCTATCCCTACATATTATGTGGCTATGGTAGGCATGGATATTTTAGCCCCAGTAACAGTGAAAACAAACCTCCATCCACTATAGTCATAGAGCACTGAGGATATGAAGAGAGAAATGGTGCATTTTGTATGACAAGTTTCCTTGAAAATTCAGGTGGTTTGAGAGGCAGCCCGGTTATAAGAAGAAAGTGTGTGGTCTTAAATCTGCTGAGAAGATCATTAATTATCTGTGTAAATGTTGGCAAAGAGCAATGTGGATAATTAAATTGAATTTATTTGAACATAGGCAGTTTTTTGTCTTGGCAGTCAAAGTTGCTATTTTTGCAAAATATACTATTCACTTATTAGGACATTTTCTGAGAAGATTTTCACATACAACATATTTGCATGCTCAGTGGAAATATATATGAAGCATAAATATTTTCTTAAGCTACGTATTTTCATTGAAATTACCTTCCCTTTCTTAAATTTCCAAATATTTATATAATATAAAATCCGAAACTCAGAATCTCTTTCTTCTCTAGTTTTAAAAGCTGAAAATACAAGAGCTCGCTATAGAAAACAGTTCTAGTTTCAGTCATTAGTCTAATCAAGACTAGATTGTACTGAGTGTTCATTCATAATAAAATACCACAGATAAAATGAGATTACACTGTGTGATCCTTCAAAATGTGAAAATGTAAAAATGTCATGTACAACTAATAGAACAAATACAATAAAAAATTTAAAAAATGATAATTTAAAATTAAAATATTTCTAAATAAACTAACACAAAATAGGAAGATTTTCATGTAGTCTACATGAAGTTTTTCTAACTGGTTTAGCCTATTTTTTCAATCTTACAAAGAATCCTCAAGTGTCATCATCTCTTTTTTTTTTTTTTCTTACTTTGAACAATTAAATTTTGCCTTTACCTGCAATGACTTGGAAGAGAATTTATATTACGTAGTAGCTATTTGTACATTGAATTAATTTTCCTGTCAGTACTATTGAAAAATTTTATTCATTTATTAGTTCTTGCAGCAAAGATGAAGTTGGAGAAGTAATTAAGATGTGAGTTGTTTGGCTCTCCTACAAATATCGAATGTCATTAACATTTAAGTATCTCTTCTGTTAGCTTAATTAAGAGTTAGATTATTTTAAGCAACAGTTGTATATTTCAGTGGTTCCAAAATGTAATATATTCATTAAAATATATTTTTCTCCTGATACACTACCTCCAATTGTGTTCTATAACAATACCTTTATATGTTCGTTTTATTCCACTTTCCTGCTCTCATTTTGCAAATGACCTGAGAGTTTTCAAGGTTTGTGTCTGTACCAGTTCACTCTTCCCCTTTTGGCTTATGACTAGATTTTAAATAAGTTTGTAAATTTACTAATACTAATAATTTTGCTACTTTCAGAGTTACATCTGGATTTTATTGTTACAAAATGAGAAATAAATTTAGAAATTAGCCTTTGGACCTATAGCCAATGAGTCCATGCAAGATCAACGTCACCATTTAGAGTGAGAAAATTAAATGTGAACTAGCACTTTTAAGTGAGATGTTTATATTTGAACAACAGTCCTAATAAACAACAAGCTCTCATAGTAAAATATTTAATAAAATATTTCTAATATCTTAATGATTGTTCCATTTCAAGTAACTTTAAAATATAACATTTTAAATCTATTATCAAAAAGGCTTCTTTTATGACTTTTAATTTGTGTGTTGTCTTTTTTCATGATGGTGCACATTGAAGTACCAAAGATTTTAATTTTGATGATATCAGATGTATCCATTTCTCTTTTATTCTTGTTTTTATTGTGTGTCATTTGTGAGAAATTATGTTCTAACCCAATATTTGGAAAATATGTAACAATGTTTTTCTAGTAAGACTTTTAGTTTTACCTTTTACATTAAGATTTTTAGTCTATTTGTTGTTAATTTGAGGTGGGGACATAACTCCATTTTTCACATGTGGATACTCAAATTTCACTAGACCATTTTTTGAAAAGACTGCTATTTTCCCCATTGAATTGTCTTGGTGCACTTGTCAAAAATCAATTGACTGTAAGTGCAAGGGTTTATTTTGCGCTAATCCCATTCCATTGATCTATGCCTATTCGTTTGCCAGTACCACACAGTCTTGGTTACTTTTTCTTTCCATTAAGTTTTGAAATTGGGAATTAGGAGTCCTCTGATATTGTTCTCATTTTCAAGATTGTTTTTGTTACCTGTGGTCCCTTGTATTTTCACATGAATTTTGGGAACACCATATACGTTTGGCCCAAAGGCAGCTGGGAGGTTACTAAATATTGCTTTGAATATTGATATCCTTTGGGGAGTATTTCCATTGTAATGATGTTAAATCTTTTGGTTCATGAGAATGCAATGTCTCATTTATTTAGGTTATCTTTCACTTTTATCAACTATTATTTGTAGTTTAGGCTATTGTGAATGGGGTAGTTTTCCTAATTTCTCTTTCAGTGGATTCATCACTGATGTATAGGAATGTGTTTGATTTATGGGTGTTAATTTTATATCCTGCTACTTTGCTGAATTCATTTATTGTAGAAGTTTTCTGGTGGGGGTTTTACGGTCTTCTAAATATTGAATTATGTCATTGGCAAATAGTGGTAGTTTGATTTCTTCCTTTCCTATTCATATCCTTTTAATTTCTTTCCTCTAATTGCTCTGGCTAGAGTTTCCAGGACTATGTTAAATAGAAGTGGTGATAGAGAGCATCCTTGTCTTCTTCCAGTTTTTAGTGGGTTTTATTTCGTCTTGAGTAAATTTTAGACATTTATATCATATTAGGGATTTGTTCATTTCAATTATTTTCTTTTTTCTATGCATCTTGGAATATTCTTTCAGTAATTGCCATATATAATACCATTAGTGTCTTTCCTTAAAGCAATCTACCTGGATTTAATATCAACTACATTTTATACAATTGTGTATAAAAGTTTCTCTGAATACAGCTCTTACCTTTCTGCTATATTCTCTATATCCTCCAAATGCTTGGTAAGTCCAATCAAATGATCTTATAATTACTGCTTTATGTAATTTTCACTCAATTCTGATGATTAAGTGAAAGTTTTACTTAAGCAAAATAGATGTAAATTGTTGATTATATTTATCTATATAACTTTACTAATACTATTTACCTATAACTTTACTAATATTAATTTTACTGACATTTTATGAGTTACCATTTACTATCCTTTCATTTCAGCCTGAAGAGCTTTAATGTTTATTTTAGGGCTTATCTGCTAGTGACAGTGTCATTGAGTTTTTGTTTATTTGAGAATATCTTAATTTCTTTTTTTTTGAAGGTTTGTTTTACTGGATATAGAACTCTTGATTGACCTTTCACTATTGGGACTTTTAATATCTCATTCAATAACATCCTGGTTTCTGTGACTTCTGATATGTCAGCTGTTAATCTATTGAGAATTGTTGTTTTTCTTTTCTTTTGTATAGAGTGTTTTCATTTCAAAATCCTCTCTGTATCAGGAATTTTGACATATTTTCAGCTGTGGCTATCTTTTAGTTCATCCTCATTGAAATTTTTTGAACTTTTTAGATATGATTAATATTGTCCAATAAGTTTTGGAAGTTTCAGCCATTATTTCTTCAAATATTCTTTTTTTAAGTTTTTAAAATTTGTTCTAATTTGTTGTACATGACAATAGAAATATTCTTTTGCCCCTTTTTATGTCTCTTCTCTTCATCTGGAACTCCTATTATGCATTTCTTGTTATATTAATCATATCCAATATATCTCTGATACTCTGTACAATTCACTTTATCTTTTCATTTTTTCCTCCCTTAGACTGGATAATTTGAATTGATCTGTTTCATGCTTGCAGATTCTTTCTTATGACCGGTCAAATCTGCTGTCAAGCCTCTCTATAATTTTTTCATTTTAGTCACTGTGCTTTGCAAATTTAGAATTTAAGTTTGTTTCCTTTACATAATTTCTATCAATTTATTATCTAGCTGATGAGACAATTATTATGCCTTTGTTTCTTTAGATATGGTTTTCTTTAGTTTTTGCATTTATTTACAATAGCTTACTTAGAATCTTTTTCTAGTAAGTGTAATGTTTGGTCTCCCTCTGCAATAGTACTTTTGATGACATTCCCCCCTCCCTGTATATAGGTCATTATTTTTTGATTTGTGTCTCATATTTTTTTTCAAAATGGAACACTGTAAATAATATAACATGATTACTCTGGAAATCAAGCACCTCCTCCACCATGCAGAACACAATATGCCAAATATACTGTGTATGTCATTGCTATTTATTTTTCGAGCAACTGGGTAAAATGTAATCTGGCCTTGTTTTCTTTCATGTGAATAGCTAATTGCCAGGCTATGTCATTGATGCTACTTTTTTAGTGACTTTCTTAAACTAATTTTGCAGATTCTGCATTCTTTTTTCTGACAGTCCCTGAAAAATCTTGACTAATTTACTGGTCAGGTAATGATTGGACAAAATTTGGAAAATGTTTTGATTCAGTAATTGTCCCAGCCTTTAATGAGAGCTTTTGTGTATGATGAAAAACATTTTCCACACTCTAGCAGTGTACAACTCTGCCTTAGCCTTTACTTCCTGTTTATGCAGAGACCCATGAATTGTCAAACATGAGAGATGAGGGCAATCTCATATCTCTTTTGGGCATACCTATAATCCTGCACATGATGTGGTTTATGAGATCCCTAAAAATATGTGAGAGTTCTACAAAGTTTCCTATGTTCATCTTATTTTCCCCAATTTTTTGGCTGTCATGTTGTTTGTCTCATGTTGTTCAACCTCCCAGGCAGATGCAAGATTAAATAATGGCTTCAAGGGATAGACATTTCTTCACTGAACAAGATCTGAGTCAGAGCAAATGAAGAGTTGTCCTCGAAAGGGGCTTTTTCAGGTTGTTGTAAGACAGATCAAATACTAGTAGTCCTCTAGGAATGGGGCTTTGTGAGGAACTCTAAACCCAGCCTATCTCCTTTATTTGCTGCTAGGTTGATTTGTTTTTTTCTTCTCCCCAAGGCTAAAAGACTTAGAGAGAGGGTGATAGGAATAGGGAAAGTTAAATTTCTCTAGAGTTTGCTATTCTTAATGAAGATTAGCCAATTTTTTGAAGATTTTTGCTACTTTTTGATTTGTTTTTGCATTTCTGAAAAAGTTGATGGTGATATTTTTCTTGTGTTCTTTTTTGTTTCGTAGAAATATATTTTCGGTTTCATATTCCACCATTCTTGATGTTCTTTTCATTTGAAAATTTTTTGTTTTCTTTAAAATAGTTTGACAATTCTATCATTATTTTATATTTAATTTTTACAAAGCTATTCTTTCAGTTTTTAAAAAGGTACCTAATACTTTAGGTTTACACTTGAAGTACATTTAAAAGTTTAGAACATTCATTTGAAGTACTTAACTTGTTGATAGTTTTCTCCTACTCATTACTTTTGTAAATAAAGATTCATTTCAGAATCCTTGTAAGATAATCCTTTTAAGATAATTATCATGAAAACTCATTCTTTCCAAAATTTAACATCTTTTGTCACTCATCAGAAGTAAACTAGAAGATCTGAGTTCTTCCATGTTCTTCTGAACTTGAGAAAAATCAAGTCCAAATTACTATATATTTTGAAAAGTGTTGAGTCTTATGATAGTAAACTGCAGTGAGTTACCTTTATTTGGAATGCAGATAACTTGATTTATTTTCTAAATTTTATTTTGGAGAGCTAAAATTAATTTTAGGTCTTATAATTTTATTTTTGTATTCAAGATAATTTACTGCATATGCCTCCAGATCAATACCAATCCAATATAATTTCAAATAGCTATATTTACTGTATATTATGATGTAATTGAGTTTCCTCACAGTTCCCATAATCCTTCACAAAATTTCCAAGTTTTAACTGCATTCAATAGAGTTAATGTATAAAACATAAAATAATAAGTAATAGAAGATGGATAGACATGAAAAGCAATTGGGTCTTTTCTACATTTTATATGTGCAACTATATAGGAAAACTAGGCCTTTATTTATAACCTATTGTTTGCTTTTAAATAATATACTGGGCTTGAAGAATTTTTTTGTTTTTGTGGGATCAAATGTCATTTTATAATTTTAATAATGCATTTATATAAATATTTTAATTTTATAAAATTTAAAGTTAATGTTTTTAGAGAGTATGGGGATTATTTAATGCATTGACCAATTTAAAATTATTATTCCTTGAATGTAGATCTTAAGTGAATAATTTCATTAACTTTCATAAATGCACATGTATGTGTAATTTGCCTCCTAATGAAGACATTACAGATCTATCATTTCACATATTCCCCTCATGCCCCTTCTGCCTATTTTCTATACACTAAAGGTAATCTATGTTCTGATTTTAAAAAAGACATTTTCTTGTTGTTGCTGGGAATGGAATCCAGGGTCTAGTACATGCTAGGCAAGTGTTATACTACTGAGCTACAACCCAACTCCTGTGTTCTGAGTTCTATTACATTGATTAATTTTGAGTGGTCTTCAATTTCCTATCAGTGGAATTACATACCTGATAATCTTTTCTGTCTACCTTCTTTTATTAAATTAAATGGTTTTGAAACTTATACACTTTGTGTATGCCAGTTGTTCATTTTTATTATTTATTGAAAACTTTTACATAAGTATATTTTTTTAGTCATTTTCTTGGAATGGAGATCTATTTGTTGGTAGTAGTTTCAAATTTAGTACTATTATAAGGCTATGAGTTCTCAAAAGGGCCATGAACTGAATACAAAAAGACTATTTATAATACTGTAAAAACTTGATAAATGTGTGAGCAGTGCATTATGCATTAAAATGTTTACATATACATGTTATATGTATGTATACACACAAATATGCTATATATCTGATAATAACAAGTAACATTTGAGTGTTGGCTTTGTATTAGTCTCTTTCATAAGTACATATTTTATCACATTTATTCCTTACAATAATTTGTAAAGCAAATGGATCATGATATTATGTTTAGCAAGTAAACTACAAGTTTTAAAGAATAAGTGATTTGCCAAGATGATGTACTGAGGCAGTAGGCGATTTGAAATGTAGTTCTTCCATTGTAAAACATCATACTATTGCTGCTGACTGCTGATTCTTCCTAATGACTTAACATGGTTTGAATTCTGCTGTTTGCCAAACACCTGCAGCATGGATGTACATGTGTGTTAATGGATGTGAGGATGTTCGTGTATGCACACACCTATCATACATTGTAGGAAATTAATGTATATAAATAGCTATAACCAGGAGGACACTTCCTCTTCAGAGGATTATACAAGGGAGAGACCACAAACTGTTTTCCTAGAGACAGAAACCAGTAGTGGAGGTGTACTGCTTGATCCTCACAGGGTTTTGAACTTATTTTCTATTGGTACCAATATTTAAAAATTGGCTATCACATATTAGTATATGAATATCTGGCATCTTTCATGAAATCAGAATATCTGCAAATCTTTCCCAAAGCAATGGTATGTTATTGACTCATCCACTTTGTGTGGGCCTGCAGCCAGCATTGAAGGATTATGCTTTAAGAGAGGCATGATAGTTTGTGAATATTGGATAGGTTTTCATGGTAATTAATTTTTTTAGTTTATTTTTTACAACTAAGAAGAACCAATAAAAATTTAAAAGAAAGGAAATTACTTTTTAAATACCTCTTTTGAGAGATTCCAATAGACTTTCCAGACTGAGTGAAAGGATAGTATAATGCATTGAAAGAAAGACATTAGTTTGGGTGTGCTGAAGAAAGGAGAATTAGTCACTAATAGGGAAATAGCTGAATTAGTAAAAAACTAGCATGGTGAGGGGCACTATGCTGCAATATGAGGTCTGACTTCAATATCTTGTGAAGTTCTATGTTTTAAGGTTTTTATAGAGAGATCAGAACCTTAATTTTATAAAATTTAAAGTTTACCCTTAACATTGCTAATTCTAGAAAGCAACGTTTATGTATGGTTGTTTGACATATATACTGAAGCATGTCAAATTGCCATTTTGTAGGTTAAAAGGAATAAAATATCAGCATATATGTATAACGTGACATAATGTTTGCCTAGTAGCACTTTATTTTAATTGAGTCACTTATTTAGTATATCATTTGTATTCTAAAGTTCATTTATATTTTCTGAGCTAGAACAAAGAAACCAGTAAAAATACATGCTATAATGACTCCATTAGTTTTTATCTTTAGATATTGAAAATGTATTCTTAAATTTATTTTTCTGAAACATTGAATTTACATAATATTTTTTAGGATAGTTTTAAATATATTGAGACGATATTACAATATGTTAGGGTGAACTCATTTTAGTTATATAAACAAATAATAAAGTTGTCTAAAAATAGAAGATCCTCTTTGAAATGTTGATGCCTAAAAGACAAAATTATGTGGAAGAACATACGTAAGCTTTAGATAGCTTTTCTTGTACTAGGCATTTAGCTGTCTTGCAACTGTTAATCAGCACAGGCCTTAAACCAGCTGCTATCAGATTAATTAGAGGGAATCCAGGAAATAATTCAACTGAATGTAGCATTCATGTAAGTGTGTTGAAGGCAATTAAGAGTAACTATAGTCATTACTGAGACTTCCAGGAAGTATGCCAAAGGGCTCAAAAGTTATAAAATGCCTTTTGCTTCCCAGCTATTTTATTTATATATATATATATATACACACACACACACACACACACATATATATATATACACACACACACATTTTATACACATATATATGTGTGTATATATATAACACAATATAAATGGAGATAGCATATCCATATATAAACACATTAATTATTTATAATAAATAAAATTTAAATGCTTGAATTATGGTATATAACTCACTGTTGAACTTGTGGAGTTAAAGGAAAAATGGTTCTCTTTTCTATACTCATATAGAAAGAAAAGGGGTTATTTGAGGGTTCTATATAAAGTCTTACAATGTGGTAGGGATAATTATTTTCCATTTTTATATTACTAGCTTTAATAGTTAATGAAAATCTTAAAGGAAGTTGATGATTTACCAAGGTCACACACTTACAAGAAGGGAAATTAAGAAGGTTTCCTAATGAGTAAAGAACTCATCTTTAAGAACTTTATATTTACCACAATGCAAACCTGGTTGTGGTGGTTACCGTCATCACCATCTTCCTCATCACCATCACCACCACAATTAATCATTATTATCATCATGACTCAAGGATTGCTTGCCTGACATTTCATTTCCTTTCTACTTTGTTTAGTTGTCTTCCATATTTTATTGTTTGATAGCATCTTATCATACACTTAGAAATGTGAAAATTGTTGCATTCTTTAACCAATCTTGCCTGTGGTTGGCATATTGAAAAAAATTTAAAAAAGAGACTGAAGAAGAGTGAGCCAGGAATTGAGGTTGGAGATATAGATTGGAAAGGATTAGGAAATATAGCTATTCCTCTTTTTAGAATTTACTTTTAATTGGCAAGCAAATTATAAATAATTATGGTGTCAAACATGTTTCAATATATGTAAATGTTGAAGCTTGTACAAATAAGCTAATTAATATGCATTAAATCACATAGTTATCTTTTTTTGTTATTTAATTATCCTACAAGATGAATTTATATATTTGTACAACTGGAAATTTGATGCATTATTACATCTTACTAGAATCTTATAGGGTATATATGTGTGATCTAGAAAGGAAGGCTGGCTGACATTTACCATTTTTGAAAGCTTAGCAATACTTTTTCAAAAGGGACCTTGATTGGAAACAAAAGTCTACTTCTAAAACTACAAATGTAGTTTGGAAATAACTGAAATGGTTGATTAGAGTGTTTCAGATAGGACAAGGGACAGATGAGAAATACTCTTCCTGTTTTTTCATGCCCTGCCTTCTCACAGGTAACAGGACAAAAAGAATATGGCTCCCAGGAGAGGCAAGGTGGGCCTGCTGGATCATAAAGTACTGTTTTCTCACCCAGTTACCATCATTCCTAGAAAACTTAGGTCACCTATTTTCGAGACTTATTTTGACAACCATGCATCCATTCCACCACAGTGACCCCAATCTGATCCTTCTTTTCTTGCCTCCCTTTCCTACATCTCTGCCAACCATTATTCCTGTCACCCATGTCCCAGAATTGCACACTGTCTCTTCTCTAGAGGCCTCATCTCTCACTCCTTGTGAACTCTTTTTGGTCAGTTCAAATCCATTACCTCCAGTGAAACTTTCTCTCACTACTGAATTAGTTGACCTTTTGTTTTCTTAGGTGTTATTATATTCACCAAATCACCAACCATAAATTACATGTTTTTGGATTTTCATAGATTCATGTGGTTAGTACTACCACACCACTGGGAAAAAAAAATCCCTGGAATCAAACTAGGAAATTACATTAGTTGTTAGATGGAAATAAAGAGAAAGAAATATTTTAAGGATAGAAACCATACCATAGAACTGCAGTTTTTAAAAACTGAAAGGAGTCTTAGAATCTATACAGTCTAAACCTCTCATTTGAGAATTCTACAAACTGAGGCTCAGAGGGCTTGCATTTCTAGTAAGCAATGAAGTCTATTTTTTTGACAGTTCAGAAATTAGGTCATCTAATTCCCTGTCTAGTACATTTTCCACAACACTACACAAAATCTAAGTGTTGAATTATAGTATTTGAATGACTTAAAGATGGGAAATCAGATTTTGACAACTGGAAATAAGAGGAAGTAAAATGGGTGAGTGTTCTCCAAAGAGGAAGTAAAAAACAAAATCAAGGGTTCATAGAAGAGAAATGAGTATGGTTCTTTTAGGGGAAAGCTTTGATTCCATACCCAATGGAATACTAAGGCTGGGTGAAAGGTGCCTTCCTTGAAGAAGGAAATATATAGTTGTGTGTTTCTCTGTTAAAGAAATTAAAACAATGATAAAACCAATCCAGATTTTGCCATCATTTAAAAATTATTATTACCATGACCAGACCTTTCCAGATAATGCTAGTGATAAACTACTGTTCCTTGAAAAAATATTTTGTCTAAATTCTGTTTGTTGCTATCATGATGAATAGTTACATATATATTTCAAATTAACACATATTTATCACTTATATGCTTGACTAAACATTGAATTATATTCAGAATTTTATTTACAGAACTCCCAGTTGTATCATTAGCCCCAACACATAAACAGTTAATTGCACATATTGTTTTGTTATTAAATTCATAAAGGTTTCAAATAATTTGAGCTTGCTTCAGATGGATTTCATGCCTACAACACATAAAGTATGACATAATTCTGCATTTAAATGTTAGATTTGAAAAAGAAGTAGACTTACTTTGTTTTCTCTTTTTATGTTGTGTGACCACTTGGAATCTTTATATGTGCTAATAGTTTAAAGGAGTGAAACACAGTTAAAAAGAAGGTGAAATATTTGGTAAATGTGGATTTCAGGCCATAAATTTTATTGAGTATCCCAAGCAAAAACTGCTTAAAAGTAAGAGTAATATATTTTTGTTCTTTCTTATATTTACAATATACCCTATCATAATACTGTTTTGGGAATTAATAATTAACAAAATATGTCATTATGATTAAAATGGATTTAAAATTTTTCAATAAAGTATCATTATCCAAGATGGTAAATAAAAATATAATCACACATAATTCTTAAGTAATGATATTTAAAATAAGTTATTTTAATTATCATACCAAATTATTATTTTTAAGATACATTTTTAGTTGTCAATGGACCTTTTTTCATTCAATTTATTTATATGTGGTGCTGAGGATCAAACCCAGGGCCTCACACATGCCAGGCAAGCACTCTACCAGTGAGCCACAACCCCAGTCCCATACCAAATTACTTTTATAAAATGTTCATTGAACAACTATTTATTAAAGCATTGATAGTCCATGTTGGCAGAGCAACTAGCCACATTTACATATCATATTGAGACAAGATTGATCTATAATATTGAGAAATAGATCACAAATATGAAGAGTCAGTTCCTGTTTTTAAAATATATGACTGCTGCTGGGTGCAATGGTGCACACTTTTAACACCAACTGCTCAGGAGGCTGAGGCAGGAGGATCACAAGTTCTAAGCCAGCCTCAGCAAAAGTGAGGTGCTAAGCAACTCAGTGAGACAATGTCTCTACATAAAAGACAAAATAGGGCTGGGAATGTGGCTTAGTGTTGAGTGCCTCTGAGTTCAATCCCAGGTACCCACCCCCCACATATTTATGACTGCTCTGTTTAAATAGGTAATATTTTATTAATTATTTTATATCTCATATTTCATATGAGTTCTCTTCATAAAGAAAATGGAGATTATAAGAATTAACTCATTAGGAAAATATAAGGAAAAATTATCAATATTTATCAGTTATCTATCTTTAAAACAAATCTCAAAAAATAAGTAAAAACACATTTTAAAAAATGTAGATTTTAAAACTTAAATACTTGAGCATATATATGTTACTTTGAGAAATGAGAAAACAATACCACACAGATTTAAAAGTGCTAATTACACCTCTTCGAGTGTACCAAAATATTTGGCATTGCAGTTTTGATTTATCTCCTGAAGATTACTTGCAGATATAGCATAATAAAGGAATTTAGAAACTGTAAAACAATTTTATATAGGAGTAAATTTCACAAAACCTATTTTAAGTTTATTATTTTGAGGTAATTTCATACTGACACAATTTACAAATCTGTAGAGTTCTCCAATGCCTATCACCTCCCAATAATAGCATTTTATATTATCTACAGTGCATTATTAAAACCTGAAAATTGGCATTGGTGCAGTGCTGTTACCTGAATGCAAACGTTTTTCAGATTTTATCAGCAAGCACACTTTTAACACTACAACTTTTAAAAGTATTTAAAAAGCATATTTAGAGATAGGATATCTAAATCTGTTTTATGTGTAGAAAACATTTAAACTAAATTTAATACAAAGTGTATACTTCTTTATTAATTTTCTGAATATGAGGTATAGCCTTTGGACTTTATCTGTTTCTGATACTATCAGAAGACTTAAGCTGCTATGTCTAAATTGTGCTCCCAAATGGAGTTACCACATGGAATAGAACCACCAGAAGTTCGAATGTGACAGACAGTAGTAATTGGAGATGGGAGATCTTAGGCTATTTCTTCTGGGGGTGTGGCTTAGTAATAGAGCACTTGCATAGTCTGCCCAAGGTCCTGGGTTTGATCCCAGAACTGAAAACAAAATTGTTTTAAAAATCAACAACCCAACAGCAACAAGCATGAAACCTAATTTACAATGGAAATATGTTTTATATGTGTTCTTGTATAACCGTCCTGTGTCTGAACAAATTTACTTCAGTAAAACATTAGATATAGTGAATGTTGTCTTGAATGAGAGCAGAGAATTTCAGAGGAAAATTATTTTCAATATAATATGAAAAATATTGTCAATATTTGTCAAAATATGACTCAGAATATTCTAATATCTTAAGCTTGAAAGAAACCTATAAATCTTTGTTAAATGTCTATTTCAATTTTTATTATAGTGAAGTATGCAATACTTAATATTCCAGTAGTCTACCAGTAGATACATTTATACTTATTATGTTCACCACACAGCCCTTTATGGCTAGAAGATTGAGAACTTCTTATAAGTATTAAACCATAATGCATAACTTAGCAGAATAATTTACATAAGAAAAAATCCAACTCATAGCCCAAATTGATCACCAACCATTACATATTACAGATTAAAAAATTAGAAAGCCCACAAATTTCAGAGATAATAGCAAAAGCTTTTTAGTGCACAAATAAAGTTAGTAGAAGAAAATCAAGGTAAACAATAAATAATTTTAGCATTGTAGAATATTTCTAAGAATATTTTACCTAAAATTGCCTCATAAACTGAGAAAAGCCTTTTTGAGCAAAATCCTCTGTTTCTGGTGAAAATTAAAAAGAAGGGAGATGACAGTGAAATTGGCAGACATTGTTTAAGCAATGGTTCTCCACCTTTGGAGCACATCTAAGGTACTTGAGGAATGATTTTGGAATATCTCAGATAAAACCTAGCGTGTGGTAGTGTAAAAATATGATAAAACATTTTTAAAGCATTCTTTTTTAGCCATTGTTTGTTTGTTTATTAATTCATTTTTATTTGGTGCTGAGGATCAAACCCAGTGCCTCACACATCCTAAGCAAGAACTCTACCACTGAGCCACAACCCCAACCCCCTGATAAAACATGTTTTATTATGACAAGCCAAAGACCAAATCTGGTATCAGTGGTTTCTGTGTAATGTATTGTTTCTAGGATTGTTTTACAAATTATTTAAGAGGTTAAAGCATTATTAAATGGTTATTTATTTGACTTTAGACACTTAAATTTTATTATACATTTCAAGTACATATTCTTATGATTATGGAAATGAAACACTGTACAGTCTCATAACAATTAAATTTATCTAAATTCTTATATTTTTATGTTTTTTATTTTTACAGACTGCATTTTGATTCATTGTACACAAATGGGGTACAATTTTTCATTTGTATGGTTGTTCACAATGTAGATTGATACCATTCAAGTAATCATTCATGTACGTAGGGTAATGATGTCTGTCTCATTCCACCATTTTTCATATCCCCAACCCCTCCTCCCTCTCATTTCCCTTTATGTAATCTAAAGTTCCTCCATTCTTCTCTCACCCCCCACCCCCCTAACTCAATTATATATCATCATCCACTTATCAGGGAAAACATTCGGCTTTTGGTTTTTTGGGATAAGTGGCTTATTTCACTTTAGCATGATATTCTCCAATTCCATCCATTTATCTGCAAATGCCATAATATTATTCTTCTTTATGGCTGAGTAGTATTCATTGTGTGTATATACCACAGTTTCTGAGATCCAGATATATAAATGAGTTTCAGTGGAGGATAATGTAAGAAGAAATACACTGATCTAATTTCTCAAAACTTTCTCAGCTGATGGTACAACCTTAATGGCTTACCCTGGTTTGTCACCTCTCCCATGAAATTTAACCATAATTAGGAAAATTGTACAGTTTTCTAGCCATAATTTTGAACCTAATTTGTTTAGATACTTATGTCCTTTAAGGTTGAATATGTTATTACATCATTTGATTGGAATGACAAGTGTTAAATGTAGACCTTGAAGTAAATAGAGCTGGGAGTTCTGTTGTGGTGTGAATATAAGAAATAGTTTCTAAATATGGTTATATGAAAATAATTTTATTACATATATTTTAGGAAAAATTCAATATATATGCATAAGTATGGCTCTTGTCATATGCCATAAGTTTGTACAATTATTTGTGTAAATTAAAAATAAAATAAAAAATACAGTTTTGCAGAAAATGTATATGTGTTGACATTATATAGTTCTGTGCTGTAATCCAAGTTCTGCAACAATTTAGCTAAAGACCTTGGGCAAATTACTTAACTGCTGAACCTCCTAGGGTTCCTATGAGAATTTGAAATGTACCCCCAAATCACCTACCGCATGGCAGGCAATCAGCTAATGTTCCATTCTCCTAATTATATGCAAGACAGTTACTTTTAATCCATACAGATTGAAGACCTTTGCATACTATGGACACTCAGACAAGGTTTGATGAATAAATGAAACCATAGTTTATTTTGCTGTGTTATAATTTTATCTTTTACTTAATTGCTTGGTAGTATGAGTAGATAGAAAATTGAGAGTCTAATCATTGATTAATGAAAATTATTGGAATAAGATTTCAAGTTAAGCTATATAATTTTGTTCCATTGAATTTTTAACAAGGAATATTTTCTCTTTTCTATTTGTATACACAGTATATATATGACTTTCAAAATTCCAGTGTGTTTATCACCCAAGTTTGCTTCTGAACACAAAAAAGGTTTAAATGATAAGATATGGATATAAAAAATGTAAGCATGGTATTTCACTGTGTTGTTGTTCTAGCTTAAGCAATTCTGTATTATGTTTGTGGATGAAGTTGAAATAAAACATTCACTTTTGCCTAATTAGTTAGGCATCACTTGTTTTTGTCTTATAAAATATTTTGGAAGGTTTGACATATCTTCAATACCATTAAAGAAAAATGTGTAAGATAATTCTCAGCTAGTCAGGAACATTTTATCATGTATATGTCAGCCAAAAGTAAAAGGTAGGTGAATCTGCAAAGAAAACTGAGTCCTGTAAATGTCCCAAATACCACCCATTAAAGCATGTTCCTACTATATGAGCTAGCTATCACGTGTGTGGATTTAATTATTGTGAAAAATTTACCACGTTCCTATTGTTATGTCAGTGACCAATTTCCTTGTAACTAGATTGGTGGCTTAGTGAATCATTTATTGTAGGTATTTTGGGTAATTTGAATGCTTAGATCTTCCAAAACTAAAAACAATATCTGAAATTTATTTATATCTTTGAAGTTTAAAAAGTGTTTTTTGAATTGAAAATCAACTGTAGGAATTGCTATAGATTGAATTTTTACTTTTTTTTAGGGGAGGGATCCCATATCTTAATTTTTTTTTTGGGGGGGGGGGGGGCCCTTAACTCTGTTTGGCAAGAAAAGAGAATTAGAAAACGATCACACAAAATATTCAGAGAAGTATATTGGTAAGGCATGTCTTACTTGAGTTTCAGATGGTTGCTCATTAAGAAGAAATTTTTGTCAAGTAATGTGTGTTGGGAGTTTGCTATTTGAAAATCAATGATTTGCATTCTGCAGGATTGTTTTCAATAGTTTCTTAACTGGTCTCCCTGCTTTGGGTATTGATCTCCTCCTGCCTTGCTTTCATCTCTTGACACTTTCCCTCTTGTTCCAGCCTTACTGACACTCCTCTATCAATTCTTCCCTTCAAGAGGTGGAGTTTAATTTCCCACCTCTTGAATCCTGTCTGACTTTGTGATTTGCTTTAACAAATATAATGTGGTGAATTTGACATGCCATTTTTAATTTTTATTCATTATACATATACTCAATGTCGGGGTTCATTATGATACAGTTATTAGTATGGAATATAATTTGCTCCAATTCAGACTCTAGTACTTCCCTTTTCCTTCCTCTCCTGCTTCCCTTGTTCTCTTTCCTCTACTGTCCTGATCTTTCTTCTATTTATTTATATATTTTAATTAGTGTATTACAGATATACATAAAGATAAAATTCACTGTGCTATATTATAATCATATATGTACCTGGACAAGTTTGATCACATTCATTCCAGCATTTCCATTTTACTATCCATCCTCTATTCCCCTCAATCCCTTTCCTCTGTTGTACTGATCTCTCTTCTGATTTCAACATCAGGATATTTCTAAGTTTAGATCTCAAGAGACCTTGAATGTTTCTTCTTCTCTGGGAGACCTGTCACTACCAGATGAAGGAAGACATGAGACTCACTCACCCTAATCAACAGATAGGTAACTGTTAGATACGAGTAAGGCCATAATAGAACAGCAAACTCCCTAGTCTTGGCTAGGTTCCTTTATGGGTCTGGGTCAGCTCTTGTGGGTAGACATTTCTTACTTTAAGACATGGTCATTTATTACTTTTATTTTTATAATTCCTTTAAGAAGTTATGAGAAATTCTATTGATGATATGAGATTAAGGGACTTTTATAATTTTCTATGACTGTCTCATGAGGAAGAATCTTTAATTTAAAAATGGATTTATCTCTATGAAGAATTTATTTTTCCCATACTATTTTAATTTTATGAGATTAAGTATGTTTATGTTTGAAAATGACATAAGCTGACTATAAGGTGGACAGAATATTACTTGACTGAAATACAGTGTTTTCTTAAGAAAAATACAGACTGAGTTTTTATTGTTGTGTTGGCATCATGTACAGTTCTGTGGCTTTCAGTATTGACTCTTTAATATCATAGGTCTTGACAAAAGCTTGGATTCTCATTTTAAGATTGCCTGTATTTTGAGTGATTTTTGAAAGCAAGTGCTCAGGACAGAAAAGATGTTCTATTGATGTGTACATGACAGGTGAAATATCACAACATTTCAGAAGCTTCTCTGGTGAATTTAATTCCAAAGAAATCTATGCTAGTGGTGGGGGTAAAAGTTGTTATTTGTTATGTTGCTATAAGTGCATTCCAGATGTAAAGATTCAGAGTCCATGGAGAAGGAATAATGTAGGAACTATTTGATATTTTCCTCCAGGGTTTACAGAAGTTAGGAACTATATACACAAACACAACACATGTGTAGTCCAAACTAAAAATGCCATATTGAAATTATGTATAACATTAGATTTTCTGAAATTATCATTTTTTTATATTTTTGACACCATTAATTTTATGTACTAAAAAGATAAACATTTTTCAAAATGGCTGGCCTTGTAAAATTTCTCCTCAAATGACATAAAATTATTTAGCTATGTAAGGTTAAAGAAAGATTATTCTGTATTTCTGTGCCTGGTAAACTCAAGATTTAACCAAGACATCCCAGGGTACTTTTTAGTTTAATTAACATCTTTTTCAAATTTAAATTATTTGTAGTTAGGAATCTAATGGCTAATATTTGATACATCCTTGAATGTTTGAATTTCAAATTTCTACTACAAGAAAAATACAGGATTGACCCTCACATATGAAGTGTGAATAATTCAAGTGATTTTATTCCATACTTATATCACATATTCATACTAGAATTTTATGAAGATCGAGCAATATTTCATTCTTAAAAACTCTAATTTAGAATGATTTTATGTTTACACCATAATTAGTGGAAAGTGATGGCATTTCCCATGTACTCCCAGCCCCACTACATACATAGCCTCCTATTATAAATATCACTGTAAGAATGGTATATGTCTTACGGTGCTGGGAAAACTGGAAATTCATACGCAGCAAAATGAAACTAAACCCCTATCTCTCACCCTACACAAAACTCAACTCAAAATTGATCAAGGACCTAGGAATTAGACCAGAGACCCTGCACATAATAGAAGAAAAAGTAGGTCCAAATCTTCATCATGTTGGCCTAGGACCAGACTTCCTTAACATGACTCCCAAAGCACAAGAAATAAAAGCAGGAATCAATAATTGGGATAGATTCAAACTAAAAAGCTTTTTCTCAGCAAAGGAAACAATCAGCAATGTGAAGAGAGGGCCTACAGAGTGGGAGAAAATTGTTGCCACACATACGTCAGATAGAGTACTAATCTCCAGAATTTATATAGAACTCAAAAAACTGTACACCAGGAATACAAATAACCCAATCAATGAATGGGCTAAGGAAATGAACAGACATTTCACAGAAGAGGATCTACACACAATCAACAGGTATATGAAAAAATTTTCAACATCTCTAGTAATAAGAGAAATGCAAATCAAAGCTACCTTAAGATATCATCTCACCCCAATTAGAATGTCTATTATCAAGAATACAAACAACAATAGGTGTTGGCGAAGATGTGGGGAAAAAGGTACACTCATACATTGCTGGTGGGGTTGCAAATTGGTGCAGCCACTCTGGAAAGCAGTATGGAGATTGCTTCGAAAACTCAGAATTGAAACACCATTTGACCCAGCTATCCCACTCCTTGGCCTATACCCAAAGGACCTAAAGTCAGCATATTACAGTGATGCAGCCACATCAATGTTTATAGCTGCTCAATTCACAATAGCTAGATTGTGAAACCAACGTAGATGCCCTTCAATAGAGGAATGGATAAAGAAACTGTGATATATATACACAATGGAATATTATTCAGCCATAAAGAATAATAAAATTATGACATTTGCAGGTAAATGGATGGAATTGGAGAAGATCATGTTAAGTAAAATAAGCCAATTCCAAAAAACCAAAGGCCGAATGATCTCTCTTATAATTGGTTGATGACACATAGCGGGTGTTGGGGGAGGCATGGGAAGAACGGAGAAGGGGTGCGTTGTGTAGAGGAAAAGGAGGGGTGGGGAGAGGGTGGGGAAGGAAAGATAACAGAATGAGACAAGCATCTGTACCCTATGTATATGTATAAATATGCAAATTTTATGATTCTACTTTGTGTACAACCAGAAAAATGGTAGTCGTACTCCATTTGTGTACAATGACCTGAAATTAAAAAAAATTTAAGAAGAACAGTCTAAAAATAAGAATGGTATATGTCTTTCTGTTAATGAACTTATATTGATCGATCATCCAAAGTTCATAGTTCTTTTTATGGTTTCACTCTTGGTGCTGTACATTCTATGGATTTGGTCAAATGTGTAATAACACAAATCCATCATATAGTATCATACAGAGTGTTTCACTGCCCCCCCAAATCCTTGATACTGTGACTATTCCTGCTTTCCTCCTTCCTGAAACCTGGCAACTAGTATTTGTTTTGCTGTTTTCATAGTTTTGACTTTTTCAGAATGACATATACTTGTAATCAAATATTTTCATTTTGGCTTCTTTCACTTAGTAATATGCATTTAAGTTTTCTCCATATCTATTTGTGGTTTGGTAGCTCATTTCTTTTTAACACTGAAAAATATTCCATTGGTGGTTGTACTATAGTTTATTCATTCACCTACTGAAGGACATATTGGTTGCCAAAGCATTCAAAATTATGGATAAAGGTGTTAAAATCATCCATGTGCAAATTTTACATACACATAAATTTTCATATGTATAAATTTCAAGAATATTTTGTTTTATAAGAAACTGCCACCTTGTTTTCCAATGTGCCTGTACCATTTTGCATTCCATCTTTAATGAATGAATGTTCTTCTTCTTTCTCCTTACCAGCCTGTCAATATACTGGATTTTGACTGTTATCATCAGTTTGTATTGGTATCTTGTTGAAGGTTTCATCTTTGTTTATTAAAAAATCATACACTATTGGAAAGAAAATTAGAAAATGTGTGATAAAAATCATACTCAACCTATGGACCTACTCTGTAGTATTCTGTTTTAAGCAATTATTTCATGCAGAATCCCTTTGTTATCATCTGTGGAATGCTTCTTGCATGAGATCCTGAAAAGCAGGTATGCTACTAGACCTTGGAGGGCCTCAGGGCTCAGTCCCTAAATATTTTGTTATTGTGCAATCACTTCCTTAGGGATTGTTCCATTATCATGGCTTTAAATATCATCTTTGTATCAATAATTTCCAAATTTTAATCACCGCCCAACAACTCTCCTGAATTTATCTCATATATACATTTGTCAATTTAACATCTTTACTTTTGGCCTAAAATGGCATATCAGACTTAACAACCCTAAACGAATTCCTTATGTTCCCCACACCTGATCTTTCCCATTGTTTCTCAGGAGTAACTACATCCCTCCATATGCTCAGGCTGTAACCTTGGATTTCTCTTAACTCCTTTTTCTTAAACAGTCTAGTCATCAGCAAACTATCAATTTAGCCTTGAAAATAGACCCAAAATCTGACTACTTGTCACTACATGTTTACACTTTGGCCCATGCACTTTTTTTCTCACTTATTTCAATTGTCCTTTAACCAGTTTCCCTGCTTTCTCCCTTGCCTCTAATTTCCTACCACTAACATGGTAGCTAATGTGATTGCTTGACTTAAAAATTGTGAGATGTCCTCCTCTTCTCAACCCTCATTTATAATGACCTCTCCTTTCAGAATAAAATCCCAAGTTCTTATAATTGCTTACAAATATCTTGTGTATAATAATCTTGATCCCCATTGGCTCTCACTTTGTCTCATATGCTTCCCCTTTGTATGTTCTACTCCAGGGCACAGTGCTTCTCTGTTAACACCACACATTTTCCTTCCCATGTCAGAGCCTGGCAGCCGCTCTTTCCTTTCCCTGGAATGCATTCCCCATAACCTCATAGTTTGCCCCTCCCACCCAAAGTTAGCTCCTTCAGTCTTTGCCCATATATCATTGCTTACTGAGACCTCAGGATACCTGTTTGAAATTGCAGCCTACTCCTTGGCTCTTACTACTTCTGACTGATGATATGTATTTTATTTTTATTGCTGTTTTCCTTCACTTAAAATGTAAGATACATGAGGTGAGAGTTTTGCCTGTTATGTTCATAATTATATTCCTCATACCTAGAAAATTGCCATGCTTAATAAGTGTTGATTGACAGAATAAATTATTTTAGTACATATTAAATATTAAGCAAGTTTTTACTCTAGGGTCCTCAAAATGTATACTTTCACAGTACAGAAAGCAATACATAACTTCTTTTTTAAAATTTGAGTTTTATATATTTTACTGATTTGTCGATGTTATTTTTCCCCTCACTGACCATGTTTAGTAAAAAGGAATCTATTGCCCCTAGACCAAAATGGCATACCCTTTAGCTGCTCAGCAATATTGATGCATAGTCATGGGTTTTTGGGATGCTTCCAGGCTTTGGTTTGACCTTTGCAAATTAGTTCTGAATTAGGGACTACTACTGGGTGACAAGTAAGGTGTAGGATGAAGACAGATATTCTAACACAATCTGGAATAATTAGAAGGATAAAGACAACAAGGAAAGGAGACTATTTTCAGTGCTCCAGGCCTCATTTTTTATAACTGCTGACACAAGCTTGACATTAAAATATTCACATTTCCTCAAAAATTGGACTTTAAGATGTAAAGTGAGAAGTCAAATGGTTCTGTTAACATGACCTAATTTTCAAAACTAGGTGTTGTACGTGCTTTCATTCTGAGTCTGCACACCTTCAGACCTTTGATTCTTTCAATCCCAAGCTGAAGGTATTATTCTCTAAAACTTAGAGCATAATAGCTTTTCTGTGTAAACTTTATTGTTTTGTGATTTATACAGTCTTTTATACTTGTTTATATCGAGTTTGGAGCTTTAGCATAGGAAGATAGAGAAGAAAATTTAAAACAAAAACACCAAAATATTATATTCAAGTAGAATGTTTTACAAAGACTATTTCTGCTGAAAAAAATCACCCTTTTTCTGCTGGCAGGAAGAGTTGGAAGCATATCAAAGAAAGGCAATTGAATTACTTATGTATTTATTTTTTACACTCATTCAAATATGAGAACACATATTTCACCATAGTTTTGCATCCCTGATGATGTGAGAAGCTGCAAGATTGTAAAGGTACCATAGATAGCCCTGTAGGGATAATATGTCATCTCTACTAAGCACTTCTTTGGGTCTGATATTTTTCCTCCTAGAAAATCAGATGAACTTCAAAAAATCCAGGTACCCAGTTTGAGCTTGTTGCTTCATGGTGATTTTAAAAAATATAACATTAAAGTGACCTTTGAATATATAATTAACAAAGGGACAAGGACTTTGGTCCAGTGGTTCAGCGCTTGCCTAGCAAGTGCGAGGCCCTGGGTTTCATTCCCAGCAACACACACACACACACACACACACATTCTAATGATGAACATAAATATAAGACTGACATCAGAGTTTATGAATTGTCTGGAAACACATATTCAAAGAACTTAGGTTGTTCAGAATTCACATACAATTTTAAGACCAAATAGTTGAAAGATGACATATGCTTAATGATACAGGGATGATTTTGAAATGATAGTTTTATTATGATAACTACTCTGTTCCAAATGTACATTCCCTATAGCCCAGTGCTTTCACCTTAGGCAGTGTTCACCAAAAAGAAACAGTCACTTATGTTCTCAAGAATATTCATAGGAGTTCTATTTACAGTAGTTAAATAGTGGAAATAATTCAAATTGCTACTAACGTAGAAATACTCTGTGCCATAGTCATACAGTATAATATAATGCAGCAATGAGAATAAATAGTCCACAACTATGTTCAACAACATAGGAAAATGAAAAAAATCTAATTAAAGCAAAAGTAGTCAGACTAAGAGACTATCTACTGTATGATTCCATTTGGATAATGGACAGAAAAGGAAATACAAATGTGCTACTTGTTAGAAGTCAATATAGTGCTTACTTTAAGGGGGTTCATTGTTTCTGGTGTTGCTGATGTAGGAATATTTGTGCAAATGCATTGTACACTATACTTGTGATGCTCATGATATATTTACTTTTCTGTATATATGCTTTACATCAGTAAATGTTTATTTCAAGAATGTTCCTGTGTTTCTGAGTAGTAACCATCACAATGGCTAATTAAGAGGTCTTTCTAGGTTACACTACATAATTCTATTATTTTCTTTTGATTATTATTACTTGATGCTGTTTTCAGAAGATGGAAAATAGGGCATAAGAAAAAGAATTTTTCCCTGTGTATTAGGTTCCTTTGACTTCTGTGACGTATTACCACAAACTATTATGACTTAAAATGACAGAAAATTATCTACTTACAGTTCTGGAAGCCAGAAATGTGAAATTAGTATCACTAGGATGAAATAAAAATGTCAGCAGGGCCATGCTCTCTCTGAAAGCTGGAGAAAATTGGTTCATTGCTTTTTCCAAAGACTGCTGGCATTCCTTGACTTGTGACCTGATCACTCCAAACTTCAAATCAGCACCTACAAGTCTCCCTCTGTTTCACATTCTCCTCTGTGATTCAAATTTCCCACTGTTTCCTGTATAAAGATATATGTAATTGCATTTAGGGTCCACTGGAATAATCTAGAGTAGGTTCCCTATCTCAAGATACTTAACTTTATTATATTCCTAATGTAAGGTTGCCTTAAATATTCCTCTGTGGATTTACAGTTTTCAGGGGTTAGAATGTGAATAAATATATATATATATATATATATATATATATATGTATATATATATTAGTTTATAATAGCATATGATACTCATTGGGATATAAATGAAATAGTATTGTTTACCAAGTGACCATTTGGGTCCACTTAAGACAACAATCTCCAGTTGTAGAAAAAGTATTTTCTATGCTTTTCCCACAATTCTCTGGGTGTTTCCCACCGCTCACAGTTTTAGCCAAAGATTGGAAATGTATTGTGAAAGAGAATTTAGAAGTTATTTAATCTAGATATTTTCATCCATTGCATTTTTTCTTTATATGAAATATTTTATAGAACTCCAATATTAACACATCTAATCCTCTGCCCCATGATCTCAGCTTTCCTTTCTTTTACAGAGTGATAACATGGAGTTATGTTGGTAAATGCCTAGCGTTCTCTGAAGCTGTTTGAAAAACACCTGTCTAGTCAGCTTTCTTGATTTTTAATGAGATCTGTCAAATAGCATGAATAAGACATTTTTTGAAAGACCTTTTAGACAGATTGGTAATAAAATATCTGTCTCCACTAGTTCCCCCAAACCACCCCCATATCTATACGTGGAAAATAGTGCTTTCAAAAAGCACATCCTTACCACAATTACGTCAGAGGTCCCTTAAATCATTGATCCAGGTTTCTGGATATCACAGATAATATACAGAAAGGTGGCAAAACACATGAGGAGGTTTATTTGACAGCCCTAAGCTATCAATATCAACACTAACTCATACAGTTTAGTTCCTTTCTGTGAGAGCTACTCTCTGTGCACCCAGGGAAAATATGTCCCAGATCATCTGTTTTCCCTGAAAATAGCTCATCTCATCAGGTTTCCACCAGTATACACAGATGTCATCCAGACAATCCAGTCCTTTTGACAACTTGCAATATCAGAGCAAAATAAAACTTCCCTCTTATATCTAGGTTAGTATATATGTTTCTATTTCATCTTTGTCCCTCATCAAAAAAAAAAACACATCATAGTGACTGACACATCTTCTGTACCACATATTAAACTCATAAATTTTTGTTTACCTTTGTCCGTGTCCTGTGAACCTATGTTTTGATTATCTGAGCAGTCTTACCGATTTGCTCCACTGGCTTTATTCAATTGATGTCAATACTCTATGATGTACAAAGATCTTAAGACTGTGTGCTTTTGTGTACTAAAGTACTTACTGTTAGCAAACAAGGAATAAGCTTTAAGGTACTCATTAATTAGGATGATTTTCTATTTTTATGGTCAGTTGCAATCTTTTGTTAATTTTAGCTGAATTGTTTAGAGTAATTTCCATTTATCTGCAAATAATTTCTGCAAATGTGAATGAAAACCCCTCATGTTTGTTTACCCACTGAAGTTCAGAGTTTTATTAAAATGTTTATTATAATGAAGACATAGTGACTAAATGCATTTTAATGTTCATGAAAATGAACTCCCACATCTACCACTGCAGGGAGTGTAACTGACTGCTAGCTCCAGATTCTGCCCTCTGGATCTGTCATGGTTTTGATGCTGAGGCCACTTTTGATAGGAGCTGTTCTCAATAATTGAGTGCAGCAGGGGTACTAAGTAAGGCATGACTTCTCCTGTTCTCTGATGACATTTTTGGCCCAAGGATTTCACTATAAGCTTGACTGATACTTTCTTAAACTGTGCCATGCTATGAATTCCTGCTTCCTTCCTCTCTTTCCTTCTCCATCAAAAGGGTCAGACTTGTATCTCAGTGGGACAGGTCTCCCAGCCTCCTTAGGATTTCTCTTGTTTTATTTCATAAGTACCTCTTCTGTCCCTGCCCTCATACAATTCCAGTAACTCTTGTGTCTGTCTAATCCCATCTTTGTATGTGCTTCTCCAGGAGGACTTGGATGACACATACAAAAAAGGTGCTACTTGTTAAATAATTAGACAACTGGGACCCTTTATTCATATTTGTTCTCAAGTCTTGAAACCTGATTTTTGTGGTCTTACATTCCCTTGAAGTTTTTTCAGAAATCTGTTAAAGATAATCCTGAATATTTAGTTCATTTATGTTTCCAAATCTAGTATCTACTTCCCTGCTGTTTGAACTCTGCCAACTAGTATAGAAAAATATAGTTTCTTCTGCATCTGTCAGTCAAAGGAGGTTTGTTTACCCTATTTGGCAAATCAAGACAACTTGGTGAATCTTTGCCAGTCCTTCAGCAATGCTGATATGTGGGAAAACACTTTCACAGGCTACTAGATCCTATTATGCAATTTTGTAACAGAGGCTGGAGTTAACAGCTCACACTTGCCTAAGACTTGACACCCCGCTATTTGGAATGATCATGTCAGTACTTTGTTTTGTTGTGTTTGTCCATGATCAGGGCAATGGGATATTTACTGTCCTACTGCATAGCACTTTATCTTGTATCCTTGTGAAGGGTTAGGGGAGGCAGTAGTTATTAACTCCTTAACTGCATACTTTGAAAAAATTACTGGTATGAAGCCTCTCAGATCAGTTATGGTGATGCATTAGCAGTGGTTTCTAGCACCTGCTTGCCAATACAAGTTATTTGGGTGCTGTGGAAGTTAAGTGTTATCAAAATATTGGTGAAAATTCCTCCCTTATTAAAGTGTTGCAACCTGCTCTATCCATCCACAATTAATAACCCAATTCTATTAAAAACATTTTTGAATGCTGATTTTATAATGTCAACTTTAAATTTGGAGAATCTCTGAGCATGAATGGTACAGTAGTTTCCCCAAAGAAGCAGCTGAAGGTCAGGCTATGAAGTACATTAATTCTTCCAACGTTAAGTCTTGTAAAAATGGCCCTTTATTGTTATTAAGTAGAGGTTCTTAAAAGGCCCATTAACTCTGGTGACCACAAAGTGGCAATTTATCAATTATAAATTTGTTTTATGTAAATGGAATCCCAAACTACACTATCATCAGATTGCTTTGCACCTGTGATCAAAATAGACAAAGACACTGACAATATCTTTGCTTGATCTCTCAGACAAAAGCTGGGGATAACTGAGCAATTCATATCTCATGCATTGAAGACAAATTACCTCAATGAAAATTCTATTATAGGTTAAGAAAATTATCTCCTTGAATCTGACACACTGAGGTGGCTGGGAATATAGTTATCTAGCAACGCTTTCTTAAAATGGCAATGGTAGGCATTTGGGAACTTTGTTCCACTCAGTTGCTACACATGACCTTTGAAATGGCAACAGCTATCTTAGAATAGGGACATATGGGGTTTCAGTGAAGCACTAAGTAAAATTTAAAATGAAGCTAAATTTAAGAAGTGATACTAGACTTTTGACAAAGAAAACAGCATTTCAAAACAACGACATGGAAATTTCTATAAATTAAGCTGTTAAGACAGAATGATCTATAAATTTCAAAACAGCTTAAATTATGTGTTACCAAGAACAGCCCATTCTATAACTGTGGAGTGCTTTGCTAAATGTTAGATGCTGATATTTGCAATGCATTGCCTGGAATTGGAAGAAAATAACTAATGTTACTGTATTTTTGAATGGACAGTATGTTTGTGGTCTCACAACTTTTCGTTTTGTTCTGTTTTTTTGGTACCAGGTTTGAACCCAGGGTGCTTAACTAGTGAGCCACACCCCCAGCATTGTTTTTGTTTTAAGACAGAGTCTCACTGAATTTCTGAGGGCCTTCCTCAGATGTTGAGGCTGGCTTTGAATTTGGAATCAGGCTTCAGCCTCCTGAGCCACTAGGCTTACAGGTGTGTAACACCACACCAGGCTCATAACAATTTCGATTTGCTCCTATATTAACCTTGATAATTTGCTAGTATCAACATTCAAGATCAAAAGTACTTCATATATTTAAGGTGGCAAAACTTGAATTTTTTCATTTTACTCCAGTGTATATTTTCTTGATTCTGATTTTCCTACCTTCTTAATTTGTACACATGGATGTAAACTCATGCACATACATGTAAGTCATTGCACTATTTGTCCAGAGTTATTTCTGCTTGATGCCTTAAATAAGATATTGAAGGAGAATGAAAACCATTTTCCTTCTGTTGGACTTGTGCTCATCGAAGTCTCAGTGGGTAAATTATGCCCAAACTTTATAAAGTTAAGTGTGCAAAATTAGTGTGTGAAAATTATCTTCGAGGTCTTGGCTGTGTGATTCTGGATAAGTTCTTAATCTCTCCATGCTTTGCTTCCTTCACTTCAAAAGAGAACAGTACAGCACCTCTCTCAAAGGATTTATGGGAGGACTTAATGCAATGATGTATGAATAGCATTTAGCACAATGCATTCAGTACACTGAGAATTCTTAATGATCCTTATGATCTGAACAACCTGATAGAAATACAGATATAAATGTATGTTGATCACAACACAGTGCTTGGCACACAGAAATTGCTCAATAAATACTAATTAGCGTTAGATGATATGAATGATAGAGGCAGGTGATGGATCTGGGCTTAATGTTTTTCGTTTTAAAACTTTAAGACTTTTAAACTTGAATGAGTTTGGCAGGGCACATTTTAATAGAAAAAGCAAATTTATGAGTGTGGAATATCCACAACAATGTCAGTGCTATTGAATAAAATAAATTATGAACATAATACATGCAGTTAATACATGAAAAGTCTGGGCTAGTGAAAAGATACTGAAATTTTTATGCCATTGACTTCCCAACAAATGTACCTCTGAAAAGGGGCTTTGTTGCCTACCTGCCTATGAAATAAACATATGGAGGACATAAGGACAGGGCCACAGTATATAAGCAAGGACTTGGGATTAAGTTTTCATATATTTTATATTGCAATCTCCTCACCATCTCTTGTCAACACATGTATATTCATGCCCCAAACAACACTGTTGTTACAATACAGTCTCAGTAAATATTTGTTAAATAAAGGAATTAAATAAAGTATATTTGTTATCTATATTAGTGTGAGGCAATAATGTAGGGCTATAAAGGTAACCAGGTTGAGGAACATTAAACATAAATGAAAACTAAAGCTGAATAATTTGTTTATCTAGTAATCATGTATCAGCTAGCAATTCAGTGTGCTAGATACTAAAGATACAAAGATAATTAAGATAGAGTGTTTGCTCATTGGGAGTTGGCAGTTTAGAAAGAGCTAGAAAATATATAAATATGAGCCAGGCACAGCAGCTTATATCTGTAATCCAAGTGGCTTGGGGGAGTGAAGTAGGAGGATTGCAAGTTCAAAGCCAGCCTCAGCAACTTAGCAAGATCTTGTCTCAAAATAAAAGTGAAATAGGGCTGGTGATGTGACTCAGTGGTTAAGCACCTCTGGCTTTAACCTCCCCATACCAAAAAGAAAATATGTATCAGTGTTTCAGGGTATGGTAGTAACAGTCATTATAAATGTTCTTCATTTTCCTGTCTGGTAATGGGGTAAGTTTTAAAGAGAAGTTACCATTTGATTGTATCATCAAGTACTGAGTTTTCATTGATTTGACAATGGAAGGGCACAGAGAAATAAAGACATAGAGGCATTAAATAGAGAGGAGCACTGAGTGACCTCCAGATGTTTTGAAATAAAGGATTGGTTTTCTTTGAAATATGGCAAGAAATAAGGTCACATCAGAGTCTGACCTTACTGAAGAGTACTGATTTTCTATAGTGAGTTGAAAAACAATAGAGGGTAATTTAAAAGAAAAAAATCACAAACTTTAAATGTAATATAATTTGAGGCACATTTCAGTAAGATCACACTGGGGATATAGTAAAAAACATCCTTTCAAAAGGTTCTAAGGTGAAGTGGAAAGACTATTGACATTCCAGAGAAAATGAGGCTAACATAGTTGAAGTGGGGATGGAGGGTGTGGGCAGTGCACACACACACATACACTACACACACACACACAAAAGAATCAATAGGATTTGATCATCAATTGGACATCCAGAAAGAGCAAAAAGAATCTGGGATACTTGTAAGCTTTCTGGTTTAGGCAGCATAGAAGAAAAAATTCAGGGAAGATGTGAAACTTGGGTTTGATTAGTTTGCTTATGCTGTATGTAAAGAACCTACAGAACACCTAGGCATAAATATTAGAGGTTGAGGGTAGGTTCAGAGGATTTGTATGGATATAAGTTTCAGCAAATAATTGGTAGGTAAAACTATCAAATGCATGTGATGACACACTATTGATGTGTGGAGTGAAAAATAGTCCAAACTGAATCTCAAGAATCCTTAAAATAAAGAGCAGGTACCATTAGAGAGGGGAAAGAGGGTAGAGGAAGTGGAAGGCAGAGAAAACAAATTGCAAAGGAAGTAGTAGAAAATACATGATAAGAGGGCTATATTCTAACAATTTAAGGTAGAGTGATTACAACTACTGAGAGACTAATTAAAATTAGTTACTAATCCTATCAAGATCATTTCCTAGAAGCAGAAGCCACATACTTACAGGAGACACATGAAGAACTAGAGTCAGCAAGTGTAGATGGCAGAGCAAATGATTTTTCATTGAAAACAAATCAACATACTCTTTTAGATAGCCTCACACCTGAAGTCTCAGATCTTATCTTGTAGTAGCATGCCTAGAATATTTAAAAAATACAGCATGTAATTTTTATTTCTATCTTCCTCTCTATAACTTTAGTTTTTTGAATAATCCTGAAATTAATTAAGGAATAGTAATAATGGCCAGAAAAGAAAAATATATAAAATTTCAAGGAAATAAATGAATGTATAAATTAAATATCATAGTACAACAAAGGAGAAGTAATAGAATAATAATTTTCAGTTTCATTAATACATTTTCTGAATAAAGACAAAAATATACACCTATTAAGTTGCTCCATTTCCATAATTAGTAACAATATCTAGTTTCAAGCATTAATTTCTGCAAATTTGCCAAAGACTTTGTCTGAAGAGCCCTTTTTTAAAGTTTAATTTTGAATATCATCATTCACATGACCAACCATATATAAAAATAGTTAGAAAAAGTCTTAACTACAAAGGAAAGTTTGATACAGATTTCTTAAAAATCCTACTTTATAATGAATTTTAGAAATTGTAATGTAATTGTTCGTCTCTTTTGAATAAATTCTGGGGACTTTCAAATGTATATAAAGTCAAACAATTTTAAACAAAAATGAAATCTCTGAGTTGTCACAAAAATATCAGCATCAGAGAAGCAAGTTCTTTTTCTTGGTCTTTACACTTTTGCTAAGATTATCACTTACAATCTACCTTTAAAAGCAAGATTACATAATACCCAGAGTTGGGCAATTGCAACTGCATCCAAAGAAAGCTTCAATGATATTGACTGAGAGTCTTTAGAAACCTGTGCTTGAAGTGAACATGTACAGCTGAATCTGTGTATGTTGGGTATATAATGTGTAACTGGGAGTTCTCCAGATTAGCTTTCAGGTAGAATTCAATGCTTATTTAGGGATAAGTAATAAAAATGTGCACACTGGAAGTTTACACAACAGTTATTAAAACTCAACAGGCACCAAACAACTTCTCAGAACTTGAGCAACAAACAACAGTGTTTTTTGGAGGAGGGCTATTTTAATTTTGATATTATTTAGAATTGCTAATACACGGTGAAAATTAAAAATAGATCAACTTTCAGTTGATTTTATTTTTGTTTCAAAATTATCTGTAGAAAATATATCTGTTATTTCCTGCTCATTATATTTAGTTTTTGGAATTGTACTGTATTATTATGGAAAAATACCTCTTTTTAAGTGATGATCATTCCCTGTATTTCTTTAACATTTATTTTCAAAGTTAAATTTTTTCTCTGATAAAACTTAAAAGTGAATGGATGGTAAATATTACCCACTAGTTAAAATAGTGAAGGAGTTCAAACATTCATGTCACTTTTACTGACTTTATTTGCCCATGTTTTTCCATGTTCATCGTAAACTAGTGAATCATGCTGTGAAGGATAGAGTACCTTATTGGTTAGATTAAATTCCTACATTTCTTACAGCATGAAGAAATACGTTTTTAAATGTGTGGCATATATCACCTATACATTTAGGTATGGTATACAACAATGGGCTACCAAAAGCTTAGATATTTAATAGATACATTTGAAATCTCTAATTTCTTAGTATCCATCTTAGTTTATTTGAAATTACAATATAAATATGAAATTATAAACTATTTTTGTGTTTTAAAATCATTTAATTTTTCTATCAAAGACTTATTGTATATTATCCGTGTTTCTTTTCTAGAATATTTTTATTGCTTCTTTTTGGTTATACATGACAGAAATCCCATTTTGATATGATTTTACATGCATGGAATGTATCTTATTCTAATTAGTACAGACTAATTAGGACTCCAGTCTTGTGATGTATAGGATGGTGAGATTCACTGTGGTATATTCATATATGTACAGAGAAACGTTATGTTAGATTCATTCCACTGTTTTTCCTTTTCCTGTTTCCCCTCCCTTCTCTTCATTCCTCTTTCTATTTCTTTAAAAAAAATATTGTCTAACTGGGCTGGCACAGTGATAGCATGCCTATAATCCCAGGGTAAAAGGACACTGAGACAGGAGGATTGCAAATTCAAATCTAGTCTCAGCAATTAGTAAGGCCCTAAAGAACTTAGATCCTGTCTCAAAAAACAAAAATTAAACAAACAACAACAGCAACAACAACAACAACAAAAACATAAAAAGGACTCAGTGTTTAAGTGCCCCTGGGTTCAATCACTGGTACCAAAAAAGAAAAAAAAAATATGCTCTAAGAAAACTGATGCTACTTAGATATGGACATAAATTATTTTGACAAAACTTTGATCACCTTGTTACTAACTTTTAGCCTATTATAATGCAGAAAATGATTCAAGATATTAAGATAGTGGAGAAAATCATGGGTTCTGACAGAAAATGATCAAGATAAAATTTCACCCATGCTACTAAAAGGTTACTTAATTTCTGTGCCTAAGTTATTATTTGTCATATATGGTTAATAATGCTTCACAGCTCATTAACTTATTTTGAGAGTTAGGAAGGAAAACAAATGGAAAGTTCCTGTAACAGTGACTGGCACATTGTAAGCACTCAATGTATATAAGTTATGTTAGGAGAGAATACATAATTCAAATTAATTATTTCATTTTCTTCACTTACATTGGGAAGTGAGCAATGCCCCATATTTTGTATTACTAATATAAAACTCTAACAAAGTCATTAACAGTCAAATCTAGATATATTTCAAAGCCAACATCAATTTGAACATTTACATTAACCTTGCTTTCTACAGAATAAGAGCATATTATAATATATAGAAGATGCTATATATATATTATACTCAATTTTGATTTTTTCATCAATTAATCTGTTTGTAAAATTATTTTTTTCCTCAGTAACATTGCTGAGAAAAAGATCTCATGCACGTATAGAGTTAACTAGTCTAGGAAACAATTCCCTTCATTTTAATGTTAAGAATGTGAAAAGAGCTCTCAACATGTCTCTGACAGCTTAAAAACTCAGTCAAACTTTCACAAGAGGCTGTTGAAGAGAGAATAGCATACTAATAATAGTAATGTCAGGAAGCTTATTTAATTGTTTTATACTACTTATTTCTCGACCTCTCCCTATAGTTACAAGTTGGCAAGTGTGACCAATGGCTAAGATTCAGGATGAATCAAACACAGAAAAAGGGGAAAAATTGGGTGGGCCAAAAAGGAGATCATTCCTTATTATAAAGACATCAGCTGTTTTCAAGACATGTGATGTGACTTTTTAAGTTGAAAATGAAAGCATTAAAAGCAGAAAATTGAGATTGTGAGGGTTTTCTGGAAGAACACTACTGCCTATATGGAGAGATGCACCTTGTAATGAACTATAGTGGACACTAAGCCAAAAATGCTGGGAGCTACATAAGGAAGAAGAAAGAATAGAAACAGAATGAAGAGCATCCAAATTTACAACATCCCTGAAGGCAGCTGAGGGGATGACCCCATTACTTTCATTGAGCAATTTGTTCCATCTATCCTCACACATACCCTCGATAGGACTTCTAACAAAGAAAGATGCACATCATCCTTTGGTCCTTTCCACTGTCTAGAAAAGGTCCTGAAACTTTGTTTATTAAGGATTTAGAACTTCATGCTTTACTATTTTTAGTATTTAGTTTTCTATTTTTCTGTTTATTTTTCTCCTTGACCTAGATCATGTAACCATATAATAAGAGGATGTTTTTCTAAATGCAAGTTGTTAGAAATGACTTGGCAAAGACTGGTAAAATCCACAGTATCCTGCAGCAATAAAATTAATGAGTTTTTTAAAAATTAAGACTGATTAAATTTTGATGCTTTTAAAATATAAATGCTAAGAAGATTTAAAGAAATAATTTTAGAAAGAAAATTTATATCAAAAACATTATAAGCACATTATTGTACATTATCAGATTAATCAACAGTTTTGGATTTTATAATTTCAGGATATACCATTTACAACATTAACAAAATTGATTTTGAGCTTATAAATATCTTTTATGCAATCTATATCTTAACACATACAGCAACCTTTGGGCTTTATCAAGTCTTGTAGCATACTATTATTTTACCCTGTATAAACTAAAATTCTTTTCTAGGAAAGCTTTTATTTCTCATTTGTAAGCAGATATACCAGTGTGAAAGCCCGGGAGTATATAACTGAATCTTCAGTTGTGAAATCTGATGCTTAAAATGGACAAAGAAAGAGTTCCGGTTATATAAAAACATGTACATTCTTAGTGAATCTGCAGCTAAAACTCATATAGTATGTTTAGGGATGGGGGTACACAGGCATGTGAGGAAAGCACCAACCACTGGACAGGTCAGTTTCTGATGAAAACAGTTGCCTTGCAGTAGGAATGAGTTACTTTGACCAATAGATTATTAGGGCTTTTGAAAAAAGTTTTCATTGTATTTGTTTTATTATTTCTTGATACTGTTACATTTGAATGACTTGGCTAATTTCAAAAGTGTGAAGGTAAAACCAGGAAAAGTTGGTGGTTGATGTCTAATTTTTGATACCTAGTCTGTAATTTTCATAAACTCTGTTCATGTCTGTAATACCATTAAAACAAACTGTAGTTATTAAATAAGTAGCACATGGAAAATTATGCCAAACCAGAGACTGGCAAACATTTTGTTCAAATAGCCAGATAGAGATTGTTTTTTGCTTTGCAGGCCACACAGCTCTATTGCACCTATTCAGCCCCACCTTTGCAGCGTGTAAGCAGTCATAGAAAATATGTTGACACGTGAGCGGCTGTGTTCCAATAAAACTTTATTTATGTAATGCATGACTGCCCTGAATTGGTCTATGACGGGTTTTTTTTTGGTTTGTTTGTTTTGTTTTTTGTTTTTTGTTTTTGGCTATGCTTGGATTTAGTAAACTGTGACAGCATTTCTGAGAAGTGTTTGCTAGAATTATGTGATTTAATATGTGTAAGATGCTTAGAACCATGTGTGCCATGTAGTAAATGCTATACATGTGTTATCCACTTAACAATATTATTAAGTTAAAGGCAAGAATAATAACAATATTATTCAATTAGATCTACACATCAACACCATTTCTGGGACTCACATCTTATGTATTTCTTTAAAATGTGGAATAGTGACCACTACTATATCTAAATTTCAACTTTCAACCATTCAAATACATGGTAAGGGATTTTGTGAATTAAAGCATTCATATGACTTCAATGTTTCCACTGCATTTTGCATATATTGGGACTCTGATAATATGCATGAACGGATTCAACAATATTTATCCTATTTAGTTTTTTATTTGCCATTCATGTATTCTCTACACTTATAGCTATTTTCCAAATCTTGGGTCATTTCACTGATATTTATTGGTTTTCTGTTTATACTCCTGTATTTTCAAAATACAGATATAATACAGGTTCTTTTTAAGAAGACAGACAATTGAAAAACAAGTATTCTTGGATATTCTTCCCTCCCACAATGACATGTTCAGTAACAACTCTACCTCATATATACTATTTTAATATTTTACCAGATTTTTAGAAGTATCTGAAACTTAAAATATTCCAGTTTTGGAGGCTAACAGAAAGATACAGAAATTTCATGTTAGTAGCATAAAATGGCAGTGATTTGGTTAAGCATACTGTAATTTGGTTAAGTATACTATAGTATGCTGACCTCACTGACATTTAAGCTTTTTTTAGTGTGTCTTCTTCCTTATAAGTAAGATTGAATAAAAAATGTAAGGCTTGAATTTGTTTATCAAAAATACAATGTTGAGTAACATAATCAGATTAAGTGAAGATCATGTAGCTCCTGCCCTCATGAAACTAACATTTTCATGCATCAAGATAACAGATAACTTTTGTACATGTAAAATTAAGGAGACTTTTTACACTTTTTCATAAAAAAGATGAGTTGAGGATGTTCTTTTTGATTCTGTTTTTCACTAAAATTGAAAGCAAGATTACCATCTGAGAATGAGTGTAACACAGAGAAATCCAAGTACTAAATCCTGGGGTATTTCAATTTTAGATACTTAGCAGAAGAGATGAATTTATAGGAGACCTAGGAGTGAAAAGGGAGTTTTCCTTTTAGTGTCATGGCCCCCAAGCCAAGTAGAACATGCATCAAGATGGAGGTGTGATCAATTGGTCAATGCTATGAAGAAGTTGAGTAAGATAAGAACTGACAAAATAGATCACTTGATTTTTCAAGATGCAGGAGATTGCTGATCTTGAAGAATTTCAATAGAGGTATTGAATACTATGGTTGAAAAAAATCATGTGAAGAAAGTAGAAGTGTGTATGAACAAATCTTTCAAGGAATTTGCTATAAAAGGAAGCATAGAAATGTACTCATAGTTGGGTAAATAAATGGGACTTGGGAAGTTTTAAAAATGGATGATATTTCAGTATACTTGTATACTTGACACAACGTTCCAGTAAAGATTGAGAAAATTATGATACAGGAGAGAAAGGATGATACTCAAAAAGAAAATTCTTTGAGTAGACAAGAAGTAATAGAATTCATTGTGTGAGTAGAAGTTTAGTTTCAGATAATGAAAATAACCATCATTTAATATGGGTTTCATTTACATATATTAACTCATTGAATTCTCAAAATAACTCTCTGAGCTAGACTGTTATTATATGAGTTTGACAAGGACTGAAAGAGCAACACAGAGGAATAAACTTGTAAGTTGTGGAGATAGGTTGCAAACCCAAGCTACCTTGTCCGAGAGATTTATCACTCTAGAGAGTTAATATAACTGAAATAAAGGCAAACTATATGGGTAAAATTAAGGGGAATTTTTACATTTTTTTTTCATAACAAGAAGAGTTGATCATATTGATTCTAATTTTTGCTAAAATTGAAAGCAAGATTATCATCTGAGAATAAGGAGGGATGGGCTCAGGATAATTTGCTGGGGGGGGGCAAATGTATGAATTTCTTGTCTCATCAGATATAAGAGTAAAATGGTCATGGAATGATTTACAATTCCTACCAGTGCCAAGGAGACTTAAAGAATTTGTCATTTTAAAGTGAGATGTGTCATTATGTGAGTCAGAGAGAGCTACTTTCTATATACCATTGCTTCAAGTTGTCACCAGTGAAATGTACATGGTAGAACTGGCAGGCAGTCTAAAGGAAGTGAACAAGGCCTCCATATTTACATCCAGTATCCTGTTATCTGGAATGAAAGAATAATGGCCAGAAATTAACTAGTCATTGAGCCATGAAGATATGTACCACACTCTTCTGGTGAATGAAGTTTGCTTCTTGACTATTTCAATGCAGTGTGTTATAAGTCTTGGACTCTGCCTATGAAAGTCTCTCTCTTGAGCCAGAAATAACCTTCTGTCTTGTCTAATTGTTTTAGAGTTGCTCTTTCTAAGGCTAAATTTAATGCTAATATTCAGAATTTGTTTTCCGAAGGCAGTTACTGGACAAAGGCAGGAAAACCATATTGGAGAAAAGGTAACCTCTTCAACAAATGGTGCTGGGAAAACTGGAAATCTGTAGTAGAATGAAAATTAACCCTTGCCTCTCACCCTGCACAAAAGTCAACTAAAAGTGGGTCAAGTCCTAGAAATTAGACCAGAAACCCTGCACACACTAGAAGAAAATGTAGGTCCAACACTCCACTGTGTAGACTCAGGAACTGGCTTCTTTAACAAGACCCCTGAAACACAAGAAGTTAAATAATCAATAAATAGGATGGTATAAAATTAAAATGTTTCTTCACAGCAAAGGAAACAATCAAGAACTTGGAAGAGAGAGCCCACAGAATGGAAGAAAATCTTTGCCACCTGCACCTCAGATTGAGCATTATTCTCCAGTATATATAAAGAACTCAAAAACTTAACAAAAAACCTCCAAATAACCCACTCAATAAATGGACTAAGGAACTGTACAGACACTTAATGGAAGAAGAAATACAATCAATGAACAGATATGTGAAAAAAGTTAAACCTCTCTGGCAGTTACAGAAATGTAAATTAAAACTACATGAGATTTCATCTCACTCCAGTCAGAATGGGAATTACTAAGAATACAAGTAACAATGAATGTTGGCGAGGATGTGGGCAAAAAGGTATGGTCATATATATGGGTGGGATGGCAAATTGGTGCAACCACTCTGGAAAGCAGAATGGAGATTCCTCAGAAAAGTTGGAATGGAACCAACATATGACCCAGTTATACCCCTTCTTGGTTTATCCCAAAGGACTTAAAATCATCTTACATTAGTGACATGGCCACATCAATGTTTATAGCAGCTTAATTCACAACAGCCAAGCTATGGAACCAACCTAGTTGCCTTTCAACAGATGAATGGATAAAGAAAATGTGGGACATATACCCACAATGGAGTATTACTAAGCCATAAATAAGAATGAGTCTTTGGCACATGCTGGTAAATGGGAAGATCTGGAGACGATCAAGCTAAGTGAAGTAAGCTAATCTCTAAAAGGAAAAGTAGAATATTTTTGCTGATATGTAGAAGCTAACCCACAATAAGGGGGGGAGAGGGGAAGAATAGATATTCAGTAGATTAGACCAAGGGGAGTGAAGGGAAGGGAAGGGGAAAAGGAAAAGGAAGGACAGGTGAATGAATTTGAAATAATCTTTCTATGTACATTTATGAATACACCATAGTGAATCCCACCATCATGTACATCCAAAAGAATGGGGTCCTAATTAGAATAGGAGAGACTCCATGCTTGTTATATCAAAATGAATTCTGTTACGTATAACTAAAAGGAACCAATAAATTAGAGAATCTTTTTTTGAAATATGTATACAGTATGTAATAAACTAAAGCTAATTAACATAAAAAACATAAAATATGTCTCAAATATGTCCAGTTTATTGGAAAGCAAATGTGTTGTTAGCAGTACAATTCACATGTTACAAAATCTCTGAATATAGGCCACTCTTCAGATGTACACATGCGATATGGGGAGAGTTATTTTAAATATACTTGGTTTTCTTCAGGTAAGTAAAATTGGGAGATAAAAGTAGATTTCACAATCTTCTTTCCCAAAAACATTTCAGTGTCTAGCAACTTCACTTTTAGGAACTGCTTTCTGGTATGCCACTTCATATTTCTATAGATTGATCCAATTTTTCATTTTCTTTTATATTAAACCCAAGTCACACATTTAATTAAATTTTGAACAAAATTTTATGCTTGTCAGATCTTTCAGGTATTATTTAACTTTACTCCTGCCTGTGATGGGAAACCTCAAACTGGATTACATTTATCTTATTTCCCTTTGACATATTTTTACAATCTCAAAGAATTTGAAAGACTTACTTCAGTTTACTACAGTATAACTGCGAAGAAAGTATCCCCAAAGTAATCAATGACATTTTCATCAAATCTCAGGATCTAGTCCCATCACTCTTGTCCCTTGTTCATCTTACCTTTGCTTTCTAAATTATAAGAGCCAACACTATTAAGTGCAGAACAGAGAACAACCTGTACTAAATCCATTAATTTATTTACTAGTTGTTTCCTTTTGCTAATCAGAATTTGTATCTGATCCTCATTTTCCATCTATGAAGTTTATTGCAATTGAAGATTGAATGAGCTAATTTTGTACACTGATATTTAATTTTCACTTTTAAAATTTTATTAGTTTAAACTCACATCATGCACCACCTTCACCAGTACTTGTTGATTGATATTTACTGAGGTCTCACTTTTTTGCCCCTTCTCATCACCATTTCTTAAGTCTTCAACATGATACTCCTGGCTAGCAATAATTCCCTCTGTACTCCTTCTAGTTCTCCATTTGCTTCCACTGAGGTTTCTGGGACCCTAGTATATCTATCTTTCGTGTTCTGCATGACTCCTGCTTACACCTGTCTCTGTGTCTTGTCTTTTTCATCAATTTTCCATTGCATGTGATTATCTCTAATTCACCAAGCTTTATTTTTAACTCTCTTGCTCTTTTGTTATTTTATAATTTTATTAATTATTTATTTATTGTGATGCTGGAATTGAACACAGGGTTTTATGTATACTAGGTACTTGCTCTACCATGTAGCTAGGTCCCCAGCCCATAACTCTCTTAAAGACCTCTTTTTTGGGGGTACTGGGGATTGAATTCAGGGGCACTCCACTAATGAGCCACATCCCCAGCCCTATTTTGTATTTTATTTAGAGACAAGATCTCACTGAGTTGCTTAGGACCTTGCTAAGTTGCTGAGGCTGGCTTTGAACTCGTGATCCTCCTGCCTCAGCCTCCAAAGTGCTGGGATTACAGGCGTGCGCCACCACATCTGGCATCTTAAAGACCCTTTTAAATCTCACTTCTTATCACAGGTAGTCTCATTTTCTAGCTTGAGCAGTATAAAGATATCACTTGCAAGTTCTTCTAATATATGTATATATTTTATTTCCTTATACTTTTGAATTCCTCCTATATCTAGTTGATTTTATTTTAGCTTTAATTATCTGTTTAGTATGCAAAATCTTCCCTGTGTTCATGATCCCTTTAGGGTATAAATCTTCCTTTATTTAAAAGAATATAAACTGTTTGTCCTCTGCTATCCCCTGTACCATGTTTTGCAGTGCTATGACTATGGCAAGAATTTGCTAATATATGCATGCTGAATTTAATATTTAAAGACCTTTAAATAAAAGAAAATTTGCACTATGATATACTGAATTTTTTCTTTCTTAAACTTACATAGTCTTAGTTACTTTTAAGCATTCTACCCAGTGTTATTTTACTTGAATATTTCCTCTAAATTAAAGCTTGTATTCTTCATGAGTCAGGACCTAGAATTAGAACTGCATTGCCATCATATAATCAAATTCATGCAAACTAGATTGGGGATTTTAAATTCCAAACTCTCCCCAGTGCTTCTAATTTTTAAATTTTAATTTAATATTAATTATTTCTAAATTTCAACTTAAGGTCAGTCATTCGTTATAATCCATAAAGTTGATGAATTATTTATTAGTTATTTCTTTTTTGTATGCTATAGTCAAGTCTATAACTGAGTAATGCCTTTGTTGCTATTCCAGAATAATTAAATAAGTTGCTTATGTAGTATGGGGGCAAAAAGAAAGGAGCAAAGCAAAAGTATTATATAGCAATTAAAGAAAATAAAAATTGATCTTCCCTATATTTTTATGATATTCCCTCCCCTCCCCCACTGCCTTTCCCTTATTTTGCTCTGGCTTCAGCACATGAGAAAAAACATTCAACCCTTGATGTTCTGAATCTGGCATATTTCAGTTAGCATGATGTTCTCCATTTCCATCTAGTTTCCAGCAAATGACATTATTTCATTTTTCTTTATGGCTAAGTAAAACTCCATTAAACTCCATTGAAACCCCATACTGTAATTTCTTGATCCATTCATCTATTGATTCCATGACTTGGCTATTGTGAATTGTATTGCTGTAAACATTGAAGCAGCTATGTCACTATAGTATGTTGATTTTAGATCTTTTGATTAAATACCAAGGAGTCAGTTAGCTGGGTCATAGAAGGAGAATGAGCAGGAGGGAGGGAGAGAGGGAGGAAGGAAGGAAGGGAGGGAGGGAGGGAAATGGGAAGAAAGGTGGAATTAATTTATCAAAATCATGTTATATTGATATATAAAGATTCCTAAGGAAATTTCACCTTTACATGTAGAAGGTACCAAACAAACATAGATAAAGGAATAAAAGGAAGATTAGTAGAGTACAGAAAGGAGAATAGGAAGAGTGAGAAAAGGGGGAGATGGGGATTGAAATCAAATTTCTTGCATGTATGATTCTATAAAAATGAACCCAAATCCTATATATAATTACAGTGCTTAAATAAAAAAAGAAAAGAAAATCTTAGAAAAATGTAAACCTGAGGTACATTAGCCAAAACTTCTTGAACTAAAAATTGAAAAGAAAACGTAGGTTTTATTTCTTTTAAGGGAAAAATCACATAAAATTAACCATTTTGAAGTAAACATTGATAGTGTAGATTTTTATTATTTTCATTTTTAAAGGATTTATTGAAGTATAACTTACACAGCATACAATCACCCACTTAAAGTGTAAAATTTAATACATTTTACTGTATTTATCAAATTGTGCAACCATCACCGCAATTTAAAGTATTTTAATTCACCCGAAAATAAATGGTATGCCCATTAGCAGTCATTCCTTATTCCCTTATACACCCCAGGCATAGGCAACTAGTAACCTACTTTCTGTTCTATTGAGTTACCTTTCTAGAGATTTTTATATAAATGGAATCATATAATATATAGCCTTTTTTATCTGACTTCTGCTTAGCATTATTGTTTTCATGATTTATCCATGGTACAGCATGTATCACTTCTTCATTTCTTTTCATTATTAACCCATTTTATGGATACACAATGTTTTATTCATATATTCATCAGTTGATGTTCCTTTGGGTGGTTTACCTCTGGGTTATTGTAAATAGTGCTGCTGAGAACCTTTGGATATAATATTTTATTTGAACACCTGTTTTGAGTTGAAAGTGGAATTGTTGGGTCATATGATAACTGTAAAAAGTTTAACATTTTTAGAATCTTCCAAACAGCTTCTTTATTGATTTTAAAATTAAGGTAGTTATCTTTTTATTGTACATTTGACTTTACTTACTCATTTTACCACTAGATTGTTGTATGAGAGTATTTCCTGTTTTCTCTGTTTCCAGTTCTATCACTAAATAACTTCCTTGAAATTTTAAAGAGAACATCTTGAATGGAATTGAAAGAGGAAAAATACTTTGTGATTCTTACAGATGAATGCTTCCCAAGTTAAAGCTATTGTTACAGATTAAGAAAAAAGCCAGATTTCTAACTTTCATTAATTTCATTTTCTCTATATATTGCTTTCATGTTGCTGCCCCTTAATAATTGGCATCATTTAAATGTTTTTTCTTGCCACCTGTATGCTGCTAAGAATTCAACTGTATTTCCTTCTGCCTCAACACATACATAGCCTGCTAACCCCTCTGCTAATTAAATACTATTGTGATATAATTTATGTTATTTAATTCCATGGGGAATCTGGGAGATATTTTAATTTGTTATATACAGTGGAAGTGACCAAAGTTGGTACTGTCTACATTTTCAGGGCTGGGGATGTAGCTCAGTTGGTAGAGTGCTTGCCTCATAGACACAGGCCCTGGGTTCAATCTCCAGCACTGAAAAGTCTACAATTTCTAAGAATTGTTCTCATCTTAGTCCAACTTGAAGCACTGGTTTTAAACCTATTTATTATGAATTAAATATTTGGGAAGTATCTACTAAGATATGCAAATCACTGAACTAAGGCTAAAAAGTGAATATATTATGGCTTAATTAGTATCTTTTAAAAATGTCAATTTTCAGCATTAGTCAGAGTTTATCATTTATAACAATTTGTAATGTCATACCTAAGAAAGCAAAGAATTACAGCACTAAGTTGACAAGAGAATCAGACTGATTCTGCTAAGAGTAAATGGAAGGAACATAATAGTAACGGGAATGTCAACAGTAAGTCTGAGTGGGAGAAAAATAAATTATTTTTCAAATTAACTTCAGGGTATGGTTTACTGAGATGAGATAACATAGACCAGCTACTCTAATCTCAGTTGACAAAAGCACTGTTGATTATACTGCATCTTTCAGCGTTTCAAAGGTTTGTTTTTGCAACAGGAATGCTGAATCTTTAGGGCTTTGTCATCTTTGTTTTACTTTCTTCTTCTTTTTATTTTTTCTTTTTGTTTTCTGTATTGAATTTAAGAAAACACACTATTTGCCCACAGGTGTTTGCATAGATAGGAGAACAGTGCATCCCCAAAGGTAACAGCAGCCCACCTTCATCAGAATCTCTTAAGAGGGTTGAGCTTGCCAAAATACAAACTTTCTTATCTTTATACCATAGCTATTAGATCAGAACCTCTTAGGGTGGTATCCAGAAATATGCATTTTATCACTAACCCTAAGTGAGTCTTAAAAATACTAAAGTTTGAGAACCCCTGTGGTGTACTCTACATTCTGCTATAGTGAAAATGTGGTTTTGCAAAACTGTTAAAACATGGACTTTGAACTATGCAAGGTGGCACATGCCTGTAATCCCAGCAACACAGTAGGATCTCAAATTTGAGGCTAGCTTCACAACTTAGTAATGCCCTCATTAACTTAGACCCTACCTCAAAATTAAAAAAAAAAAAAAAAAAAGAACTGAGGATGTAGCTCAGTGGTAAAGCCCCAATGTTTTTAACCCCAGTTCCCACCCCAGAAATAGCATGGACTCTGAGGCTTATCTGAGTTTGAGTTCTGAATCTTTGTTCATTGTGATATGACCTTGTGCAAATCACTTGTTATTTTAGCATCCACTTTCAAAGGCGACTCTAATACCTACTTGCCTGATACAGTCCAAATTTAGCCATAATGCTACACAGTTATTGACAGAATCTTCAATTTTCACAACAATCACAGTTTGGCTGATCAATTACATAGTCACTACAATTCTCTATGTATTAGTTTGCTGTGATGATTATATGAAATAATGTCTTTAGGATAATTTGTACATAGTACACACTTTAAATTATTCCTATATAAAATATTTGTAAGAAAACTAAAATATGTGGTTATTTATCTTAACAGTGATCAGGAACTTCCTACAGCTTTAATTACTTTAAAACAATATTTTAATGAAAGGAAGTGACTTATTGTAAATTGTTGGCTAGTATTGTCCTCTGTGGGTAAAATCTTTAAATCATTTCATCTCTGTTGTTTTTACTACCTTGGTCATGCCAGTTGGCATTATCTTGTGCTAAATACCATTTTTAAGTAGAGTCTTTGGGGACAGACATTCAGGAGAAGAATAACAAAAGTCCATACAGTGGAATTCTAGCATGACATAAATGGTAATATATTTAAGTCCCATTATCTACAAAAGAGAAATATGTTATTTTTTGGCTCTTAATTGCTTCTTGATGTAAAAACTCATTATGTTGCCTTCTATTTCCTTTTCATTTCCAAGCAGGTATATTCCAGCAAAGAGAAAGAGATGTGTTTAGGAATTGTTTCTGTAGTTAGATGGGGAAACCTAGACTCTCTACCCAGACAAACCTATGTTGGAATCCTTGTTTAGCCACTTATCTGAAGGAAATTTAACTGCCCTGAGCTTAAATTTCTTTATCACTAATATCCCAAATCATGCAGAGAGGGCATGAGATATTACAGATAGAGTTCTTAGTTCTTAGTGGCATATCTCTGCTCTCATTTATTATTTTCTAATAATATTATGAAGCATATTGGAAATGATTTCAAAATTGTGTGAGCAGTAGATCTTATCACTACACCCTGGAACTTGCTTGGCACATAGGCTGCTTTTAATCTCATTCAAATTTTGTTTTACTTCTCCATTTTTAAAAATTCTTGCTTTTTTTGTGAGGAGGAGGAGAGAAGAAATAGCATGACTTAGAATAAGAAAGCCACAATTTCTAAAAATCTAAGGGAGAGGAACTCAGGAATTGATGGGCCATGTGGCACAACAGACATAATGGGTTTTGGAGTGCCTGATTGTCAATGCATGACAAGAAGTGTCTGAAATTATTATATTTAAGGCATTATTGCAGTACCTTTCAGAAAGTACTTTTATTCTACCAATGAAGGCATCATTTGCAGTGAAATGTGGAGGATTTTGTGGTCACCAAGAAAATAAATATATTTAAAATAGTATAGCATTAAGTCTGAAGTATCCTCGATCATTTTCATTCCCGTACAACTGATATTTATATTATAGAAGGAAAATAGAAACACAGACTTCTGCAGGTATTTCTTTTGTAAATTACAATCCTCATGGCTGTCATAATGTTGAAAATAGATGTTTTAAATAGGTGCAAACAATGATAAATTAGGAACACTAAATTTTAAGCATCAATTATCTGGTTGACAATAACACATACATAGGCTATCCTGAATTGTTTCATGCCAATATTATATGACTAAAGGAGAACTTTATTTTAGTGCATAAACCACACTTTCAGTAATGTTTGTATTAACTACAATAATTTTCAATGAACAAGCGTCCTTATAATGAACATGGTGTTATTATAAGTAAGCTGGCAGTACAAGTGGTACTTTGTATTTTCTCATTTCATGCTTTCATGTAGATTTAAGATGTTCTTGGTTTCATTTCCAAGTTGGCATGAATTAGCAGTAAATAGGAATCTGCTGCCTTGTGGCACATTTGCTTTTCAGATACCTCTAGGGAAAGAAGGGAGAATTCAGAACAGTAATCAGTTTTGATTGAGGTTACCTAGATAGAATTATTTCTTCTATTCAAACATCAAGCCAAATTTCCTAGCATATAATCAGAAGGGACCATGTTGATTTCTCAACTTTATGGATAGATATAAGCATTGATTAAGGAGTCACAGGGAGAGTAAATGGTGTTAACCCCATAGATTAATGACTGTGAGTTTTTAGCAGTTGAGAATTTCATTCAACATGGATGGATTGAAAAACATTTTTAAATAATCATTTATACTGCAGTTCTTAGGAGTAAGTTTGATTAAAATTATGAATAATAAAATATAGTACCTGACTAGAAAGATCACATTGGCTTTAACTCATGATTAATCCCGGGTCCTTTTTTAGTATTGGTTTTCAGATTCTGTAAGGACAGTGCCTCTAGAGAGTTAAGAGTTGGCACAAAAGTGAAAAATTAATGCAGCAAAGCAGATGCATTTTGTATTTTTGATGATTTTGCATCATGTGGCAGCATTTCATTAACTTGTCTTGCTGTATCAGTCAGAATACTCTAGGTTACACTATATAACAAATATCAATGGAATAAAACTACAAGGCAACAAGTGTGTTTGTATTTAGCTTTTGCTATGTGTCCATTTCAATATGGGATTGGGATTGTAGGCTGAACTGCATGTCGTCCTCACTTAAACTCAGGCCTGGGGAAGACTTTACCAAGTGAATAGTGCTGCTGTTCAACTTGGCATGAGAAAGGGAAGTGTTTGAGTATCTTGCAGTTAAAATAAATGCTGTGGCTCAAAAGTGACCTCCAATGCTTCTGTTCACAACTCTGGCTGAAATTATACACCTGACCCTGCCAGTTGCAAGGTGGTAAAGAGGTAAAATTCCCCATGCGATCAGAGGGGAGGAATGACCAGATTTGAAAGAACATTATACATCTCCAGCACATCTGAGAAACAAATTAGCTGTTAAAGCAAAGGTCTAGGAATCCCACCTTGGCAAACATAACATGATTAACCCTAGAGCTACTGATTCTGAGCTCACATTGACCTGATTCCCTCTACTCACCCCAAGATGCCAGCTGTGGCTTTGCAAACACGAATAATGCTTCTCTGGTCAGAACTGAATTGAGAATTGGCAGCAAAAGAACCTGCAAGCTGCAGCTCATTTGAGTATCCACGCCTAATTTAATTCTTATTGAATGAAACACACACTCAATTTATTCTTGTTGGGGGAAAAAAAAGCCTGACAACATAAAAGCTAGTCCAACTATTAAATCAAGATTTTCTACAAGGTTTGTATTAATTATTCTGCCTGTCCTTTTACAAGCCTGAAACATTTTCTTTTGTAGTTGTGATTCACTTTTGATGTGAGGAACAGAAGGGCCATGCAACTATGTTTATTTTTCTGAGTGACAAGTATTTAAGGCAAGAGAATTATAGGTGTCTAAAGAATACAATTTCCTAATTCTATTGGTTATCAGAGATCAAGAATGTTTTGTGGCCATAAATGTTGCTTAATCCTTGCTGTGTAGCAAAATTACCTGGCAAACATTTAAAATGTATAAATTTTTGGTCCCTCCTTTCAGAGATTCTAATTTAGGAGGTTTTTGTAAGACCCAAGCTCTAAATTTATATTTAAATCTCACCAGGAGATTTTGATGGGTGGCCAGAAGTGAGAACTGCTATTCTAGAATGTTATAGTAGAGATACTTATTTATTTAGAATTTGTTTTCTAAAACAATGAATTATCTAAAACTTATTTTAAAACATCTTCCAACTTTAAGAATAAAGCCATCCATTTGGTAGAACAGAACCCATGTTTGCAATATTTCTGGTTCATTTCTTACAGGAAAAACACTGAAGCTATTAAATAATTCATAGAGTGTTTTGGAATCCTGTCAGTCTCTGTGTGTTTCATATTCTGGTTTATGAGTCAATTGAGTAGGGAATACGTCCACATTGAGTGTGCTGCACAATGTCATATTTAATACATGCAGATCCCATTATCATAATTGTCCTAATATAAAATTCACCAGAATAATGGATAAAATGTTATAACTAACAATTGGTGTGCCTGCCCTAATTCCTTTTCTTAAAACACTGCAATAAAACATGAAAGGTGTTTATTAAATCATATATTTTGAGTTGGGAAACAAGAGTTAAAGTGATTCCTAGAGAAGAATGCCGAACTCCAATTTTGAAGCCAGTAATTACAAGAATCCTTCAAGTAGTAAACTTGTTCTTTTTCTCCTCAAAGGATGTTCACTTCATCCTGTTCAGTGATGCCAGTTGCAGGCATGCCATTTTGAAACTGAGTAAACTGAACATTAGTCTGATGCCTGTAGTCTACACAGTAGAAAAAAATACATGCCGTCAAAGACTGTAAAATTAACATTATACATACCCATCTCTCTGCTTTAAAATAACATTAAATTTATATAGAGGAACATTTAAGGGAGGTAAAAATAATTTAGCCATATAATGCTGATATTGTCAATTATAAACCAATCTGGAATTAGGTAAGGAAAGACAAGGATTATTTTAAGAAGGGAAAGTGGGACTACTTTTGATAGGGAGAATGTTCCAATTATGATGTGTGTTTCTAGGGTCAGGCAGAAAAGAACTTTTCTTTTATAGGGGAGAGTAAAATAGTCTAAAAAGAACTGGGTATGGGGAAGTGGGATCAAAGGGTATCATGATTGCATAATCATATAGATTAGGAAATGTTTTTCCCCAAGGTCGTCTAATGCTCCCAGACCCTCTTAAATAGGAAGTATATGTTAGATCAGGCTAAGGGTGTCTCAACATTCAGAGTCCTGAAGGCAGGACAGAAATTTTAATTGTTTGGTCAAGCCAAAATGGTAAGTATTTTATCTAGCTTGAGGATACACTATGTCTAATAATTTATGAAGCATAGAATAGGAAATTGGAAGGTCTGTATTTGACCTCATCTAAGTCATTAAGGAAGGCATCTGTGAATCTTTTCTAAGTCAAATGAGGAAGACAGTAAGCCACCTGAAGTAAAAGGGCTGGGAGGACTCTTAAATCATCACTGTTTTCTAGTATTAGAAGGTGCTGGTAATGTTTAACATAGTCGATATAAAGCATTAGATTGAGACTAAGTCTTATTCAGTATTAGGTATCATTTAGTGATTGTCTGACCATTGACTGGGTACTTCACCAATCTGCTCACTTTTCCTCAATACTTTATGATGTAGATTATCCATTTTTCAGGTGCAGAAATCAATACTAAGAGAGGGCAAATATGTCACTGGGATTTAGTGTTTGATGTGGAATTTCAACTTGGGTATCCATAATAGAAAAATCAAACTATAATTTATACCATGATACCCAACTGAAGTCAAGGGTACAATTGTTTGTTTTTAGTAATGAATACCGAAGTTGTAATTAACTTTCTTGGTCTTAGGTGCTAAGGAAATGTTTGTGACTTTAAAGTTTATTTGATTTTGTATTTTTATAGATGATTTTTATTCAAAAATCTAACAAACATGAAATCTGAAAATCAGAAATCCTCAATGTCTTGAGCTACATAATGAAACCATATTATTGAACATTTCCTGTGATAAGAATCAATAAATTTAGGCATTAATAGAATTATGAAATATTTCTTAAAGATATTATGTGAAGGATACTAGTCTTGGCAAAAGAAGAGGAATGCAAAAGGAGTCATGTTTTATTCAAGGATTTTAAGTCCAGTGCAGAAGCTATAAAAACAACCTATTATATAAATAATTCTAATAAAAAGCGAATTGTCAAAAGAGAGGTATAAATGAGAAAGGAAGGTAGGCAAAGATGAATTTGGATTTGGTCTGAAACATATTAAATAATTTGAAAATTATATATAAAGACTGAGAACATTGAGTAATTTTTATTAATGTACAATACATGGTTGCTAAGACTGTTTAGCCCCTGTGATTTAGTAATTCTGTGAATGTCTGATATGTCAAATACAAAAGGTAAGTTTTTAAAATGTGAAAATACTTTCCCATTCCTCTTAAGTTTTAGGCTTTTGGTGAGTAGTGTTAGTAGTCTCTGGAGTAGATATTTAAGAAAAATGTACTTATTCTTTAACAGTACTATTGGATCTAACATTGATTGAGATAAGGAAAAATGCTCTATACAGTTTTGAACAGATATGTATTTTGTGTTCAGAAATACTGAGATTGAATGAGAAATAGACACAAGTGAACAGGACCCTAAGGCTGAAATCTTTACAAAAACATAACTGGAGGAATTCACCTCTCAAGTGAACTTCTCTGATTCTCTTGCTTTTAAACATTATGGCAGGCTCTGTTCTTTTCCTTTGGACCATGCTGTGAGATCATGCTGAGAATTTCTCTCCACAGTCTGCTAACAGACATTTATAGTGAGAATTAAAATTATTCAATTCATATACGAATGAGTATATCACATCCAAACCTACATATTGTATTTTTGTCAATGCAGGATTTTGAACTCTTTGAATTAAAAATGCAGTGTAAATTAAAATGTAACTAGGACTTTAACTTGTTTCTAAAGAGAGTTTCTGTGATATTAGGACATCTAGCTGGCATTGTTGAACCACAGAGTTTAGAATTGCCAGAGAATTTAAAGGTCATGGAATCCACCCTCTCATGCAGTGCAGGAATTCCCTTGTAAGAGATTCTTAGTAACATTTTTGAATAGCCCTAATTGTTGAGAATTTTCTCATATTGAACTGAGAAATAGCTACCTAGCCAAAGAGGAGTACTTGATTTGCATCAGTGCTTTGAAAATCTACAAGCAAAGAAATGCAAAATATCAAATAATATCTAAATTGAATAGCAACTCCAGGGGCAGACATGATCTTAGTCTCAGTCACTATTCACAGCTTTTAATACTGCTACCCTCATGAACCATAATTTCTGTATCATAGGCTTTTCCCATTTTATTCATCAGCTAATAAACTGTAGGGGGAAAATATTTGTTTCATTGACAAAGTATGCGTTGTCAATATAGCACATGATTCCGGATTATCAGATTCTAGCCTTGCATTTTTTTGCAGTTAGCTATCTTATAACCCATTTTAAATTCTGTCTCATTTCATGGACTTTGCACTGATTTTCCTCCCAACTGTGGATACACCAGTCTTGTCTCTGTAATCCAATTCCTGTACTCCACATAAATTCATACTGTTGAATTTTTCCTTCAACCTAGTTGTAGCATTTCTCTGGTTTCCTCATCAATAAAATAAAAATGCAATTTTAACATGTTAATTTTCATTTTTATATTTGCATCAGTCATTATTTTACATTTTTCAGAACAAAATACTATTTTGTGGGACTGGTTATAAAATCCAAAACCTTTCACATGCTAGGCAAGTGCTCAACTGCTAAGCCAAACCCCAACCTTGAAAAATCTTTTAGTAATTTTGGAGGTCTTCTGCCAAGATATCCAGTGGACTTACCTATCAGAGTCAAGTAAAATTCCTCAGCAGAGAAGGGTCTCATAGGGAGTTTAAATAGGCTATTTCTTTTCTTGGCTTCCAGAAATGAATCCTAAGTGGTTATAGAACTTTGTTGTTTCCACTCTATTTTTTTCATTTTTATTTTCCACTCTACTAATTTCGTGCTTTGATTTCAGTTTGTTTTCAGCCAGTAAATTATTTCTAGTTGTTGGCAGGAGAATTTGTGAATGTGATTTTATGTTCTGACCATTTGGTGAAGTTATTGCCCATCACTGGCGAGAGTGTTTGGAAATTTGACTTCAGTGCCTTACCATTTGATGAACTCTGTAAATGCATTAATGGTTTATAGAGACCTTATCTCTGATTGGTATGAGACAACAGAAAATCTGTTTTCAAGGCTTTTCTATTTGTGTTATTTGCCTAGTTTATGTGCAAATCAATGATGAATTTCATGCCCACCAGAAAGAGAATATCTGGATTGGTAAGTTTAATATTTGTCTTTATACCTGACATGTGGCTGAAATTTTGGAATTGAAATTATATCTTGGAATGCAGAATGTTTGTAATTCTGAAAGGCTTTTACCTATCCTTGTGCAGATACATAATATTTTCTTACATCAAGATGGTGTTACCAAAATAAACTATAAAATATCTTTAAAAAGCTCAATACTGATTGAATTAGAGATAAATGAATGTTTTTATATGTAGACCATTCCTGTAATTCCCAGGAAATGCACTTCTGAAACTCTCTATATATAAAAACATAAAATGTATCCTAATCAAAACCACCTCAGAAATGTTTTAAGAATTTAAGTTCACATAATTTATCTTTGGTATATGAGGCTAGTTTAATATTTTTTGTCAGACCCTTGCTTTTTCATGAAGATGCCAATTTAACATTTATAGCCTTTGTGAAAATTCTTGAAACCATTTGAGAGGTTATAGTAACCCAAGTGAGTATAAAAAAAAGAATAACTGCATCTATGTGGATAGGAAATTTTGTGGCATTTTGCATACTCAATTTGCTTCCCTTTTCTGGTTGAAGTTTTTCGATTAAATATATTGTTATAACTTTGCAATCCTATGATAACAACAAAGAAAATACCTATAGAAGAGAGTCCTATGAAGTGGTTATAACATGTGACAAGTTTCCTTACTGAAAGTGTTGGAATAAAATCTTGCATATATTTTAGTTTTTATATTCATATGAATCATGGTTTTACCTTTTTCTGAGAATTAGTTTTAGCAATATCTTATTCAAGGCTACCTTTCTTTATTAATAAATGAAGTAGTACTGGATAAGCCAATATTTAGAGTGAAAATATTGGCTTGTTGATATCATTAAAGTTGAATATTGATGATACAATTTGATCTAATATACTATAGCTGGAGCCCATAAAACTTTTGGGGGTAATAGAAATTTTCTCTATTGGTATTGTCCAATAGGATAACTACTGGCTATGTGTAGCTAAATGTACTTGAAATATGGTTATTGTTACTGAGAAACTGAATTGATTTAATTAAGTTTAAATTAAATAGTCTCACGTATCCACATATTGGACAGATTTAAAGATTGAGACTTGTAGATTTTATTAAGGGTTGAAGAAACAAACCTGACTTCAAAGGGTTTTGCTATGTTCCTCCAGTGGAAAAGTTCTTACATTCTTGACTCTTAGGTATAATTATATTTTAAGATTATTGTTATTAAGTATTTTCAATTAAATTATATCAAGTATTAAGTGACAATGTGAACTCTTCATAAAATCTGGTTTGCCACTTTATAACTTTTCCATTTCCTTTATAAACAGATTTCTGGTTCTTTTCATTTCTTACCTACCTCTTCTGTGAAAGATGGAGAGTGGTCACTCAGTGCTGAGTTATAACACCAAAATGAAAACATTAGATGTTTTGCAGGCCGATTTTGTGATACACCAATTATAGTGATCCAGTCATGTCTAAATTCTTCAAGAGCTACAATATTTCTGGATTTCATCATATTCTCTCCTTTTCACATTGCTTCTTCTGTAGATCTGATTTTTCCGAAACTTTAGTCTAATAATTAATCACTCTATAAAGCAACACTTACTTTGATTTTTTTATGGTGCTGGGAATTAAACCCAGGGCCTTGTGCATGTGAGGCAAGCACTCTACCAATTGAGCTATATCCCCAGCTCCTTATTTTGACTTTTTTATGAAAATACTTTCTCATATGAAGAAGTGTGTGTGTGTGTGTGTGTGTGTGTGTGTATCTGTATCTGAATCCTATCTTCTTGTGTAATTTATAGAGAATCAACCTAGAGAACACAACCAAAGTGGCAAATAATGGAGAAAATCTCTCTGAAATATAACCAGGAGAGGTGATATGATCATTGGAACAATGTGGGTTTGAAAAGAGAACTTCTTGTTAACTGTTCCTAAAATATGTGAGGTTAGAAAAAGAATGTAGCAAATATTCTTAGTTCTTTCAAATTTTAGACAATTTTAAATTTATATACTTTTACTTATATTTTAGTCACCTTTTCATCATGGTGACCAAAATATCTGACAAGAATGACTTAGAGGAGGATAAGTTTATTTTGGCTCATGGTTTCAGAGGTTCTGTCCATGATCTGCAGACTCCATTGCTCTGGGCCTAAGTTAAGGAAGAACAGAATGGTGGAGGGAAACTGCTCACCTCATGACAGCCGGGAAGCAGAAAGAGAGAGGAAGGGGCCATAAGAAAAGATGAACACTTCCAACATAGCCTCTAGTAACTCATCTTCTCCAGTCACACTGCACCTGCCTGTAGTTAACACCCAGCAAATCCATTCAAGGTAGGATGGGCTGATTAGGTTACATGTCTCAAAATCTAATCATTTTACCTCTCAATATTCCTACATCAACAAGTTGCTTTTAGGGGACACCTCATATCCAAACATAACAAGTTAGTTTATAAATATTTATGTATCAAAATAATGAAAACAGTTTTATCTAGAGAAGTATGGATTGATATATAAATATTTGCATGTTTAATTTGAAGAATTCTATTTCAAAATGCTAAATTGTTTTTAAATAGTTTATTATGCAGTAATTAGGGCCCACTTAAGTACAAACATGGTTACCACTAAGCTTAAGTAGTAAAATATTGTCAAGGCAGTTAAGTCCCCTTCTGCTTGTCCCTTCTCTGATCTCCTCTCGTCTCATAGGTAGCTACCATTCTGAATATGTTGGTATGTACTCCATGAATTTGCTATTGCCTTGTAAAATATAGGTACGTATCTCCAAGCACTATATAGTATTTGTGTGGGTGGGGTGCTTGGGATCAAACTCAGTGTTTCATGCATGCAAGTCAAATGCTCTACCACTAAGATATGCCCCCCAGTGTATGTGGTAGTGTTTTTACAGTTTTGAGTTTTATATAACTGGCAAGTAAAGTATGTGTTCTACAACACACTTTTGTTTGGCTCTTTGCAGTTGTGAAATTCATTAAAGTTGATAAGTGTAGCTCTGATTCATTCTTTATCACTAATACATAATATTCCATTTTAAAGTCTGCATTATCAGATGATTGCCTTCTAGGAAGGAATGTGATGAGGAAACTAATTTGGTTAATACTCTGATTCTTATGATTATTTTCAAGATTACTAAACAAAGTTCGTTTTGAATAAGCAAGGAAAAATAGAAGCTTTAATATTTAATATGAACATAAATCAGCTTCTGTTTTATTGATGAATTTTATCTATAAATTAAAATAAGTAAATAATGGACTATTTCAATAGTGAGGTGCTATTTGTCTCAATTCTACCTAAATTGCAGCAATACATTATGTAGGCAAACAAAGAACATCAGTATTGATTAGTGATTTGAGGCACAGTACTTGAAAATTAGGTTGGGAATTGCTAGTGAGCTTCTGATCTCAATCATGATAAAGTAACTTGGTTTGATGTCCCTAAGGACTCTGTCTAATGAGTTGTGTCATCTTAATAGGCCACACACTGGTGAAAACCATAAAAACAAGTTAATCTTAATGATATTTCAGAAAAGCTTATCAGTTAGGCAGTGAGCACCTCAGCATAGGATTAAGGCCCTCACTTCACTTTGCTTTAATAGGCAGAAAAACAAGTTGTGTGAGAAGAGTATTTGCTAATAATTACCATGTATGAGCTTGCTATGATACAACTAGCCAAAAACATGTAAGATATCGCATATTAAATTTCTATAGTGAGTATATCATGGCAAAACATTGACCCTCTCTATTGTTTCTTAGCATGAATGGGAGAGATAATATTGGCATTGTGGAGATAGGCATTTTTTAAGACATCACAGATGTGAGTCTTCAACATTCATGTATGGCATTTATTATGCAAAATCTTTTAAAACTGTATTAATCATTTCTTAATAAGAAATTTTCTTAGTTTTGTTGAAAAGTCTTTCTCACATTTCCATCTAGTATAACATTAGATATTGCTGTTACATTGCAAAAGTTTTAGAACTTTTTTTCTGCAAACAGGAATTTTAAGTGATATTCATTATGCTATCATTGGAAGAAAATCAGAACTGACTAAGGTGAACAAGTAGAACTCTTTCCTAAAGAATCTCCATTTTATTTACTGATTGAAATATGCAGCCTATTTTGTGAATAGCAAAAACTATTAGGCAGAGTGCATTTAAAGTTATTTCTATTAACTTCAGTATTTTTCATCATATAGTTATGTCTTAACTTTCCTATTTTGATGTTTTCTTTGTCAAGCAAGATGATGTTAAATGGTGTATTATTTCATGATTTATAAATACTCTACTAATAATACTGTGTAGTAAAAATTTAATGATTTTTTTCTTGCCTATAGAAAGTAGAATGTAAATTTGACTTTGTATTTGCCACAGGAGACTACTACTGCAATTCCTAACATTTCTTAGTTCGCAAGGGAAAGCTATATTCAAGTACAATTTGGTGAGGAGAACAGAGTATTATTAAAGATACGAGTTACTAACATTAAAATATTTTGGGATATTTTACTTTTTACATGTAGGAACTGTTGTATTTGCAAGTGAAATATATCCATGTGAATTTGAAGACTAGGTTAGATATTAGCAGGTTGATACTATTTTGAATGAATCTCTTAAGATATTTTTTCCACTCAACATATTTCTTGTCCTCAACATATTTCAAGTTATTAAGCAGGTTGCCTAAGGTAGAAAGCATCTCCAGAAAAATTGTAATAGCTTCTTCAGGGCCTTTCATGCTTGGCTTCAGTTTCCCCTACCTTTCCTAATAGATTCACTCTCTTTGTTCACCTTTCTAACGGAGACATTGTAAGGAAGCTTTCCTACAGTGAATTTACAATATCTGGTGACGTCTTACTCTTTTTTTTTTCCTTAGGCTAGATACTTCCTCACTGAAAGAAGCCTTTTATAAACATCTATTATGCTCCTTTCCCACTGTTATAAATCCTCTATATTTTCTTAAATAGGATAGATTATATTAGGAATCCAGTCTCAATGCCATAGTACTATAGTACTTGAATTTAGATGTGGGTGTTTTTCTTTTTCTCTTCATCTCTATAAACTCTGAGAGTTGGTTGAAGAGAACTTGCCTTTTTTGTTTGCTTTGTTCAGTTGTTAAGCTTTAATGGTAAGTGATGAGAGAATATAGATAAAAGAAAATCTTAAAATGCCATGAAATCCTCATTCAGTTTCGAACAAACACCTTAGCTTGAATGTCTCTGCCACTTAAGGTATTTAAGTTCTTTGGTGTGTGAACATTTGTCCACAGTATTAAACTGAGTTTGAATGGAAAGTCTGAGGCATTTTTAGGATACAGTTTTTTAGTTTTTTTTTTCTGATCATGTATTGATAAATAGTGTGTTTTAATTTTAGAGCTATTATTTACCCTGGTTTCCTAATATGCATAATCCCCTCCATATATATACATATATACATGAAATTGTGTTTCAAGAAGATATGGGTAATTTTCAATATAGAATTATTTATTATATTAAATTTATTTTGGGAACCATTATATTTAAATTTCTCAAATACTCAAGGCACCAAGAAAATTGTAGAGAATAACTTTCTATTATTGATTTGATAGTAATATTATGTAATATTGTTATATTATTATTTTTCTATTTGGCAAACTTGTTTCTCAGCTATATTATGCCCTTGCTAAATCATTTGAATTTTCCAATTAGCTTACCAATTTGTACCAACACCCTTATTTAATATTACATTTAGTGTCAAAATAGTTATTGGATTATGTCAAATCATTGAATACTTGTACATATTCATTTTAGTTATTTTATAATTAGATCTATGATAGGTGATATTAGTAATATAAAAATTGCTCTTACCAGTTAAGTCTGATAAAATTCTAATCCCTCAATTAGCAACAGATAATTCATTGTGATCTCATGGAAAACACTATTAGTTCTTTTATGAATGACTGGTAATATTTCATTTTGCAATTAATACAATTTGAATAGCCTTTATCCAAAATTCTTTTTCATAAGAGTTTTGAATTTTTGACTTTTTCATATTTTTTCAAATATTTGTATAAGATAACATATCTTGGGGATGGCGCCCAAGTCCAAATCTGAAATTTGTTTCATATATAGCTTATATGAATTGTCTGAATGTTATTTTGTCTTGCATTTTTAAAAACAATTGGGTGCGTGAAACAAAGTATGTGTATCACAGTTGAAGGGCCTGGGAGGGACTATTTTTTCCTTTAGGTCTCTGAATAAACTGTGTGGTGCACCTATGATTTGACTACAGCCTATTTAATGATGTCAGGTGTGGAATTTTCTACTTGTGGCATCATGTCAGAGCACTAAATGTTTCAGATTTTGGAACATTTTGGATTTCAGGTTTTCAGATTGGGGATGTTCAACCTTTAATATATCAAGGTATGTGTGACAGATTTTACTCTTTATGAAATACAGAATCACTTATGTGTAAACAGTATTCAGTAAGGGTGTCATACTTGTCAAGATTTAGTAGCTTTAGGTGACATGTATGCGTAACTAATTTTAAGATGTTTAACAAAACATCATCATGAGGCACAATATGATGTTTTGTCCTATGGATATGCAGGACAGATTGAGTCCAGCTTACAAAGGAAAACCCTGGCTTATCTTCAAATGGCTTTTTTGTGTGTGTGGGGGGGATACTGGGCATCTAACCTAGGGGTGCTTTACCACTGTGCTATATCCCAAGCCCTTTTTAATTTTTTTTTTTTATTTTGAGACAGGGTCTCTAAGTTGATCAGGCTCTTGCTAAGTGTCTGAGACTGATCTCAAATTTGTGGACCTCCTGTCTCAGTCACTGGGATTACAGGTGTGTGCCACCACACCCAGTCAAATGGCAATTTTTCATGAGAAAATAATAAAATGATTCTTGCAAAAATAATTTTATTAGTATTATAGTTATAAGTTTATTCTGAGAATGCAAAGTTAACTACCATAAGAAAGATTCATAAAGGGAAAACGGAAGAAGAGGAATGCTGTCAGTAATTGGGATAAAATGAACTCTCATCTTAGACTGTGAGGCTAGTTGATCACTTGCTTTTGTTCATTCATTCATGTGTTTATTTATTCTGCAAGTGTTTACTAAATACCATTTGTTTAAGCCAGGCACTAAAACTGTGTCATTGAACCAAACAGACTTGATTTTTAACATGTAATTCCCAAACCATATGACTGGTCCATGTAAGCTGCAATTTGATGACTTTTAGTATACCCACAGAATTGGGCAAACATGACTACGGTTTTAGAATGTTTTCTTTAATATCTTATCAGTCACTTCATTTACTTCACCCTCCACTGGCCCCTGGCAATGTTGATTCTGCTTTACATCAATATAGAATTATTTGTCAGGTTTGATATTTCATATTAATGGAATCATATAATATGTGGTAGTTGCTACTGGCCAACTTCATTTGGCATAATATAATCCAAAGTACTTCATTCTTTTTAACAGAATAATATATTGTTTTGTCAATATAAGAGCATTCTGTTTATTGTTTCATCAGTTGATGGATATTTGGGTTGTTTCCACTTTATTGACTATTATAAATAAGTATCTTGAAGATTTACTTGCATAGGTTTGTGTGGAGATAAGTTTTTAGTATTTGGGTATATACATAGGGGTAGGATTGCTGGGCTATATAGTAACGTTATATTTAAATCTTTGGAAACTATCAGATGTCTCCAAATTAGTAGCATCATTTTTCCTTCCCACTAGTACTTATATTAGAGCATCAATTTCTTCATGTTCTTGCCAACATGTTCCTGGTATTTTTTTTTTTTTTTTTATAATTTTTTTTTTATTTACTTATTGATTCATTGAACACAAATGGAGTACAGCTATTGTTTCACTGGTTGTACACAAAGTAGAGTCACACCATCTGTGCATTCATGCATGTACACAGGGCAATGGTATCTGTCACACATTTTGTTATTAATTTTACCCCCCACCCACCCCCCACCCCTCCCTTCCCTCTATGCTAGCTATCTTTCCTCCATTCTTGCCATCTTTCCCCCCCACATTATGCATCATCATTCATTTATCAGAGAGACCATTCGGCTTTTGGATTTTTGGGATTGGCTGATCTCACTTAGCATAACAGTTTCCAACATCATCCATTTACCTACAAATACCATAATTTTATTCTTCTTTATGGCTGAGTAATATTCCATTGTGTATATATTGTAATACCATCCTAGTGGATACGAAATGGTATGTCATTATTGTTTTAATTTACATTTCTCTAATCACTAATGATGCTGAACACTGTTTCATGTACTTCACATTTGCATATCTTCTTTGGAGAGTTTTGTATATCCTTTGGTCATTTTTTAATTGTTATTTGGATTCTTGAATTTTAAGAGTTCTTTATATATCCTGACCACAAGTCTCTTGTTATGTATGATTTATAAATATTTTCTCTCATTATGTAGGCTCTCTTCTTACCATCTGGGTAGTGTCTGATGAATCACAAGATTTTAACATTTTGGAAAAGTCCACTTTATTTTTAAGTCTCTTTTTAGTTCATAACTAGAAACACTTTGTAACCCAAGATCACTGTAGGTTCTCCTGCATTTTCTTCTAAGAGTTTTATAGTTTCAGCTTATAATTAGGTCTTTGATTTATTTTGAAGTAACCTTTTTGCATAGTATGGACAGGGTTCCAACCTAGTTTTTTTAATCTGTAGATACTAAGTTTTCCCAGCTAGAAGCTTACTTACATAATCTAATGAAAAATATTACCGCTCCTCAAACATTGATGTTCCAAAGACTCACCTGGTGTTGTTGTCAACATACAGATTCTGGTATAGTAGTAGAACTTGAGAGTCTGTCCAACAAATTTTTCAGGTAATTTTGCTGATAGTGGTCCTGGTACATTTTGACTAGCAAGGAGATAACTACTGAAGAAGTAATTTTAAGTATATTCTAACCGTGCATTTGCTTTGTTTCACCTCTTTGAAAACGTTCTTTACTGTGTCATGTATGTGGGAGACTATAACCTCTATACTGCTTTCAAGAACACATCTCATTAGGTCTAACCATAAACTGAGAATTGCTAAGCAACATTACAAAGGTTCAGTTTTTAATTTGCAGCAGACATCCGCTCATTGATTACATTAGAACCATTTGTTCAGCTTTTACACCAGTAGCTGTAGCTACTGGTTCAGTTTGTAGAGCTCAGTGAGTGGGTATCATCTCCCAGAGAAGAGGATTATGGACTTGCTGGACAGAGACTTCCCACAAATTTATTATTGGTTTGCTGCCTAGTTCCAGAGAATTTTAGATATCTTAAATCGAGCATTTTTAAAGGCATGATAATTAGTAGGAATCAGAAATTCTTCAGATGACTGTTAGTGAATAATTTTGAGCTGATGAGTGAGAAATAGTTGTCCTTGATTACCAGCTGACTTCATGTTTCCTATTTAGCAAGGTCTGTGTGATTTTAGTAAGAGAAGTTCTTATTGGAATACAGGTAGGCCTAATGCAATGACTGTGGAGTGGGCAGTCAATGGTAAGAACTGGGCCTTTGTGGAGGCTTTCTCATTTATAGACTGAGAATAATAGCTGTTCCACAGAGACATTTTAATCATTTTGTTTCTGGAACAAAGTGTAGGTGCTGAATCTATGTTAGTTTTCCTCTCTTTCACTGCCTTCCTACAGAAAAAGATTTTCTGTGATTTACATATAAATGACCAAGTATAATAGGGCCATTAAAGTAAGGATAAAACAGGAGCCCCTTAATGGAAAGAGAACATGGTTTTTCTACAAAATCAATGGTAAAGATGGTTACTCTAACTGAATAAAAATTTAACTGTGAGTTTCTGGCAAACATCATGAAAAGAAAATGATTAATTAAACTGTTTCTAGAAATATAATGATGAAAAACCATACTAGTTTAAAGACAGAGAAAATATTTGCCTAACATTAAATTCATACATTTAATGATTTAGAGTGACTAATAAGAAAAATAGAATCACATGCTTAACAATGTTTAAAAGGTATCCTATCATACTCTTTAAATGTGAGCTTCTGTATACTGTCCAATTACACATTTTTAGGTATTTGTTATATCAGCACCTCACTTCCAGAAATCAATATGTGTATTAGTTTCCCACTGTTGCTATAACAAAATACCCACAAACTTAGTGGCTTAAAACCACAAATTTATTATTTTACAGTACTGAAGATCCAAAGTCTAAAATGGTTCTGACAGTGTCAGAGGGCTAATTTCCTTATGAAGATTCTAGAGGGAATCCATTTTCTTGTCTTCTTGGATTTCTAGAGTCTGCTTGAACTTCTTGGCTTTTGATCCTCTTCCTCCAGCTCATAAAACTTTCAACTTACTTACCATGTTGTGATTTCTTTTGGTTATCTTTTGCATTCCTTTTTTCCTTTTATGGATTTTGTGATTACATAGGGTCAGCCTGGATAACACAAGATGATATCCCTCTTAATTACATCTGCTACTTTATTTCTGTTTCCATGCAAACTACCATGATTGCACGTTTTAAGGATTAGGAACTGGCTTAAGCTTTTTCTTTGATGGGGAGCATTATTCTGTCTCCCACAATGACAACCTATGATAACAATTTAGAATATCATACTCAAGTCTGGTTATGTATGCGATTTTCGTAAGGAGTATAAGTAGTACCCTCCAAATACATAGTGGTTTTTTGTTTGTTTGTTTGTAAATCTTACATGAGCTAAGAATTAAGATATTTTGGATAAGTGGATCTTTACTACTTATCCGTTTACAACTTATATTGGTTGTGTCAATATTCCTTCACTTTGGAGTTGTATGTCTGATCATTTGAGATAAAGTCAGGATTTATTTTTTGTTAGATCCATTTAAACAACCAATTTTACCTTACCTATCTAATGTCTCTCTTTCATCTTGCTCTCCTTTTCCCCTATAAAGAGAAACAAGTAGTCATTAAGTGAAAATAGTGGACATATCACTAAATTATTGTAAACATACTGACTTTTATATATCACATTAAAAATATATTAGGTCCATGATGGTACAAAAAATAAGTTGCTATAGTGCCAATAGACATATAAATAAATTTGATAATAACAGCTGCTAGGATTTATCGATTTATCCACTCATTATCCATTGAGCATCTAATATTGTAGATGTAGTGGGAACACTTGACTCTCAAAAGAAAAAGAAATTTGGTTTGTTGGGAGGGAAATAATACCTGTCTTATTACCAAATATGTTTCCCAAACTGTACAACAAGTTCATAGGAATGGATATTTTGTTTGAATCTTTTTTTGACACAAAGAAATTTATTCTAAATTTAAAAATAATAAAAATTCTACTTCATATAAGAATATTTCTCCACATCTTATCAATTTTTTAATAGTATGTTTATATCTGTCATGATAATCATGATGATGATGATAATCAGCCTCACAATAGATCATTATATACTGTGTCATACATACCAGGTCCTTTCTATAGTTGTTGAAACAGAAGCAAAAGGAGACCTACAGATATAAGTTCCACAACTCATAAATGGTGCTATTTGTCTGGCAGTATAGATTTGGATTTTGTTCTGTTTAACTCTCGTGCTTTCTTTGGTGTGACCAGTAGTCTGTCAGCTTACATCTGTGGTTTAGCAAGATTATTTCATTTCTACAAGGATGTATAATGCTAATATCTCAGGACACATTAATTCTACAAGTGCTAGATAAAATAATTTTTCAGAGTTACAGAACATAGATTTAGTGTTTTCCAATAAAATACTGCATTTATTATTTTCCAGTAAAAAGCAACCTCAGTAGTCTGTGTGTAAGAAGGTTCATATGTCTTTCCTTGTCCAAATATTATTCTGGCCTCATGAAATATTATTATATTGTTGTTGTTGTTGTTGTTGTTGTTGTGGGTACCAAGGATTTACTCAGGAGCATTTAATCACCGATTAGCCACATCCCCAGCCCTTTTTAATTTTTAATTTTGAGTCAAAGTCTTGCTGAGCTACTTAGGGCCTTGATAAGTTGCAGAGGGGGGCTTTGAACTCATGATCCTCCTGCCTCAGCCTCCAGAGCTGCTGGGATTACAAGTGTGTGCCACTGCACCCAACTGGTCTCATGAATTATTGACACTTTTAGTAGGTCAAGAATTCTAGGTCCAACATTACTGATACTTAGAAGGTTCAAGGTTTTCTACTGCTTCCTGAATCTTCTTGGGTCCAGAATTAAAGATGAAATTCATGAACTTTATTCTGTCACAAAATTCATGTATTTTTTCACTGTGTTGCTTTTAAAAAAAGGTGTTCAATATTTTTGGTATTTTCTATGGTTTTGTAAAAATATCTGCTGAAGTTCTGAAGTTTTTTTTTTTTTAAATTCAGCAAGTCAGTCATTGGTCTCTAGGCTCTTTTCTTAACTGAAAAATTTAAATATTACTGATCTAATTTTTTTCTCTCTTATATAAACTCTTATTTTTGGTTTCAAAAATTTTAGATGTTGGATGTTCTTATTCATTGTCCATATCTCTTTACTTACTTTTTATTTTTTATGTCCTGTTGATTTACATAGTCGAAGTTATGGAAACTTGTCACAAAATTATTAATCACATAACTTGCTTGTATTTGCCCAAACTATTATCCAGTCTTCCTATATAAATTTTTTTCAATTTTATTGAGGGAGAGGGGTAATGAAAATCTGCTGAAATTTGACAAAAATAGTACTTGCTGATTATTAAGTAGAGAAAATAGAAGTGAAAAAATTAAAAGATGCATATCAGACCCTGATGCTCAGACCATTTCCCTTTAAGAGTCAAGGATTTAGTGATAAAGGATTGCTTTCCTGTATTTATGAGTTTATTGATAGAACTTGCTGCTAAAAAAAAAAAAAACACAGCCATCAAACCGTAAATTCTTATGCAGTTAAAAAATCATAAAGCTATTTGCACACAATGTATGGGAGATTTAGAGTAGAAAGTTAATGTTACATACCTTGGTGATATTAAAGTAATCATATGATTGAGATAATTGACAAGAAATTAGAAGTTGTAGGTTCTGAGATAGTAAATTCTTATCTTTAATATAATTTAAAGTTAAAATTTCAAAGATAAGACTATCATCAGTCAGAATAATAATTGATTTTAAAAAGTAGGGGTTACTTCTGAAGGATGGGCAAAGGATATTAAGAGAAAAAGTATTCTCTTTTTATGTTAAACTCTCTAATTTGATCTCTCTCTCAAGTGGAGGTGACAACATAAGCCAATGTATTTTTAAAAACCAAAGGAAAACTTAGGCCTCAGAGTGAATATACTTTTACTTCACCTATCACAGAAACAAAAAATAAATTTTTCAGCATCAGTTCATCTGAATGATCATTTATTGTTCCCAGAAATTAATTCTCATATTAAATATTTTCTTAATTGGTTATGATTAATTTATTTAAAAATAATTGCCAGTATTTCACTGAAAGGCCAGATTGTGGTTGAGGCCTAGAGTTTCAACCTTAGAGTTTAGTTATTTATTTAGAATCCATCTGTAAAGACTTTTTCTACTGTTTGTCAGTGCTTTTAAATCTGAATAATCATTCCAGAAGGGAGTTTTGCCATTCTGTATAGAAGTTCAAAGAAACAGAAAAGGGGCCCCTGCATCAAATCAACACCCATTAACTCTTTGTGAGAATCTGTTGCATTGGAACTTGTACAAAACAAAAATGTCTCCTAAGACGCTAACATCAGATGGCACCTAAGATTGGAATCCATTTCTGAATGCATGAAGAGAGACTTAAATGTGAAAATGTAAATTGTATTGTTCTTTTTCCTAATTTTTCTTCTGCGTAAACAACAAAGCCATTTGGCATCTGTTTTTAAGTCTCCTGAACTTAGCACCAATTCTAACCTGTTTGAGTATATTAAGCCTCAGATGTACAGTAACATGAATTGTATACTAGGCTTTTATCTTTTATCATTGCTCTCTTTGAATGATACATTGAAAATTGTCGTGGTCGTGATAGAAGTTAGCTTAAAGTCTGACGGAATTGTAGTAAAAAAAAAAAAACAATGGGCTACAGCTTGTATATGAAATCTTCATGGTTCCTTGCAAATGAAAGACAAAAAAAGATGGAATGGGTATTTATGTGCTTAGACCAAACACATAACAGAATCTCTTAGTTAAAATTTATAGACATCATCTGTCTTTATAGCATAGAATTAAAATGTTTAGGGGAAAATAAATAATATCACTATGATTAAATTAAATATACCTGTTCTACTATTACTTTCTTTTTTTTTTTTTTGGTTCTGGGGATTGAACCCAGGGGCACTCCACCACTGAGCCACATCCCCAGCCCTATTTTGTATTTTATTTAGAGACAGGGTCTCACTGAGTTGCTTAGGTAAGTTGCTGAGGCTGGCTTTGAACTTGCGATCCTCCTGCCTCAGCCTCCCAAGTGCTGGGATTACAGGCGGGCGGCATCGCGCCCAGCTTACTATTACTTTTTAAAATTAGAAAACATTAATGTTACTTAAAATTGGATTATGAAAGATTAATTTAAATATGTTGAAAGCAGTTTTTTTAAATAAAAATTTAAAATCTTTTTACTTTGCTTATAGTCTTTCTGCTTATGTTGTCCCTTATAAAATAAATTCTCTTTCTTCCTTTCTGCTTTTCCTCAACCCTTTCTGTATCTTATCATAGAAATCATTTCTCAAAGAATAGCTTTTGTTGTAAAGCTTCCTTGCCCATCATCTGAAATTCTGATGGCTAAAATTTAAGACTCTACAAGATGACAAAAACTAACATTTCAGTCTCATACTACATTCATGAAAGACTGAATATAATCCATTCACCCAAATTCACCATGTAAAACTTTATTTTTATTTAGAACTTTTTTTCATGAATAGGATAGCAGTTTACACTCTTACATGCTGAGAATATTACTCAGCCCTTCATGAATAAATCAAAAGTCACCTTTGGATAACTTTCCAAGATAATTTTAACTTTCAGGAATTCTCTTCATTTAACTCCTCGAATTTATTTGGTTAGTTAATCTAAAACCCAGCTATAAACCATGGCTCTACATGGCTCCACTATATACAGAATAATATTTTTAAAAAAATCTATATTTATTGATCTTAAGAATATTAGGTTTTGTTTTTCACTAGATTATATGATGACATGATACATCCCCAGAAAGCCTCTGTAATTCCATGTAATCCACAAAAAGTATCTCTGGATTGCCCTCATCCATGTCTTCTCATTGCCTAAAGGAAGCCCCTAACCTTCCTCCATTATTTTATCACATCATGTCACTCTCTTCTGATACCTCCCAGTTCTTAGGGGACTCAGGAATTCTATGCCTTACTTTCAACCTATGAGTTTCCCACAGACAGATTTGAAGAAACTGCTGGGTAATAGCAGTTCTTCTCTCATTTTGACTGACTTCTTGTAAGAGATCCTTGTGGAGACTTTATGGTAAATAAAATTTTCTACCTCTGTTTTCTCTGTTATTTTCAACAGTATTTTATACAGTGATAGTGCATGTTTTATCTCTCCTTAGAGATTTAAAAAATAAGAGCAGGGAAAACTTTTTATTACTTATGCTTTAACCTCTAGCTAGTCCCCAATATATGGATTTCAGCAGTGAAAGAAAACATCTAACTTTACTTCCTTTAGGTGACGTATCCAAGTAGCAATGTTGTTACATTTACAGACTTGAAATATAAGGAGATTGTGGTTGACAGCGTTCATAGGCCCTCAAAGCATTTGTTTCTTCTCCATGTAGTGTTTACTCTTGCTTCTTTCCTAAGCTTGTGTTTCTTTTCCCACTCTCAAATGTAAATAACAGTGACTTAACCAAATACAGCAATTTCTGTCATGTATCATATAGTAGATTTTTACTGGAAGTAGATAATTATAAAATATAATCAAATATTCTAATATTGGAGTTTTATATGAGCTAACTAAATGCATATATTATGGATAAAATATTTTATAACATTCATATATACATGCATATATTTTAGAAGACTTCTATGTATTTTTCTTAATTCTGCATACTTAAGTCATTGACATAGAAAGTTAACAGATAAGTGAATGATTTATTTACACATTATAAATTAATAAAATTACATGTGTGCATGTATATGTGTGTTTATATATTACCCCCCTTAGTCTGCCCTTTTTGTCCTTCACAAAATAAGCCTACATTTATAGTGTTTTCTAAAGTTCCACTGAAAGTTCAGAGTATTTTAATTTATTGTTATCAAATTCAAGCATCATCAGTATTATAATAATAACTAATGCTTAATATATTATTACTAATTACCAACTGTTAAGCTAAGAGATTACAAAAATTAATCATCATTAAAAATGTGAATTTTGTTAACAGAAATCTAAGGCCACACTCTTTATGTAGAGGAGAGGACAGAAAGTGTGGTCTGAAAAATTGGCCTAAATATTCAGATAAAACTTTCCAGCATTTTGCTTGGAACAGTATAAATAACAAACATCGAATAGTATGGCTATTCATTGTAGCCATAGTATTCACAGTGGGAGTCTATTTGAGCTGGAAGCATGAGAGTCAGCTACCTTTTTAACTGAACAAAGTAGAAAAGGTTCTGTGAATTTGAGAGGCCATAGCTTAATAACTGGCACAATAAATCATTATTACCACATTCTTAAGGTCAAAAACAAGCATTTAAATGTTCACCTAAAAGAAGTTACTTTTTAAATTTCTGCACTCTTTTATGAATCATATTTCTTATCCTCAGTTTCCTTGTTTATAAAATGAGAGCATTTGTGAGACATGTAATCGTCCTATAAGCTCTACAATTTCTAAAAATTTGCAATTTCTTTTTATTAACATTTTATTAACACCAAAGTTAAATTTCTGAAAGTTTGACAGAATATAAGATTTAAATACAGCGGGTTTATTACACTAAATCCAGAAGCTCTGTGGAGAATAAAATGGAATGTGTGTGTGTATTACGATATTAGCTGTAGATGTTTCCTAGATATTCTTTGTCGTGTTGAAGATGTTCCCTTTTATTCCAGATTTGCTAGTGATTTTATTATGAACCAATATTGGATTTGCCAAATGTGTTTTCTATACCAATCAAAATAATCAGGATTTTTTTCTTTTGCATTTTGATGTGGATTTTATTGATAGATATTGAAATGTCCCATTACTCATTAATGATATATGGTCATTTTGTTGGATTTAACTTGCTAATAGTTTATTGAAGATTTTTGCTTATATATTTATGAGGGATATTGACATATAGTTTGTTGCAATGTGTGTCTGGGTTTTGTATTAAGTGAAAGCTGGACTCCTAGAGTGAGGTAGGAAATGTTCTCTTTTTTCTGAAACAGATTGGAATATTAATAATTATTAATTGTTTGGTGGAATTCACTGTTAAAATCACTAGGATCTTGTGCTTTCATTATCAGAAGGTTATTAGTAAGTCATTCATTTTCTTTTATCAGTATAAATCAATTCAGATTATGTCTCCTTATATGAGTTTGGTAGTTTTTAAAATTTATTTGTATACATGACAGTAGCGTGTATTTGATATATTATACATACATGGAGTATATCATTCTATTTAGGATCCCATTCTTCTGGTTGTACATGATGATTTTTTCACTGGTTGTATATTCATATATGAACATAGGAAAGTTATTTCTGATTCTTCCTACTGTCTTTCATAATCGCATCCCCCCTTCTTTTTATTCCCCTTTGTCTAATCCAATGAACTTCTGAGTTTGGCACTTTTTATATGTCAAGAAATTGGTTCATTTCATATAATTTACCCAATTACTGATCATAGTTATTTATTATATTCTTTTTTACCATTTAATGTGGATTGTATCAGTATTTCATTTTTCAATATTGATAATTAGTATCTTCTCATTTTTCCTTGGCTAGCGTGGCTAGTGGTATATTAATTTTATTTATCTTTTTCAGAGAACCACCTTTTATATTATTGATGTATTTCTACCTTTCTTCTTTCAATTTCACTGATTTTTTTCTGTAAATTTTGTTATTTCTTTTTTTTCTACTTTCCTGAGATAAAAAATGTTGTTCTGGTTTCCTAGGGTAGAAGCTGAGGTTACTGATTTTATATAGGTTTTTGTAAGAACACGTGTACTTATTGCTATTCATCTCCCTTAAGCACTGCTTTTGATGAATCTCATAAATTTGGTCAGTTGTGTTTTCATTTTCATCTAGTTCAAATATTTTTAAATTTCTCCAGAGAATTCTCTTTGATGTTTTATTTAGAAGTCTGGTTTTTTTGATTTCTAAATACTTGGAGATTTTCAAACTACCTTTCTGTTCTTAATTTTTAGTTTAATTCTGTTTTAGTCTAAAAATATATTCCATATGATTTCTATTCCTTTGTATTTGGTATGTCGTATTTTATGGCCCAGAATATCATCTGTTTTGGTAAATGTTCCTTTTGAGCTTGAGAGAAATGTGTATTCTGCTTTTGTTCGAAAGGTATTCTATAAATTTCAAATATAACATATTAATTGATGGTGCTGTTCAGGTCAACTATAATTCTAGTTAGTAATTTTCTCCTGCCTGATACATAAATAAGTAAAAAAAAAAAGGAGGGGGGATTGAATTCTCCAACTTTAACAGGGTACTTGTCTCATTTCCATTTTATGTCTGTCAGTTTTTATTTTGTGTATTTCAAAAATATCTTATTAGATCCATGCACATTTAGGATTCTTATGTCTATTTGAAGAATATAGTCTTTTATTATGTTGTAATATCTCTTTCCATGATAATCCCTTGACCTAAAATCTTCATTATCTGAAGTCAATATAGCAATTTGAGTTCTTTCTGCAAAATTAGTGTTAGCATGGTATAGCATTCATCATCCTTTTATTTTTAACTTAACTCCATCTTTATATTTAAAGTGAATTTCTAATAGGCAACATATAGTTGAGGCTTTAAAAAAACAAAGTTCCACACTCTCTGTGTTTTAATTGGTGTATTTAGACCATTCATATATCAGGTAAATATTGGTATAATTGGGTTAGTAAGTACAAGGTTTGTAACTGTTTTATATTCATTGCATTTTTTTATGGGAAAAGGAAGTGAAAGTCTCTCTGTTTATATCTCCTTGCAGTGTAAGTCAGTACCTCTAGAGGAGATGTATATAGATCTTTCTGGAAGCGACTATCTTGAACTACCATTTTCTTCCCTCAGAAAGTCCTAACATGAAGAAGCATGAAAATATTAATAAAGCATTTCCCTGACAGTGTTTAACCATACTATGTCATTGCATAATTTTTAAACATAGAGACTTTTGTTAACCTTTCTTTCATGAATATTTAATTGTTTTAAATACTGTACATATAACTTGCTTCTGAACCTTCCTCAAATGGTTAATCTTACCTTTTAAAAAGATTTGAATCCCTAGAAATTTTTGTCACCTATAATATTGATTTAAAGTAATTAATGATATTAGTTTTAATTACTATTCATAATTATATTTTATAAAATGCAATCATTTATATGGAGAGTTTAAAGGGTTTTCCCATATTATTGTGAGGTAAATCAGTAACAGCTTTTTGTTTTTTAGTGAAATTTTCTGTGGTTATCCTTAAAACTGTCTCATTTCCCTTCACAAATTTGCAAACTCACCAAGAGCCCTCAATCTGTTTTTCCACAAAAATGTAACAGAAGTTTGCTGTTGAATTCTTAAAATAAAAGTATGCCCTTTTTATGAAAACCTGTATCAACTCCTTCTGAATTCATTTTGTGCAACAGCATTTAAAATTTCTTCTTTATCTTGTAACTACCTGTAGGTTAGGTTTGGAATACTACATTTTAATCAAGCTAATATTATCAATTCTGGCAAATCTACATCAAGCACAGGGAAAAGTACTTATTTAAAACAAATCCTCTCAAGTTATTTATCTGTGAAGTCTAAGAATATGTAGATGAGGTAGTAATCATTAAATACAGTTCAGAATGTTGTTATTTGAGCATAATAATACTCTTTCTGACCTAAAAAAAGATTTTCTTTCCTAAACTTGAAATCTCAAGGCCTTCAGGGTTGTATTTTCTTTTGATCTACTAATCATTGACACCTTTTGTTTTTGTCAGTTCTGTCTGAACACACATCCCTTACCATTTGCTGTTGTGATTTCAATGACAACAGCAGGGGTGAGGCCAAGTGCTGCTAGTAATATATGGACTCCAAGGAACCTGTGTTACTCAACTTGTTTTATAGGTCAACAGATATTTACTAAATTCCAACTGTATGTGTAGAAAAAGGAGTAGTGAGATTTATATACTAAAGATTGGTGTCACAGATGCAAGACAGTGTCAAAATAGCAGAAATAATCATGTTTAAGTTCAGCAAGATTGTTTCATCAAAGAAAAGATGAAATAATTTTCATTTAAAAAGTGATAAAGTATCTCTAAATGTTTTTGAAATGAGTCTCATTACTCTGTATCTATTTTGTAAGACTGTATAACCTTGGAAATTCTAAGAACAGTAATGTAGATAATGATAACTGCTTAAGTGTGCTTATGTGTAACCCTAATTCATCACTGTCCAATGGTTAATAGATTCAGAGTGACTTCATTAAAAAAAAAAACACTTTTACCAAAGAAAAAACATAATCTGTCTTGTTTTTGTCATGTTGGCAATGGAAAATAGTTTTATTTTGATAAAGGTTAGCGAACTTATTGGGAGAAGATATCTGATTGCATGAAAATGTTTCCCTCAAAGTGATTTCAGATAGCAAAATTACTTACTGACTCTCAATCTCTTGACACATACACCAATAATTTCTTAAAGGTGATATGGAATACTAATGGGTGATTATTTTTTAGCAAAGAAAATGAAAATGTATTCTGAAATGAATGAATGTTATACTAAAACTAGATTATGAGTATTTGAAATGAAAATAGAAGTGGTTCTTTTGGCATAACAATCCCACAAAACATCAATTTTTTCAATGTAGAACCATTGATTTTTTCAGTGTAGCAAAATAGTGCATTGCATTATGTTAAGTCATCTTTTGTTTATGATTAAAAGGGCTTTTCAGGAAAGTATATAGTTCATAAATAAAGGATTTTTCTCCCTGAAAGTGATTTGGGTCACATATCAGTGCCTATTGTATAACCAACATTTCAATTAAAAAATATGCACAAATTTTAGGTGCAGAGAAATTCAGATTTTGTACATATTAATAGTTCACTAGAAGCATTGTTTCTGTGCCTCAGATATGCTATACCATTTTCATTGCTAGAATTGTTCTCCCATCATCTCTATTCCTACAACTCAGCTTTAAATTTTAGTTCAAATATCAGCATTTCCAGGTTCTCAGAGAAGGTCCCTTCCTAAACTATGCTTATTGCTACCTAGTACTTAACACATAAAATTAAATATCAATTGTTTAATGGCATTATTTATCTAGAAAAAATAATCTCTCCATGGGAATTGAGCATGATCACATTGTTCACAGACTTACCCCTATGTCCAGGAAGAGGACTTTGAATATAATTTCCAAAAATAAATTTTCGTTTGGATGACTGAAGAAAGAAATGAAAAAACTAGGATTAGAAAATATATTGGGTCTAAATCATCATGGACATTGTATTTTTTTGTTTGTTTCTTTAGGGAATTAAAGGGCCACAAAGAATTTTTAAGAGCGAGTTGATAAAGTACTACTCTTGTCAGACTGTAATGTACGAAAGCTTTGAGAGTAGACTGAACCAGATGCCTTTTAGAAAACTTAGGACAATTCAGCTTGAAGGTAGTATGGCAACCATGACACTAGAGTGGTTGGTATTGGAAATGTGTTATGATATATTCCAAGAAAATAATTTATAGCTCTTTGATTTTTTTCTAATGTGGAGCAGGATCATCTACAATAATCCTATTCCTAAAGAATAGGATGAATGGAAAGAAAAAGCAACTCAAGAGGAAGCACATGGTTGAAGAGGGATAACAATAACAACAAAACACATTGCTCCTTAATGAGAATTTGATTTCTGTTTTGTACAATAGTACACATTGCATACGTTGTTTCTACTTTGCATGGTAATTCAGTGTTAGTATTTTATTTAAGCCATTATGGAAGGTAAGGCTCTGAGAAGTTAAGATGGTTGCCTACAGTCACACAGGAAGTAATAGGATCTGAATTTGAGTCTGGATTTTATGCTGACTCCATTATGACATATTAGGATAAGGTGCCAAGATAAATAATGGAAGATATTATGCATATGTAAAGGTACACATATAATAGACTGTGTAAACATAAAGTGTGTATTTTATGTATTTGAGAAGGTAAAGCAAATTTATATATGGATATTCAACAGGTGTACATTTTTAGACAAACATACTAGAGTGATATTAATGTTGGGAACAAACAATTTATACCCATATAAAATAGACATGGATTTTTAAAAATATCTTACTGTATGTTAATCATATGAGGTCATATGGATTTTGATGTGAATTACAAACTCAACCTTTTGAATTTTTCTTTTGTAGATACAGTTGAAAAAATAAGAATCATCACCAAAGAGTCATGGTTATTTTTCTACTCAGAGTATTCCCATTAAAAATATTTTACAGTTAATTTCTTAACTTTATTAAACTTTTCCTTTTTATTATATTTTCAGTATTCCATCAGATTATTTTTATTTTTGATAAATTAGTAAAAACCTTTAAAAATAGGTAGCAAAGGAACTTAACAATTTACTATAGTAATAGTTCTATGGAAATACATTAAGATCATAAATCTTTGAGTATTGAGGAGGTGATTATTTCATATTAGAGTGGAGAAAATAATCATCTCTAAAGGAAACATGTACAATCATTTTGTCTATTGTTGGAAATTCTTGAGTTGTAGCTCTAGAAGTTAGAAGTTTGGTTTTAACCAATTTATTGTAATGACTTCCCTTTTTGAATTACACATATAATTTTAGATTATACCTCATACTCTCATGCTGAGTATTGTGTTTGTTTTGAAAGATAATTCAGCTTCAATGTGAAGATGTCTTATCTCTTGAAATTAATGGCAAGCTTTGCCTTCAGGTCCAGCATACATTTTCTACAGATTTTATATTCTGCACAATGCCAAATGATGAGCTGAATACAGAATAAAAGTAATACTTAGTGAATTAGAATTAGGTAAGGCTAGTATCTCTAGTGGTTTAGGAACATGGAGATACTTGTTTCTATCAAAAACTCAGAAGGATAATCTGATGAAATGCCACAGTCTAGTTGAATTTCTAGTATAGCTGTATGACTTCAGTTTTCTCACCTCCAAAATAATAATAAACAATTTTCTGGTTGTATGTTATGAAAAATTAAATTTTAGATACTATTGTGAGCCATCATATTACACAAAATGACTAAGGTAAACTTAGATAATTTTCTTATAAAACTTAGATAATTTTCATAGGAAATGAAAATATTCCACAAACATCAAAGAAACATACATTACCTGAAAAATGTAAAATGGTCATTGCATAGCCGTGTAGCACTGGATAATTTTAGATGATCTTAAGTCTCATTAATTTAAGTTACCCTTTCCCTCCACATAGCCTTAAATTATTCCACCAACTTTATACCTTATTACAAAATGTCAAAGGGAACATTTGGTAAAATGTTACGTATTCCAAATAACTTACTTCAAAATCTCACTGTTAATTCACACCTTTTCTTTTGAGCCTTCATATCCTTTTATCTACTTATCAGGGTTTAACATACCTACTCGAATTACATAACACATTGTTATTTGGACACTTAGAAATTATAAAACCGCATCCACTTAAGCACATAAGGGTGAAGTGGACATTTTCAAAGTTAGCTTCTGACATTGAAATGTGTTAGTTCTGCAAGAGATATTCTTTATATATTCTATGAAAATACTTGCACCGTGCACTTTCTATTAATAAAACAATTACTTAAGATAATATTGTTTTTTCTGTATTATTTGTTACAAATTTAGGCATTAATTTTATGCATTTGAAAATATCAGTTTTATAATGGAAAAATGCAGATTCTTGCTCAATTTTCTGACATTTTACTGTGCTTTAGGAAGATTTAGGGATGGTATAGGTCTTGGGCAATATAATGTAATGGTTAACTCTAGGCCTCTAAAGTCTAATAAACTTTCCTTTGCATCTTGGCTCGAATACTTATCATGCTTCCTCAGAAAAGTTGCTTGAAATAACATTTGTTGAATTCTTATATTAGGTACTGTTGCACATTCTTTACATACATGGGCTGATTTTACCAACAACAATGGAAGTAAATTACTACTATTATCTCTAATTGATAGATAAGTTAGCTCAGCTAAAAAATGGTAGAGACAAGATTTGATCCCACAAATGTCTTCCAGAGCCTGTGCTCTTTTCCATCATACCATGTCTCTATGGTTATTTTCACTGTCTATAAAAAATTGAGTAAGATAATCTATGTGTTAAGTTAAAAAGAATCAAAGGAGACATTAGGTGATGAATAAATCACAATACAACAGCACCCTGTAAGTGCTCCATAATCTTAGATGTATTTTTAAGTCTATTTGTCATCATGTTTGTTTTTTCCAATTTAGGTAGCAATGTTAAAAAACTAGGATAATTTCTGAACAGTGCAAAGGAAGAAAAAATAATATAGAAAACTGTTAATTTGAAGAAGCTAACAAACAACTAAGTAAAATCAGCTACTTATTGAAGGAAAATATTAAAGTACAACTTAAGAGGATGTAGTGGTTTTGGTGACCTGATTGTTAGTATGGAAGACATTATATTTCTTCCTTGCTAATAGTCATTATTAAATTGGATTAAGTTCCTAATTTTAGTTAGGCATATAAAATGTAGAATAATCACAGAAAGCAAGAGAGATGTAGCATCTACTTTGGTACCAATATCCCTTGTGAAACAATATAGCTCCCAGAACACTGTGTCTCCGTTCTTGGAAAGCTGGGTTCTTGATAAGATACTGGCTTTTTATTTTTTTAGCTTTTATCACCATTTGGGAAGCTGTAAACCAAAGGTCTGTTAATATGTACTTAAAAATAATGATTACAAGCTCAGCATCAGCCAGTGTCACATGTTCATCTAGATTTAACATAATCAGAAAGTACTGCTTCCTAAAACTGGAGGTAGAGGCTACCTCCAGCACTCTAGCCCACAGCAGTCTTTTTTTCTCAAGCTCTAAAAGTCTGAGTGGATACTTTGCTCTTCTTGTGTTCCTTAAAGCTGTTCTAGAACGGTGTGGTTCAAAGCTTACAGAGCTTGCTATGGCAGTTGCTAATCATTTGGCTTGAGATGGGAATTAAGTTTCTTCATTTCCATCAAGTAATGAAAGAGTTTCCAGTGCAGCTGGTCAGCAGAGAGCACTTGGATTCCACGTGCTTTAAAGCACAGGATGCATTACCAAGGTGAACTTCATGCATTGGTAAGGAATTTTTAGGTTAAATCAGAATTAGATAACTGTAGTTTTAATCTCTGTTGGTTTTAGCTTTCATTTGTAGTCCTAGTGATCTTTTATTAATTATAATTTAGATCTTGAGTACTTTTTCTCTAAATGTTTCCCAGTGTATTTAGTGAGTCTTCAGATCCTGCAACCATGTTTTCATCATCCTTTGCATCATGCAGTATAAGTTTAGAGTTTGGGGGTTGTTTTACCTACTGAAAAACTCCTTTTTCTTCAGTCCTTTTTATAAACAGCATTCTTTTTTCCCACTATAGAATGATAGTACTTTAATAGTGAGTCATGAATTCAAGATCATAACCTCACCTGAATGTGTTTGTAACTTGAACAAGACTCTCCATTGCCTGAGGAAGGATGGATTATTAGTGACATGTGCTTTGCTTCTTGGTACAGAAAAGATATTAAAGCAGCATTTCTACTGTATCGTTTTAGAAAAACAGCCCCATATAATTCAACTTTCTTAAATCATATTATAGTAAGGAAAAATGTTATACAACTCACATTTTCATGTTTTTTCAACATAAATCATAACTCTAGAGATTCTCATTTGCTTTAACCTGGAATAAAATTGAATCTTTCATTTGTCATATGATACATGACTTATAATGTAATATTTCGGGGCTAACAGTAATGTAAGATTTCAATTTCAGATCAGTCTAAACCTAGTGTCCAAATTATATCTGTTGAAACTAAGTAACTCTTTGATTGTAATAATTGCAGGCTATAATGATAGTTCTCAAGCATGGTGATATTTGTAGGAGAGAAGTAGGGAGTATAACTCTTTTGAGAATTTTCAAGCATTAAGGAAATACCTATACATTCAACCCCTGATTAACTCCACATTTCTGATATACTGCATCTGAGATAGAAATCTCTACTGATGTGTTTCTACATGGACCTGTAAAGATAAAGATTCATTGACATATTGTATTTTCCCGAAATTGTGGTATAATGTTCATAACTTAAACATTTTAAATGTACAGTTCTGTGGCATTAAGTATATTTGCATCGTTCAGCCATCAACTCCATCCATCTCCAGAATGAGTTACTGTTTTTTAAGAAGTATCATTTTCACTTAGATTCTTTTCTGGAGTTTGTTAACCATGTCTAATTAAAATATCCTTATTTTAAATTTATGAGATTAAATTTTTAAGTGGGAAAGTTGAGTTCTGTCTGAGGGCACTAAAAAGAATTTTACTTCCATAATTTGATTCATATTTTGCTGTTGTACCTCATGACTTCCTTTTTGTGTGAATATTTTCTTTAAACATATTGACAGTCAATTTGACAAGCTGTCACTTTCTGGCAAATTCCACTTTTTCTATTAGTAATTTCCTTGTTTCAACAAACAGTATTAGTCACCTTATCTTGTTATATTAAATATCTCCTTTTAAAACTGATAATATGGAATTCTTTGACTAATAGGTCTCATAATAAAATCATATTGAAACAATAATTACAGGACCGAAGACATTTATTGAAAAAGGAACAAATTCTTTTTCCTTGATAATGAAAGTGACCAAACTGATTAAATAAATTGAAAAAAGAACCAAGATGTATGCATTTTCATTTAAAAATGGCACTATCAATAAAATTTCAAGAATTTGATATAAAAGTCCCACTACACACAGGCAAGTTTAGGTTTTCCAGCTAATTTACAGAGTTAAAACATTAAAGTTCCTTTATTGGACCAACTTTTTTTGACTAAAGTCTTGGTCACATGCCTTCTTCAACTACAGTGTAGTTAGGCTCTGAGACCAAAAAACAGGTTTTTCATGGGTAGATCAAGGAAACTTCCCTGCCACTTTAGGACAGAGACATGGTGCTAAATATGTGTTTGATATAAAAAGACTAAGGGTAAAGCATTTCTTGTAATGGGAATGACCTGATCAAAAGCATTTTTCTAAGAAAGCAGCAGAGGGAAATATAGTGGAACTTGAAGCCTAACTCAGAAAGGGAGAGATGAGTCTGATATGGTACTGTATAACACAGGTTGTTAGTAAAGGTTGGTTATGGAGCTCAGTGGTAGAGGGCTAGCCTGGCATGTGTGGAGCCCTGGGTTTGAACCCGAGTACTGACTTCCCCCGCCCCAAAAAAGCTGTAGATCACATAAAGCATTACAGAGGGCTTTAAGCTTTTTGGATTTTTTAAGTGCAGTGGGAAATCAGTGAAGTTTTAGGGGTGAAATTAACATGTTCCTAATTTTTGTTTTTAGACAAGTATCTTAATACTAAAATGGTGAATAGGAGATAAAAATGCTTGTAGAGAGAAAATTAGGCCATTCTTGCTGAAGTCCAAGAATACTTACTTACTCTCTCTTGGTATAAATGAGATGAAAGGTACTACAGGAACACCACATGTGCTTAATAACTGAGAAAGTGATATATTTGCCTACGGGGACATTAACAATACTTGAACAGCTGTTAATGTCTGTTGCCCTTAGGAAATTTATTTCATCAAGCATACAGTGTTTCAACCCTTATTAACTTATTTCATAAAGCATTATATATCTGACTGTGATCCCTTCACTCAATGCTACTCTGCTCTTTGCATGAGCGTGGGACATCCAACTGCTCTCTGCAGTCTTACTTTCTAAATGCGCAATTAAAGACATTTATGGTATCTCTGAAAATGCCTTTTCTCCCATAAAATTAACAACATATCTTTAAAAAGATGCTTGCAATATATGCTGAATTACAGTTAGTTACTGCTAAAATGTATTCAGTAACAAAAATAGAATTGAAAAGCTATAGAGCAAATTTTTTTTCTAAAAGCATGGGCTTGCAAATCAAACTTGTGCTTGAATTCTAGCTTTGCCACTTAGCAGCCATTTGCACTTCAGCAAGGTGCTTAGCCTTTCTGAACCTGTTCCCTCATCTGGAAATAGGGATTAAAAGCAACTACCTTATTAGGTTGCTGTTTATATAAAGACTGCTATTAAAGAGACTTAGACTAGTGAATGATATATACTAAACATTCAATAAATGATAGAATGCACAAATACTATAATAAAAAATGGATGAGATAGCTGGCAATTGTGCTTGAAACATTTACAATGCAAATTTTTTATAAAGTGTAAAAACTAAATGAGTATGTGAATATAATGGGATAAGAATATCTTTTAGACTTCAGACTTAAGAAAATATATTAAGTTTAAATATAGTTCTCTTTGCTTGATTAGCTTTGTATATTTGCATGTATAATTATTTAAATTTGTCTGATTATATTACTGAATTGGTAGGTGATAAATTGCATTATCAAGACTTAAAGTGTGAGGAGAAAAAAAGGGAAAAGTTTATTTAATTCTATTGCCTGAACTTTTGGGGGATGCAATGCATAATTTCAGATAATTTTTTCCTTTCTCTTCTTTTGCACATCTAATATTATATATATCATTTCTTTTTTCTGAATCAGTCTCTTCAGAAAATCATTTTTGTTGTATGCTGTGGTATTGAAAAATCTCAGTGGCTCCTTCAACATCTACATTTTAAAATGTGAATCTTGCTTATGAGGGATTAAAATGTGATATTCTGTTAAGCTGTAAAACTCAATTTTTGCTGCACATTGAGGGTTGTTTTGACTGTGTCATTTGACCTATACTGCTGCTACAAATCTTCTTAGGTTGCCCCAATGATGGCAGTTTCAGTGATGTGGGTGTTGGCAATGGAGTTGCTCCTAATAAGGAAGTAACACTGTTATCTTTCAGACATCATTCAGCCTGAAAAGTACTGTTTTATCCACCTAGAGCTATAAATGTCTATAAAAATCTTTTCTTCTGAAAGCAGCAGCAGTAGCAAAAAGAGAAAAAAAAAGTCCTAGTAGACTTGTAGCTTTGGTTGCTTTGAGGTATTACAGTACCAGGCTAAGACACCATTCTTCCTTCAAAACTTATACATAAAGAGTGATAGCTAATTTATTAATATCTGGCAGTCTACAATATGTACCAAAATACAAAATTCTGTGTTAACAATAGCTGCCTTAAGAACAAACTGCTCTACCTGAGCATAAAAATATAGTCTTCTGTTTCCTGCACATTAATTGAAGACAAGTTGGCTAGCCAGAGACCCATGAAAAAGCTCAAGCACAGTATAGGCAGCTCTCATCCAAGAAAGTTCTCTGGAGTTCACATAGCACACAGAGGCATTACCTGTGTATGTTAGAGGAAGAGAAATTCCCTGACCTGGTTAGTTGAGGGTAGTTATCCCAGCACAGTAATAAATTCTAGCTCCTTACATGTCAAAGTCCTGGAGACTGGAGACTGGTAAGATAGGTAAGAGACTGGTAAGATAGAGAAGGAAGGGAACCAAAGTATCCTATTTGAGGGTGAAACTGATCCTGAAATGCAAAGAAAGTTTCGGAAGCTTCCTTCCTACACAAATAAAGGTTATGTGAATTTATATAGAAACAGTAGAAAAACAGCAGTTGAACTACAGTTGCTAAAGTCTGTGGAGTTGAGACAGACTGTAATTTAGACTAAACTTGAATATATGTGGTTCCTTTATTTGATTGTGCCATCATTTAAATCATAGCTTTGCAATAACCACTACATTAGGTGACACCTTAATTACAAGATGCAGTGAAATTTTCAAAATGTTACAAGGACAAAAATATGTAAAAAGTGATTCTATGCTACTGCAATATTGAATTGAAAGATTTATAAAATTACTATAAAATATATGCTTTGTCTGATGGAAACCACATCTCCCCTCACATATTTCTCAGTAAACACAACCTTACTTTGACCAGCTAATTCAAGCAAACCACTTTCCTTAAGAATCAGCTTGCTCTGGAGTCAGACTACAGAGAAGCAGGTTGGAGGTAAAGGAAGGGAGAGTATCAAGTAGGTGCATTTTCCTGCCACTCCTAGCAAAGTATTCTGCCAACAACATGTTTGGATTCACCCTGTGGGTTTGATTATTTTCATTCAATTTTTTGTGGGCCTTATAAAGCAAAAAATAAACACCACTAGCACTGTTGAAAAGAGATAACTGATTTGTGTAGAACCTTGGGCATTTTAAAACAGCTAACTGATGTATCAAACTGGGTACACCTAACAAGTTTACAGTTTTCCCAAGGTAAGAAACTTGGTTGGAGTGCAAAAGCCCTTGTACTTTTAAGGATTTATTATATGATCTTGTTTTTTGATATTCTGTGAAGAGAAATTGCCTTAGATTTTAATGTAATGGCCAATGATTAAGAAAATCCAAGGAGTTTCTTTTCTTCCCTCATCTTCATCCCTGCTCCCCCCCCCCACTTTCATGGTTTATAATGGTCAAGAATGTAATGTAATGTTTAAAATACAGCACTTCTGTGTTCCTAGTAGTAATAGCCCAGGATATAAACAGTTTAAAGAAAATTGTCTTAATCTCCTATATTTTAAAGTTTTTTTTTCAAAAATACTATATTCATTAAAGACTCATTATTATAAATCACAGATTTTGAAATATGAATTGTTTATTTCTAAGATTTTTTGGATATAAATTGGATTCAATTTTAAATACTACTTGTGTATAAATACAATGTAAAATATCTAAATATCCTGGATAGGCATTTTAACCTTAATTTCTTTATACTTCTTCAAATTTTACATTTGTATACAGTTTCTTGCATTTCTGTATCTGTGCATATGATCTCATCTAATATGGTTGCTAAATATTTTTAATCTCCTTTCATGCTTTACAAAGTACTGCATACAAAACAAATATTGTGCCCATTTTAATTTGAGCAAAGCTGTAAGACTTATGGTGTTTCTTTCTTCTCTGTTTTTTTAATATATGAGATCCAACTAGTTTAATAGAATGCATCAAAAGCAAAACACTCTCAGCAGTCAAGTGAAATTAGAAATCAAGTTCTTAGGAGGTATATTATTAAGCAACTTATACGCCCTTGCTATTTCATTTTTTTGTGCAAGTAGTTTGAAGTCAGGTTGTCAAGTATCATTCTTCCCTGGTATCATACCCAAGGATCAAAATCAGTAATGTGATTTACACATTTCAAAATGGTGATACTACATTTCATCTGCAAAGTGGTCATAAACCTCCAATGAGGACAAAGTGAATGAGTGTCATTTGGACAATATAGTTCAGTAATCATTCTTTTTTAAAAAGGGAAAGATACACTTTTCCCTTGTAGTTTCCACAACAAGTTTCCAAATTCAGCATGTACTAAATACTGTTGCCAGTCCTGAAGATATAGGCAAAATTCACAAAATGTCTTTTGTTGCTGAAATTTAAAATATTTGTCAGTACTTTTAGTATCAAAATCCTACATCCTTTGCCAGTTTTCAAAATGTGACAAAATGAATGTTGATTCATTTCATAACAGGGTTACCATTTTAATATTCACTTGACATTTAATAATACTTTGTTTAGAAATTGATCATTTCAAACCATTTAGGCTCTTTGCTTTCTAAAGTTTTAGTAACACTGTCAATTGGAATAACCCTTCAGAGTTTGGAATCAAGAGAAGAAAATTATCAAATAATTCATTAAATTCTTTACTTGAATGATTAAATTGGTATTCTCTATTACTTATATAAGGAAGCCATATCATGGATTCACCCTAAAACCAGTACATGGAAAGTTTATTATAGTGTGTTTCTCTAGGATTTAAATTTATGACACTTGAAAAATGTAAATTTTAATTAAACATTAAAAATACTTCTGAGCCTGTGATCCCAGTGACTTGCAGGCCGAGGAAGGAGAATCACAAGTTTGAGACCAGCCTAAGATCAACTTAGCAAGGCCCTGTCTCAAAATAAAAAATGAAAAGCAATGGGGAGGTGGCTGAGAGTTTAAGGGTCCATGGATTCAATCCCTAATACCCCTGCCCTGATCTTTTATTTCTGAGTCTTCCATGGTAAATGTAATCTATAAATTTGTTAAATGGTGGAGAATAAATTTACTTTTACTTTCTTTGGAAACATTAAATTACCCCATAGTGAAAATAATGAACTGATAAAATAATGTTATTTATTTTAAAATTTTACTTCAAATCATGTCATCCAAATGTCACTAAATAAAAATAGGACTTGATTGTCAAAGTTCATGGAATAGTATACCGAAGATTTGTGCATTTTCTTGTATGAAGAGTTTGGGTTAAAAAAGCATGATGATTGAATTATAGTTAATGACATACCTGATGAAATGTTTTTACGGCGAAGAGTCCTTACGTCTGCAACTTACACTGCAATAAAATGTGATCGTTGGATAAAATGTTGAATGTGGGTGATAAAGTATAATAAAATATTAACCATCAAATCTAGTTGGTGGTTATATGGGTGTTCAGTGTACAATTCTTCCAACACTTGTGTGCTCTAAATTTTTCATAAGGTACAAGGAAAACACTGAAAACATGCTTGATTTAAATTTCTATAATATTAAAAAGATATATGGTCATGCTTTACTGAAGTTCCTTATATTCACAAAATTCAGTTTTTTTATCTGGAAAATATGTAATAAGTAAGAAAAAAGAAAGTTTTACTGTTTGAAATCTAAGGTATTGTATACTACATTAAATTTTAAATATGTATTTTTCTTTATTTCCTACTATTGATGGAATGGTTACCTGTCACTTATTAATGGAGTATTTCCTTAATATGTCTTTGTAAACATTCAATAACATTTTCATTTAGAAAGTTTTAAATATCCATTTTTATCTTTAGACACATAAATACATTCTGTGAATTCAAGAAATAAGTATTAAAAAGGTATTGAATTAGTAAAATCTTGGCATTTGTTGGGTGGACTTTATTATTTAAAGGTAGTAATTGACTTAAACTTTTAAATGACTTGGTCACTTCACAGTCACTAGTACATTAGAAGAGGTAGTTGAAACAGGTTGTATAGTTCAGCAAATAAAATTAACACCTGGTGATGTTCCCTGTCATTGATATTTGGGGTTAAATCTCTAGGTGAACATAGTATCTTCCTCAAGTCACTCATGTGCAAAATTTTAATTTGTAGCTCTTCCATTAAAACAAACAAAAATAAAATATAGTTTTTTTCTTTTAAAATCTAATAAAACAGTTATACTACATGTTGAAATGAATCATGTTTGCTATGCCAACATTTAAAAAGATGTCTGTGGTATATCATCTACTTTACTAACTTTTTTGTTAAATATAATACCTCCATTGTAATAATAAATGTACTTTGAGCTGGGATGTAGCTCAGTGGTGAAGTGCTTGCCTTGCATATGCAAAGCCCTGGATTCAATCCCCAGTTCCAAAAAAGAACAGCAACAACAAAAAGATTATATACATTAATAGCTTAAATTTTAGTACCCATTAGTGTAAAACATAAACAATGCAGTAACATTTAAAAATAATTTGAACATTATCACAATATTAACGTTTGATAACGTACCTTTGATCACGAGTGTATGTGAAACATAATTCTATGCTCTCTATGGATGCTAAACAGTATAAAGAATTGTGAGTTTCATGAAGTTTTCCCAGAAGTATCCAGAGACCCCAGACTACCAGATTAATAAACACAGTTTTGATGATTTGCCCTCACAGGTGCCTTTTCTAGAAAGGTTCCAAAAAATTAAAGTTCAGAAATGGATCTGGGAAAACAAAAGTGATCTAAATTTTTAAAGGTAAGAATAATATGGCTTTCATTTGAAACACCCCTGAGAAGGAAGCTAATGATATGCCTGATGCATATGTGTTAGAAATGTAAGGGTTCAACTGAAAGAACCTGAAAATATGACTGGAAAAGGACAGTGAATCTATACCATTGGAATATTTAAATGAGGGGAATAGATTACATTGAAGGTGAAAGAAGCAAAGGTATGTGAAATTTCTCCTAGGTCATTTCATTTTCTAGTTTCCTTTATTTTGATCTTAGCTAGGTTTTGTTCATCATAACAAATGTTGCTATAGAATACTCCCACCTATTTGACATCATCTAGTCTACCTGTAGAAAAGAATTTTTTAAAAAACGCCATGATAATAATCTACATTATGGATAAAATTAATATAATGTGAACAAGAAAAAATAAACATCTGTGCTCATGTAAATAGAAAGCATGTGCTTTATAGGTCCACTAAATGCTAGAATTTTTGTTGCATTTTTTACTATTATAACTGGAAGGAAGCATTAACATTTAATAATTTTAACACCAAAGATGAACAAATTAATACTTTAAAATGAATATTTAAAGTTCCATAATGAGATGATGATTGCATAAAACTAACTATATATTTATAATTTGAAGGGCTAAGTCATTTGTGATCCATGAGGTTACCATGAACCTGATTCATCTCTTTTGCTAAACATTTGTATTAGTTCTTGAAGACAGTTCTCAGACTATGTCAGCTTTTATGGTTGTGTGTGATATGTGAGAGATTAGAGAATGAGGCTTTAATGTAAAATGACCTTTAAAAATCTTGGAAATGATTCTTCCAGACTTTGCTTTTTGTATATATGCTTATTGTACCACCCCTGTACAATTATTATCAGGCATACTAAAATTTTAGAACTACCAAGCCATACTTAAGAACCAAGGATATTCTGTTTTGCAGATATTAGACTTTCAGATTCTTTGCTTTTCAAGTAATTTACAGACACCCGTGATGGATAGAAGATGGACAGTTTATGCTATAGCTTATTTGTTTTTGTGTAGAAGTCCTTAGCCACTTGTGAGTAAACTTTTGCTTTATTTTAAAGATTTATTTTGATTTACTAACAATTTTATGTATTTTTGAAGCATAATTTGATGTTTCAATACATGTATATATTGTGGAATGCTCAAATCAAGATAATTAACATATTAATCATCTCAAATATTTTTCTTAGTTTTTTGATTTTCGGGGTCTCACTGTATTTTCCAAGGTAATTTGAACTTAAGACTCAAAAGATCCTCCTGCCTCAGTCTCTCCCAAGTAGCTGGAACTATATATAGATATAGATACAGATATAGATATAGATATAGATATAGATATAAATACACACACACATACATACCATCATGCCTGGATAAATATTTATCAGTTAATTGTAATGAGAACATTTCAAATAATAGCTTTTAGCTATTTTGAAATATACATTATTATTAATTATATTCACTGTCATTCAGTAGAAGTTATTTCTCCCACCTAACTGTAACATTGTACCTTTTGACCAATATCTTTTTCCTATCCACCTTCCATCCTCATTTCAACCTCAGGTAACCCATATTCAATTTTCTACTTCTCTAAGTTAAACTTCTTTAAAATTCATTTATAAGTGAAATCATATGGTATTTGTTGTCTCTTGGTGTTTGATTTATTTCACTTAAAATAATATCTTCTAGGTTCATTCATGTTATTACAGTGACTGAATTTTTGGTTTTTAAACTATTTATCCATTGACGGATACTTAGCTTTTGCTTATATATTCTTTATTTTAAATAATAGTAATTAACTTGGGAATGCAGATATCTCATTCACATAATGATTTCAATTCCTTTGGGTATATATACCCAGAAGGAGTTTTGCTGAATCATACGGTAATTCTATTTTTAGTATTTGGAAGAATCTCAATTTAGTTCATCATTCACACTAGCCATATTTCAAGTGCTGATAGTCACATGTGCTTAGTGGCTACTATATTGAACAGCACAGAATGGCAGTTGAATATCATTATTGTCAAGTGCTCATGATTCTTTCCAGAATTTTCTCTATTTCTTTAATGATCAAACTTCTACAAACATAACATATTATTATTTTTGAGAATTACAGAAGATATATACATACTTGTCTCCAAGTTATATATTTCATACTTTAGATATTGAATTTTCTCAAAATATTTAATATTTTAAATCAACAATGCACGTGAATAGGAATTATGGCATGGTACTGAACATTCTTGTCATTAAATACTGGCCAGGGATCTGGTGTGTGGCTCAGTGGTAGAGCACTTGTTTAGCAAATGTGAGGCACTGGATTTGATCCTCAGAACCACATAACAAATAAAGTAAAGGCATTCTGTCCATCTGCAACTTCAAAAAAAAAAAAAAAAAACTGGCCTGTACATGAAGAAAATCCCCTTTATAGTCTAATGAAAAAATCACTTTTTTCATCTAAAGTTACTCTATAAAAAGTCACTTACAGCTTTGTTAATAGCAACCCATCTTATTGTCTTCATGCACGTAACTAAAGACCATTGACTGATTTCATTTTAATTTAATAAACACAGTTCTCAAATGAGCACTCAACTTCTCCAAGGACCATATTGTGTTTCACTTTCCTATTCTCCAAATTGATTTCACATCTTTTTCTTTCCTTTCAAGCCTCCCTCCCATGACAGTTTCTTCTTCATTGAGAAAAACTTATGCATACCCAAATTTCTTTTACCAACTGTGTATCTACCAATTTATCTGGCTCTGAATCCTTCCTCTTGACCTTTCTGTTTTACTGCAGTTGACACTTCTACCTGCTCTCAAGTCTAGCCTTTCCACTTGGACTGAATTTCATTTCTTCTAAACTTATTCATGGTTTTCTGCAAGTTTCTCTTTCTTTCTTCAGTGTCTGTTTTCCTTTGCATCTACAAATACTTTTCTAAACTTAAAACAAAAAAAAGCTATTTTGATTCCATTTTCTCTTTCAAGTATTCTTTATTTTTCTATTCTCAAGACATACAAATGCACATACTCAAAAGCTCAAATTCTTAAAGAAATTATTCTTAATTTTTATTAAATATTTTATTCTAGCTATTTACCTAATACTCTAAGTCAGTTCATTAGATTAGGCCTGCCTTCCACACACAGGCTAGCTTATTTTGTATCTAAGGTAACATGACTGTTGCCAATTGCAATGGTTATGTCTTTGTTCTTCCCATACCTGATCCCTCAGTAGAATTCTGCACATTTGACTACTTCCTTCTTCTGAAAAGTTCTCTTCTTTAATGTGGTACACATAAATCTTCCTGGTTCCCCCCACGTCCTTCTCAGTCTCCTTTTCTTCTCATTTCTCCACACCCAAATGTTAGTTGGGGTTTATGTTCTTACTTTTTATAGATTAACTCACCCAATTTAGGGTCTTCAAATGCCAACTGTATGCAAGTAACCTTCAACATTTTTTTATGCTTAATTCTAACTTCTCTCTTAAACATGAATCTTACTCCTCCAACAGCCCACTTGACATTTCCATTGGGGTTTATAACCACTACTAGTCTCAAATTTCACATAATCTGGATAGACTTCTTGGTTTTTCAAGTAGACTTCCCAAAATAATCAACAAACAAAGCTGCTTAAATCTATTCCTTTTCCATGCTCCTCCACACAGTAGTTAGTACCATTATGACCCAGTGACTAGCATCTACTTTATAAATACTTTTGTGAACTTCATATGTAATTCCTTAGTGAGTCTTGTCTCTTCTATCTGGTATATCCCAAACCTGTCTACTTCTGTTTTTTCATTTTTTACTACCTTATTGCAAACCTCATTATTTCTCTCATAGAGAATTGTGGTTGTTCCCTTTAAAGTTTTTTTTTTTTTTTCACTCTACAATTAAACTGCCTTTCTTCCCCTGCAGGTACAGTTTAAAAAAATCTAGATCAACTAATATTGCTCTAATGATTTCTTATAACCCTGATACAAGGACCCATATTCTAAAACCTAGTGTACAGAATCCTTCATGACCTGGTCTCTGCTATGCTCTTAACCTCCATCATTGCCTTTCCCAGTTCACTCTAGACTCAGATTAAATATTTACACACTAGATGTTCCTTTGCATGAAATGTTGAAATTCCAGATCTTCATTGTGTGTACTTCTCCTTACTTTTCAGATGTAAGCTTAAGTGACATCTTCTCAGATATGCCTTGCCAGATCAAACTAAAGCAGCTATCAGTTATTCTCAATCACTTCAACCTATTATATTGTCTTTGTGCAATTTATACTGTCAAATCTTTTACTTTATTTACTGATTTCTTATTCATCTTTGTCTACACAAAGTAAGTTCCATTTTATCCCCAGTATTTAGAGTTTTGCCTCTGCTATCATCTTAACCTGTTGAAGGGGTGAACATACGAAAGGTGAAGTCAATAGAAAATTGCTCCTGACTTTGGAGTGCCAGGTTTTGTTTCACTATTTGAAGTTGTGGTACTACCAAAGATTCTCATTCTGGTTGACACTTGACTGAGACAAACATCAGTGATATAAAGTTTTTAAGTTAGAACCACTCTGGGGCTCATTCCATTGCATCACCTCCCTCTTATCCTCATCCATTACTGAAGTCACTATGACAATAGCCAATCTCTGGACCATTAGTGAATGTGATGATTTTGAGAAACATGAGGTGATGCAGCCACATCAATGTTTATAGTAGCATGATTCACCATAGCCCAGTTATGGAACCAATCTAAGTGTGGTTCAACAAATGAATGGATAAAGAAAATGTGGTATATATACATAAAGGAGTATTACTCTGACATAAGAGTGAAATTATGGCATTTACTGACAAATAGATGGAACTGGAGACTATCGTGCTAAGTGAAATAAGCCAATCCCCAAAAGTCAAAGGTCGAAAATTCTCTCTGATTTGTTGAAGTTAACCCAAAATATGGGGAAGGGAATAAAGAAAGAGAGAAAGGGGAAAAAGTGAGAGGGAGGTTCATCACAAAGAGAAAAGATCAGTAGAGTAGACAAATGGGATTGAGGAGGAAGAGGGGACCTGAAAAGGGAAGAACAATGGAATGAATTAGACTGAACTTTCCTATGTGCATGTTTGGATGTGGCATTGTGGATCCTAGCATCTGGTATATCCAAAGAAAACTAATTTTTTTAAGTAAATTGTAAGTAGATTGAAGAGGGATCAATGGAGTAGAGGGAAAAGAGTATGTGGGGGAGTGCTGGGCATTGAATTGTATCAGGTTGTGTTCCATGATTTTGTGATAATGTTAGGTTGTATCCTGGTGTTGTATATAACTAAAAACAGTGAATTAAAATCCAACCCCAGTGACCTAAAGGCTTCCAAATGGACTGTGCTTCAACTTTCTACCACCTCCCAATTTCACCAAGATGCAGACCAAGCCGTTTGTACATGGGTTTTGGGGTATATTTCATATTAAAATCATAGCAAGTGTACAGTAACACTTTGAATTAAGCATTTCATCAGTATTTTAGCCCTTCCTTAGAGGTATCATGTATACAGTATTTGCTTTTACTCTGATCTAAGAAATTAATTTCTAAGTATAAAAACATTGAAAACACATCAAGTTAGAAATTGATGATGTATTTCTTCTGCAAAATCAAATGAGGAAGGGGAAATGGAGAAGGGGAAGGGGCAAGAACAAGAAAGTACTGAGGACTAAAGTAGAGCAAATTATATTTCATGCTTATATGATTATGTCAAAATGAACCTCTGTTATGTATAACTATAATGCATTAATCCACACATAGAAAAACAAATGAGGAAGCAAACGATACACCAGCTGTCATCTGTGCTATAACATCATTGGTGTTTTGGGTGGAAGGCTTTCTTAAAAGGTATGAGTAAGTAAATGAGTGACATTGAATAGATATTATAACTATTTAGATTATACTGGATTAGCATAAACTTAATGAAGAAAATGGCTTTCATTACTCCATCCTTCAGTTCTAAATATTGTTTCCTTAATAATTAATTTGACCAAGTCTTAGAACCCTGGGCATTTTATCACCATCCCCCTGTCATCATGACTGAGTCCTATTTTAGTTAGAAAGTCTGTAAATAGACTACTTTAAACTCAAAAATATAAGAATGAAGGCAAAATTTTTCAGTTCACTTGGTAATAGGTACTATGTAGGAACATATTCAGAATTTAATTACTGTTTACTGAAAATATCATTTATTTTGTGCATATTGAATACAGTTCCTAGTATGTGTAAATGATGTCACTTTTAAATTATGCAAATATTTTCCTCCAAGTTCCATTTTTAAAATTAGGAAGCATAAATTATACTATAGCAATATTTCATTAGCTCTCATTAATGAGTATTTAGCCACCCTCTACCAAATTAGTTACAATTAGTTAGCTAATGGTGTGTAAATTATGAAGCCAAACTTGTAGATTTTATTTGGGAAAATGTTATATAGTTAATTTGAAATGATTACACTGTAATTGAATTGTTATTCAATATTTAATATGTTATCAGCTATCTAAAATAAATAATAGCCACACAAATTATTTTCCAAACTGTTTTCTTTTCTAAATTTTAATAAAATTGCATTTGCATATTTAAGCATAAGCATTTATACCTATAGACTTCATGAAAACATTTCATATCTCCTTATATAATATGTTTACATAAATAGATCATAATTTTACATGCATGCAGTGTACAAATTAGAGGTTTTTATGAATTATACATTTGCATATTATTTGCATTGCCATAAAATCATGGCATTTTGCACTTATTTCTAAAATTTTTCTCTAGAGGCTCCTTCAAACTTCAATTTTAAAGAATCCTTTAAAAATTACTTTAAATTTTCTTGAATTTTATGTTGATAAAGTCAAATTTAAGATTTTCTTAATCCTTGCCATTTTACTGAAAATAAATGTGTGCTTTTGTGTTTTTATTGATGTGGATAAATACAGCTTCAAATTCAAGTAATAGTGTTTTAGAGAAGTAATACACTGCTTTTCTTCTGGTTCCTCTTAAATGTTAGTAATAAAGAAACAATTAACCTAAATATAAAGCAGTATAGTGAAAGGAAAATGTCTTCATGTGTCCCTTGAGAAAGAACTATTTAGCTTTTTATGTTTCTAATTTTTACCATTGAGTATATAAATGTCTTCGCTTTTTTTTTTCAATTTAGCTTACTTGTAATGCTAACAGGTAAAGTAGAATGAACAATCATTAAGAAAAAACATGAAGGATAATTAAAAGGAAAACTTGGTCCCCAAATAATAGTATACATATTTTGAATTATTTTCTTATGACATTTTAAATATTCCTCATGCATGCTTTATTTTCACAATGTGAAACTTACCTCAAGTTCTATATCTGATACCATTTACCTTTCTCCTTCATTTCTACTTCTCATCTTTTATTCATAAATACTTGATCCAAGTACCTCTTTTCTGCTCACACCCCAAAACCATATACCTTTCACCATATGATTTTTAGATGATTTAATTCTAAGAGTTTATCAATTGGAAAAATATTTCTTTTATTTCTAGTGAGCCAGGGCATTTTTTAAAAAAACTTGCATTTATGTGCCAATGAATTTTACATATATATATACACACACACACACACACATATGTCAATTTGTTTATTTTAATTTGAATTTTTTCAACCTTTTGGCTATTATAATGCTACTATGAACATTCATTTATAAGTTTTTTGCAAATGTATGTTTTCATTTATCTAGGAGTGGAAATGCTAGATCATGTGATAAATATATATAGCTGTCTGGGGAAGATGAACTTCAAACTTTCCAATGCTGGTACAGCATTTTATGTTGACATTATATAATGTATGAGGGGTTTAATTTCTCCACTTTCCTGACAACATTTGTTGCTATCTGTCTTTGACTATAACCATTTTAATGCATGTGAAGTGGTGTCATATTTTTATTTTATTTTGCATTTTCCTGATGAATGATGATGATGAGCATATTTCATGTGCCCATTGGATGCAAACACATTGTTTAGAGACATACCTATTCATGTTTTGCTGATTTTAAAATTTAGTTGTCTTTTTGATTATTGTGAGTGTATTTTACATAGTCGAGATGCAAGTCCCTTGTATGATTTGAAATTATTTTCAGTAGTTACTGAATTGCCTTTTGACTTTCTCAATTGTGTCCTTCAAAGCACAATGATTTCATTTTTCTTTATTTATAATTATTTCATCTTTGTACTTTCATTTTAATTTCTTAGAAATCATTCCACAAATATTTACTCCTATATTGTCTTCTAAGTTTTGTTATAGTTTTAGTTCTTACATTTAGCTCTTTGATCCATTAGGAATTCAGATTTTCTACCCAATATGAGATAGGGGATCAACCTTATTCATAGATGATGCCAATTATGAGCTAGGGTGGTCTTGTGAGTCTGGATATTCATCAGAGCCAAAAATGGAGATTGGATTTGGACCTGGACATGTAAACTGGTTGTAGGAGTTTAAGCTACTTGACATTTGTCTAGGAATAAGTGTATTTCACATATATTTGCACAGCATTTTTGTAATTAGTTCACCTGCATTGGTTTGCTTTGAACTTGAGTTATCGTGAGCAAATTCCTTAACCACTGAGCACAGTTTCTTCAGCTGAGGGAACTACAATTGATATTCTCTGTGGTTTATGTCAAATTGAACATTTTATGACTTCTGTATGATTCTTCACTTTGTGGTTTGATACTTTTTTACATTACTGAAAATGTGGAGTGTGAGGTGTTTCAGATGATTTCCTCCATGGTAAAAAGTGCTAGAGAACATTCTTTTGACCACAGATTAGATAATGAACTACCTATTTTGTGGGACTTGGGATTGAACCCAGGGGTGCTTTACCACTGAACTACAGCCCCAACCCTTTTTTTTTTTTATTTTGAGATAGAGTCTTGCTAAGTTTCTTAGGGCCTTGATAAATTGCTGAAGCTGACCTTGAACTTTCAGTCCTCCTGCTTCAGCCTCCTGAGTTGCTGGGATTACAAGACACATGTCACCACACCAAACATAAACTACTGTTTGATCATTGGAACTGTAACAGTACATATTGAAAACCCCCATTTTATAATTCTCTGAATTTAATTAATGTAATTTCTATACACATACTTATGTCTATAAACATACATATATATACATATATATAACATTACAACAGCACTTTGGGTTGAAAGATAAGGAGATCTTAACTGGGAGTGGTTTTAACTGGTATGCTGCTAACTTATGTATTGACAGTAGGTAATAAAAAGCAGACTTCATTTGAACTTCAGTTTCTTCTGAATAAATGTTTTATGTTACATGAGCTCAGATTTATCTTTCAACTCTAAAATGTGATGAACAGTATCATATTCTTCATATCAATGTTTCTTTAACAATTTGTGCAAAAAGATTTCTCTCTAATAAAAATTTTCAGAAAATTTGCCAAATTGAATTTTTAAGACACTCATTCTCAATACTATGACCTCTTGCAAGCCTTCTTTACATATTTCTTTACATATTTCTTAGACTTAAAACTGTTAATTTTAGTCCTATTGTCTGGCATAGTCATTTATGAAGCATCCTGTGTAAGGTTAATGAAAAATTGTCAATATAAAATATATTGACAATTTATAGCATTTTATTTATTTTCATGTTTTTGAAAAGATTATAAAACTGCATAAAAATTTACTCTCTGAAAGCAATAAGTAACAATTGACTTATTTTATTGCTGTTAATGTTGAGAAATTACTTGCAGGTCCATTCTCGCCCCAGAAAGCTTTGAAACCTAAACTGAATAACCAAAAATATTATTTGTCCTAATGTATAGAGATATCATATCTGGGTGTAAGATAAAATCCTAAATATGATTATTATTTTTCTTGGGTCCTTAAACTGTGAAACTTACCAGTATGTACTTTCTTGCATACTTGAATAAGGAATATCTCATAAGGCAGTAAATAAATATAGGGGATTGTGACAAGAACACAAAGTGTGGTATGTACCTGCCACTGGGAACAGTATTGGTAGTTTTTCTTCCCAAAATTAATGACAGAAGAAGGAAAATGATATGAGGGATATTTTCTGTCCCTATAATCTAATTTTTGAAATAATTTTTTCAGTGCTGGGGATTAAACCGAGGGCCTCATGCTTGCTAAGCAAGCACTATTACCACTAAGCTATACCTCCATTTCCTTTCTGCCACCATCTTTTACAGTTTCTACATGCTATCCTTTAGACTGAAATACAAGATATAAAAAGTCATGGTTACTACCATCACACAAATTTTTCAGGCTGCAGAGGACATTTACTATATTTTCTACAATCAAACATGCATGTTTTCCCTTATAGTTTAACATTACTTTACATAGGAAATATCTTATTTTGTAATTGTATGAAATTTTCTTGCATACTTGAACATAAAATGACATTGAAACTTACCATCAATGATTCTTGTATCCTCACAGATTTGTTATGTTAGAAGGCAAATTTACATAGGGAATTACAGAACACAAATCCAGTCTGTGACACAATCTTATCTATTAGGAATATAATACTCAGTAATCTGCTGATTAATCTATCATAATTGAGGTTTGACTGCACATATATATGTATTTTTACTTTTGTTTTTCAATTCAAAGCAGGAGCACCTGCACAGCATGTATTCAATACCCATTGTAAAGAATCATCTTAAAAGAGTATCTCTTTGTATTTAATATGTGGATACAGAAATAACAGGAAAAGAAAAATATGCTCACCAAACACAAAGAAAATTACATTCATATAAATACCTCTTATTACCTTTTCTTCAGCTCTGCAGAAAATATGAAGCAGGTTTGAATGTTCATTTTATGTGGTTCTCAAAGTACTTTTCTCATAAGGGTAAAATGAGAAACAGTAAATTATTGTGAAGTGTAGTAATAAGAGCAAAGAAGACATATATTTATGAGACTAAAAATATTGAATAGCATTTGGTCAAAGGATCTCAAAACTCATTTGAATTGATTTCTCTTAACCAGTGTAAATTGAGATGATTTGTCAATAAAAACCTATTTCTAAGTTCCCCTGTTTTTACTGTTCTCTTCAGAAGTGTCCCTTTTCTTATGACTAGTTTCAAATATGATCTTCATATCACATAAAATTCTTGGCATCTTGCAATATCAGAGATATTCTAGAAGGTTTAAAAGATGTTATTATGTGCTATTCTAGACAAATAAGATGGCCTTGGTTCAAATATTTTAAAAATCTCTAAGGAAACAAATAACCTGATTATATTATGACTTTCTTGGGGAAATGGAAAGTCTGGCAAGATGATGCTAAGTCTCTTCCAGTCACATTTGATTATGTGATGTGCTCGCCTTTGGCTGTGTCTCTGCCACTTGAAAGAGCAGGTGAATAGCAGCACTACATCAGATATACCCTACCCACCCCTTTCTGACTATATCAGTATATAACAAGAATTACCACGACACAGTTGGTCAGTATACCAGAGGTTTTTCATAAGTGCCTTACCAAATAAGCAGAGAATTGACATGAACAGGAGTGAATACTGTTTTTCCCTCATGGAAAGTGAGAGGATGAGCCACTATATCTTTTCCTCTGATTATTTTTTGTTATTTTTATCTTTTCCTCTACAATATTGCTTTAAAGTTACTGTACTGACTAAAAAGTGTTTAATATATTAATAGTTTTAATTCTATGCAGAAAAATGTTTGGAATCCCTCTATAGTGTGAAAGTACATCAATGATTGACAACTTTCAGTGAAAAATCGTACATATATACTAGCCTTAGCAAATAATGAGATAATTTCTTTAATTTAAAAAATATGTACATTTGTGTAGCCATTGTGTGAAGCTGTGAGGAATGCTCCATATTTTCAAAGGGTAGAAGTGGTTTGCCTTTTTTAAAATTTGTATTTGTTACAAATTATTTGCAAAATATTTACTTAAGAGTTGAATGAAATTAGTAGATTTAAAGAAATCTGTGAGACAAAAGGCAATTTAGAAACTTAAAACATCACCATTTGATATCACTTCTATGACACTTCCCTCTAATCGAACTCCTTCTCAATTGACATCCATCTAGTTGGTTATAATGAGAAAGATTTTCTGAGTAAATGTGACTGTACTTCAACATGAGCACCAGTAAGAAGGGATAAGCATTTGAGAAAGTTTCTTTAAAAATTTTAAAGCATTTCCTTTTAAAGAGTCAAGCTTATTAAAAATTTACTTCTACAGAAGTAACCACATTATCTAGTTTGACTCCACCAAACAAATCAGACATACATCACATGCTTTATCCTCAAGCATGGAGACTGTGATTACATCATTTACATAGAAGTCTTTTTCTATATAATAGATTATAAATTCCTTAAGGGAAATACCATTCCTTAAAGCTATATTTTGCAGAGAGCAACTCCACTGACACCTTGCATGCAACTGGTCTTTAATAAATTTAATTAAAATACTGCTAATTTCTGTTCTGGGTAGTCTCAGAATAAATATTTGTGTATACAGAATTTGGAGGAATATCATGTAGAAAAGGAAATTCCTTATAAAGATGCAGAGTAAAACCAGGAGCATAAGATGGGAGGAGAATAGAATGATTAAAGAGAATTCCATATGCTGAGATGACATCTAGCATGGCCAAAACTATATGGAAATGCCGTGTGGAAGTATTTGCCTGCTCTCCTCTAAAAGTGTTAAATCAGTTTGGACAAGCTTTTGAGAGACATGTCTAGAGAGGATTTCATCATTTAATTGTGACTGATCAACTTTATCTTTTTAAATCCCTGAAGCTTGATTATAAGTGAATGTAATAACATATGTAATAAAGTTAATAACATGATTAATATTATATGTATTACAATATCTTGTAAGTATATGAATACATAGTATAAAATACATATTTATGTATGTATAATATAGCTACACTATATTACACATCATTTCTTTGTGCTCTATAACCATTTTAACAGTATTAAATCCAGAAATTGGTGAAAATACAAAAAAAAATCACTGAAGTCCATTTTCAAATTCCAAAAAAACACCATTTATTCATTTACTATCATCTTACTTTATAGTCCAACATGCATGGCCGTCTGTTTTTCATGTCTTAATAAAATTTAAAGTTGATCATAGTAAAGGGTAGTAGGAAATTGTTCATATACTAATAATATGGAACATCTCATTAAAAAAATGAAACATTCATGATTTTAAAAGAATCTGTCTCACAATGATATGAAGGCATCAGATGAAAGAGGTAACTTGTTCTGTGCAGTCCCAGGAGGAAGAAATAGGAAAAATAGGGTCAAAGCTGAAAGAACTATGTTTTTTCTCTTGAGTATAAGAAAGATATTTTTAACATTAAGGTTTTTGAAAATGGACAATTTTGCCTCAAGTAGTTTCCTCTTACTAGTTGTTTTCAAGCCAAAAATGAAAAACCAGAAAATGACAATTTCATTTTTCTTTATGGTTGAGTAAAACTCTATTCTATATATCTACCACACTGAATCCTGCTTTTATGTATAATTATAATACACTAATTAAAATAATAATAATAATAATAATAATAATAATAATAATAATAATATAATAGGGAGATCATAGAGTAGAGCAAGCAATTGGAGAACCAGGTAATGATTGATCAAATTCCATTATATGTATATATAGATATAGCACCGTGCATTGCACTAGTAGGGGTAATTATAGTCATCAAAACATTAAATTAAAAAATGAAAAGCCATGTAATAAGACACTATATAACATATCCAAGGATCTGATGAGATATTAGAAAAGATGACCCCTGAATTCTTGTGATATTCATTGTCATCAACAAAATGTTAATTGTAAAACATATACCATTTAGAAGGCATATAAGTAAGTCAAATACTTATAGAAGCCACTTTAAAATTTTAGTTTTCCCCTTCAAATGTGGGAGTTCCTTAATGATGTCTTCTTCAGGATCATTTTTGAAGCCTTCACATGTATAATATTTGTGTACTATGTTGACTTAGAAGTTGAAAGAAGAAGAATACATTTTATTTCTTGGTCAAATCTGTTTATCCATTTATTTCAGACATATACATGATATAAAATTGACAATGCAAATATAGGCAGGATTAATATTTAGAAGAGCTTTTAAAAATTATTGTAGCAAGAGGAATCTGTTGAAGGCTCAATCGATTGGAATTGAGGCTTCAGAGGGGAATAGTGAAACAAGGTTAAGATGGAGCTAAATAATGTTATAGAGTAGTAAGGAATTTGATAGTAAGCAATATTGTGAACTATGGATCCAGTCAATAAGTTTATAAAAGTAAGATTAATCTCTCAACAATGTGTGTGAATCCTTTAAAGAGGAAAATAATCATGAACGTAATTTTTAGGAGTAATGAACTGGTAATATTGCCCCAACCCTTGCAACTGGAGGGATCATGGAGGAAGAGATGGCATGGTTTCATAATTCATTACAGTGAGATGAAGACTAGGGCTGGGAATTGAGGGATGGGGAACAGTTTTTTTTTTTTTTTGTTCACTTAACTACAGTTTCCCCACCCTCTAAATAAAATGTCGTATTATCTTAAAAATTCTCATTAATATATACTTGACTGTGTGGAGTTGCCAAGCATATTAGTAGACAGAATTTTTGGTTTTAAGTTCCAATGGAAAATAACATTGAATACACTGGGTGTAATTAACATACCAGATTACACAGGATTTATTCTAAGAGACTAATGAAATACAGTTTGTACCTTCGTTTGAATTCCACAAACTACTTAAAGCTGATTCATCTTTCCAGTTCCCTTTGGCTTTGTTGATATACTAATTTTACTAATATTTCCTAAATATAGTTCCTTAACATAGATTTGTAAATCAGAGCACTTGTGTGCAAATCTGCAGCTGTTGGATTTGGGTAAATCAGTTCATTGATGAAATGTAATCCTCCTTAGTTGTGAAGGCAAAATAATGTACGTGGATATATTTTGTAACTATCAGTCAATACAGTTGCTTTTACTTCTAGTTATGGTAGCAAAACCTCAGAATGTTATTTTTAATAATGATGAACAAATTAGTTTTTATTTTTGTTATGGCAACAGAAGTTAATATTTTTAAAAAATCATGGATCAAGAAAAAAATCACATATTTCTCAGGAGAAGATAAGATTTGGAAAATTCTATCAATTTATGCTACTGTTTAAAACTTGAATATGGTGTCACAAGTGTTCAATATAAGGGGAACAATTTGATTTGAAAATTATCTTTAAGATGTTACATTTGTATTATATTAAGCTTCTAATAAAATTTTATTGCACCTGCCCTCCCCATGCCATTTGTGTGGTGAGAGGTGAGTCCTGGGAATTGCATACATGGGTGATTTACCGCTAAGCTACATCCCCAGATTTATTTATTTACTTATTTATTTATTGGTACTGGGGATTGAACCCAGGGGCACTCCACCACTGAGCCACATCCCCAGCCCTATTTTGTATTTTATTTTGAGACAGAGTCTCACTGAGTTGCTTATTGCCTTGCTAAGTTGCTGAGGCTGGCTTTGAACTTGGCGATCCTACTGCCTCAGCCTCCCAAGTGCTGGGATTACAGGCATGCGCCACCGCGCCCGGCTTTATTTATTTATTTTTTAGTTTGAGACAGGGTCTCTCTACATTGCTGAGGCTGGCCTTGAATTTGCATCCTCTTGCCTCAGTTGCCTGTGTCACTGGGCTTATAGTTATACACTACTACTATGCCTGGCACTCCATTGCCATTTTCATGAAAATATTTTCTATTTACTGGGCATGGAGTTGAGATTTAAATGCCTTCAACAGCATCATTTATCTTTCATGTTTTAGTGTGCTATACATTCAGATGACGAATAGATCTGTGCATATAATGTAAAATAATTTTTTATAATGTCAGTGATATAAAAATTTCTAGAAATCCTTGAAGTTTGTTTTGTTGTGTAAAATGATTATTATGAATAAAGAGTAATTATATCCAATAGGAAAATATCTATATTAAATATTTAACATATTTGAAATTATATTTGAAGAATAAAGACAACGTGAAAATGAACTGTAATTTTATTTAAATCTTCAAATAGAAAATGTATTTTAATGTTGGGAATAGGGTAATTGTTTATAACACAAAAGCATATTATTTTTTATCTGACTTGTTTGTAATCTTGCTCAATTTATGAAGGTGTAACATGTTATTTTCATTACTAGTTAACATCATATTCAAAGTCTGCTTGATTGGCATTTTCATCAAGTCTCTCTGTGGCATTGTATTATACACATGCATGCACATGCACACACACACACACACACACACACACACAAGTTTATAGAGAGCTCTTGCTTGGCTGACTCTTACTGATTGCTTAATGTAGTCTCTATTCACCCCAAAAGTCTAGATTTATGAATGTATTATTATTTAACTATATGATTCCGGACTCTGTGTGTGTGTGTGTGTGTGTGTGTGTGTGTGTATACACATACATACACTTATCTATTTTCAGATATTTAAATGCATGTATTTAGTAGAGATAATAAATTATAATGAATTATATACTTTTAAATGAGGGGTATTTATTAATAACTGACACCTTATAACACAAGCATATAGTTGGAAAAACCAATTAAAATTTGGCCAAATATGAGGTATATTTCATAAATGGTTAGTATATAAAGTGAGATCAGAGTTAAGATCAAATATTAATTCTTATCTGATTATAAAATATGAAATTTCTAAAGAATGATATGATTTATTCTTCTGTAATATAGTCATTTAATGCTATATTTTGTGTACATGATAAATGCAATCTTTTATTTTACTTCAATACAGCAAACTTATCTGTATATTTAAATGTTTAGGGGAATATAGTAAAGTATAATAATATAAAATATGTCCTCTAAAATAATGCTGTTTCATTTTATATCTGGACACACTATCTACTATATAATTACAAACATTTTACTTAACTCCTCAGTGCTTTAATTTTCTCTTCTGTTATTATAAGGGTTAAAATATGCAAACATGGTGTGAGTTGTTATGGTTGTTTTTTACCAGAGTATACTATACCTTGTAAATCTTCAGGTTAGCCATAATTATTAAATACAATAAACTTATCCTTCAGAGTATGATAATACTGAAACACAAGATATCTAATATATTTTCCCATTCCAGCCCAAACATTATTTATTGGGACCCTGTTATGTTCAAGGCATTATACTAGATTAGGAATATAAAAATGGGTAAGACAGGGTTTCCACTCTCAATTTCTTACAATTTAGTGTTCTCCTTGAAAGCAGTGTCCATATATTTTGATGATCTGCAGTATTTGATGTAGTAAAGAACATGGCCATGATAACACTTAATAAAAAGCACAGTGCTATTTGCTTATATTTATCACTATGTCTTTTTCCTCCTAAAGAGTTCAATGAGTATTTATCAGTGCCAATTTTACTATCCACTTAACAATTTTTAACACTGAGAAACATTAAAGCAAAAACACTGAATGCTAATAAGCATTTATGATCTTTGATTAAGTCCTGTCTGGAACTGCAGGTCAAGTAAGCATGAATTAGAACCAATATTATCAAGTTTTATTTTTCTTTCAACTATGCAATGTTGGATATCCTTACTTGCTTAAATTTCCATTTTCTTCATTTTATGTGTCAAACTGAAAAATTTTTGTCATGAAAGGAGCAGAGTCCCACAGCAATGCTGAAAGATGTGTGTACAACTGTGTGTGTATGTGCACAATTGTGTTTAAGGGACTGTTGATTTCTATTAGATAAACAAGTACAGTTATCCCTCAGTATCTGTGTGAGACTGGTTTCCGGAACCCCCACAGAAAGCCAAATTTGCAGATATTCAAGTTCATTATGTAAAATGACAGATTAGCCAAGTCTGGTGGTACATGCCTCTAATTTCAGTGACTCAAGAGCCTGAGGCTAGAAGATCGAGAGATTCAAGTCCAACATTGGCAATATAGACCCTATCTCAAAAGAAACATATTAAAAAAGGCTGGAGATGTGGTAAGGTTCCCCTGGGTTCATTCCCCAGTATAAAAATAGGCAGATTATTAGAAAAGAAAATATGTACATCCTCCCTTTTATTTTAAATCATCTCTAGATTATTTATTACCTGTAATAGAGTGCAAATGCCATGTAAATACCTCTTATACTCTATTGTTTAGTGAATAATGAGAAGAAAACTAGTTTGTACATGTGCAGTACAGTTGCAAATTTTTGAATGTTTTTTATCAGTAGTTGCTTTAATTCTAGGATACAGAACTCATGGATATGAAGGGCCGGCCGACTGTAGTTATAAGTACTACTTATATGAAAAAATAAAACTATATATAGCGATGTCCTCAGTGAAAATGTAGAAAAATTGTATTTGTTTTGGTGCTCAGCTTCATGAGGAGTTAAGCATTTCTGATAGAAATTCAAGGGTTAAGCAGGCTTAGAATTGAGAAACGGATAGAAGCTCATTCTAGAGGGGTGTGGTTGTACCTCAGATGTAGAGAACTTGCCTAGCATGTGTGAGGTAGTAGGTTTGATCCTCAGCACTGTATAATAAGTAAATAGATAAGTAAAGGTATTGTGTCCACCTACAACTAAAAATTATTAAAAATAAATACAAAATAAAGTTATTAATATGTATTTAGAAAAGGGACTCATTCTACAAAGAGGGACGAACATGGTGGAAACACTAAAGTGACTATGAATATTTCCTCTACCACCATGCTTATTATGAGACCTCACAGGCACCAAATAATAGAATTTCTCAGCTTGTACTTAACTGCAAAAGACCAAAGAAATATGACTTTTGATTAGCAGTCCCTTTTTAAGGCCTACAATCAACCATACAGTTTATATTCACTTTAGATGAAGTGGGAATGAGAAATTGTTTTATTTAGCACTGTATTTATTGAAGTTATTTAAAAATTTTAATGAACTTTTTCATTTCAGTCTTCCAAAATTAATAGAAATTCTAATTCTGGAGACATTTACTCTGACATGCTGAGGGTTGGTGATTTTATTTTTGATCCCCTACCCCAGACTCATTCACTGTTTCCAGTCTGATCAGAAACAATAGACACCTCTACAATATTTGGGAATCAGAGAGGCTTGGACACCATGCATATAGAAGATGACAAGATGCATCCTGATTCCTAAACAGATAAAGAATTGAACTCTGCCACTTTTGGTATGAAGCATTGGTCACAATACTGTAGTAAGCCAATTTTCTTACTTACAAAAGGATGAAATGGATATAACTTTGGTATGTTCATATATGAATACATCATCAGTGAAACTCCACATCATGTACAACCAGAGGAATAGGATCCAAATTAGATTAAGTTATACTATGTGTATGTTTAATATGTCAAAATACACTCTACTATCATGTATATCTGAAAAGAACAACAACAACAACAACAACAAAATCCTCATACTAGTGAGGATTGAATTTGTCATGTCAGGATACTGTTGATTCTGTTGTCGATTAATAATTATGTGCACATAAAAATAATTAAATTATTTGAAGAACGGAAAAAATGGTTGAAATGGCAATCTACCTGAAGTGCCATGAGAATTTGAGAGAGTACATGTAAAGCAATTATAAGATTAAAACCGTTTAACAGTACTGTAGTAGGCATTCAGTTCATCCTTAAGCAGAAGTTTCTAGTGTGCTTATTACTAATGATAATACTTGAGTGCAATAGTCTAATAGGCTTTTGTACATATATATGTTTATTGACTATTAGAGTGCTTTGAATTAGGAAAGGATACAAATAACACTTAAGACAGATCATGTTCAGAAAGATCTTTTTATAAAAGACATTTGTATTTGAGCCATATTTTGTTTACTTCTACGTGAAAAAAATCAAAGACTGAAAGAAATTAATTGGGAAATGTAATTTTTATTTGCTCAATAAGAGTAAGCCTTCTGTGTTTTCATTTGCCATATATATATGAAGGTATTTAGAACATCAACAAAGTATTGTTGGACTATACCAGGGACTGGCCTATAGGTCAAATCTCTCTCAATGCTTGTTTTTGTAATTTAAGTTTTATTGGAAAACATCCATTGGCTAATATATTGTCTGTGACTGCTTTCACACTGAAACAGAATTGACAGAGACCTTATGGCCTTCAATGCTGAAAATGCTTACTATCTAGCTCCTCACTGAAAAAGTTTGCCAGCTATACTTTTACAATTTTTGTGTAATATAAAATGAATGTTCTTCAATTTAGTGTCTTATAGAATATCAACATTCTATGACTACTATATATTTAGTAAATAGTAAACATTATAATCATAGTATCTGAGTACAAATACTTTTATTCAAAGAAGTATTTATTAAGTTGATGGATATCATGGGCTTTGATCTACCTTCAAAAGCAAAGAATTGAAGTAAACCTGGATTTTAGAATAATTATTGGGCATTTTTAAAAGATTACTTTAGGAATTGTAGGGTAATATGTACACAAAAAGATTTTTAAATGTAGCATACACAGAGTCTACCTAATTTTTTTACCACTTGAATCCACTTAAAAATTTGAGGAAAAGCTCTTCCTTTAGACATAGATACCAGCCTTCTGCCACTGACAATAAAACAAAAAATTGAAAAATAGAATAAAGGTTTTTCTTTTCCAATGTAGAAAGTACAGGCTGCCTAGTAGGGAATATGCTCAGCCAGTATCACTAAAAAGAAAGAAATTAATGTTGACTTATTTGATTTGAGGAAAACAGAACCATTATTGTTGAAAATCACCTTTGGAAATAAAGGAAAAGTGTATTTATGGAAATATGCAGTGGTTAACATCCTTCAGATGAAATACATTTTGTGCTATTTAAAAAAGATAAAGGCAAATCTTTAATACAACGATATTGCCATTTCATTTCTGGCTTTTTCTTTGATATTGACATGAATATATAAATACATTTGATATTAGTAGAATAAAACAAGGGTTATAATAAAACTGGATTTACTTTTTTCTTAAACTGGATTTATTTTGCTAGAATAACAAATAGTTTTATACATTAATGAAAGTTTATTGCTGTTGTAAATTTTTTGCAAACTTGGTCTATTTAATGTATCTGCATTTCCCTTATAAATAATTGAAATACTGTTCTAATACTTAAAAAACCTATAGTGCAGACACATTGAATTGTTCCATGAAACTAATTTGTATTCAGTGTGGACTCTTGAATATGGAACATAGCAGCCAGTTATGTGAAATTGATGGTGTTTACATATTATGAATAATACAATGAAAACCCAAATCTGTTCAATTAAACATATAAGTGCAAAATTTCAGCTATATTCTAAAAAAATCTTTTTTTTTTTTTTTTTTGCGGCGCTTGGAATTGAACCCCGGGCTTTGTGCATGTGAGGCAAGCACTCTACCAACTGAGCTATATCCCCAGCCCTAAAAAAATCTTATACTAATTTGTTAAAAGCATTTTGACTAATAAGATGCTCAGTCATATTTTAATAGATTTCCCTGGGAGAAGAAATGGGATTTAAGCTTATTAATCTGCTTGGCTTGATATTAAGCTAACTTTGGGATGACCATACCAATATTTTTATTCCATTTGTGTTAGTATCACTTTTTTAGTAGATATTTTTGAACACACAAAACTGAAGAAAATATTATTTATTTATAATTTTATCTGCTTGTTTGACTATTAATTCTTCCCCCTTGTTCCAGAAAGAATTTCATGTATCTCATAAAAATATACACAGGTAACAACATTTAGAGAAGAGAATTGGGATGTGTGTTGAAGAAGAAAAACTGGAGCCAGACATGAGGGTCTCCAGAGGTAGATCATAAATTTTGGTCTAAGTTTTCTTGTGTTCATGACAAAAGAGCCTGATAATAAAATGACTCCAACTATATGAATTAGAATTAGAACTTTGTTTTATACATGAAGTAGTGGAACTCAAATCCCCCCTTCTAGAAAATAAGTTTATTTTTAATATTTGACAGTTTAAAGGTTGTTGTCTTTAAGCTGTAACCTCAGATCTTATATGTACTTTTTTTAAAATATGTTTTTAGTTGTAGGTGGACACCATATCTTTACTTTTATGTGGTGCTGAGGATTGAACCCAGTGCCTCACATGTGCGAGGCAAGCACTATACCACTGAGCTATAGCCCCAGCCCCTCTTGTATGTATTTTAAGTTCATATAAGAATGCTGTTTGTTGACTGCATGTTCCCACACATCTGAAGATTAATTAAATATTTTAAACCACTGTTATTTTAAGATCTGAAAGTGCATCATGAATCAAGGAGAGATTGAATTATGTCAAAGTTTTAATATTACCTTTAACTAATACTTTTAAAAATGTAATCACTTTCATATAGTACATAAAACTGCTAACTCAAATATATTATTATCTGTGAATTTCAGTTCCTCAATTGTTGATAGCAGTGAATTGCTCATAAGCAGAAAAACGTAATTGACTCACTATGAAAGTTGAATTTCATTGTTCTTTGATTTAAAATACCTGGAAATATCAACACTTACAAATTTATGCAGGGTAATAGATATGTAAAATGTCTTTGATATTTTAAGATATATGAATACTAGCAGGGCAGCAGAAAAACTGGTTTGAATTCAATTCTCCATTTTTAAATTGCAATTTGATTCATCATTTTCTGCTTCAGGAAAAGAGTGACTTGTATGATTTCTAAGACTTTTCTGTCTCTGAGATTTTTATAAATCCATTTGTGACTGAATGATTCCAACTTTACTGAGGTCAACATGTCATGCTTGATTTATGTGAACATGTAGGATCTTCACTGTCATTTTTCCCATAATGCTAATAGAAAACATTAAAAGAAAATGGAAAATATTATGAATAAACTAAGTGATTCTAGAAAGCTTAAAAATGCCTATGCATAACAAAGTTGGAAATGATAAAGCTTGTTGGAAGAATTGCAGTAAAATCATAAGCATGTCCATTGTCCTGTCCTCATTTACCCTACATTCGTGTATTCCCTTGGTTTGTTTACTTTAGAACAGTCTCATTGTAATGAAACTAAATTGAATAATGTACCGTACATAAACACTAATGAAAATATTGCTTTGTAAAACTTTAACACATTAATAATGTGAAATATATAAATGATATTTAAGTGATCTATGTTACACAGAAATCTGAGGTGGGTTGCCATACAGTTGTTACAGTATCTTATGTGTAGAAGTTAGAAAAGTGGAGGATTTTGGATGTAGAAAGGCACAATTGTTTTTGTCATTAAGATGATGAAATACAAGCCAGTCATGGTGTTGCATCACTGTAATCCCAGCAATTTAGGAGACTAAGGCTGGAGGATTACAAGTTTGAGGCCTGCCTCAGCAATTTAGTCAGACCGTGTCTCAAAATTAAAAATTTTAAAAAGATCTTGGAACGTAGCTTATTGGTAAAGCATTCCTGAGTTTAATTTCCAGTATTTCCCCTGTCTAATACATTAATCTATCCTTTGTTTTTAAATGTTTTATTTATAATAATATATTTATGTTAAATACATAGCGTGCTTTTGCATATTTTATTTATTTTTATCCCTTTTATTGGTTTCAAAACTTATTCCTATTTCTTTTCTAAAAAATTAAAATTAATTCATTGATTCTGTTGTTTTATTAAATCACTGATTTTATTTCTAATCACTATAGAATGTGAATTTGTATTTTTAATATAGAACATTTTTAAGTAAAAATAATTGTATATATTTATCATATACAACACAATGTGTTAAAATATGTATACATTGTAGAATTGCCAAATAGAGCTAATTATATTGGGCATCAGCTCACACATTGATCATATTTTTTGGTAGGAACACTTGAAATCTATTCTTTTAGCAATATTCAAGAATGGAGTAGTACCTGTTTATTAACTATGGTCATCATGTTGCAAAATAGATATCTTGAATGTATTCTTCCAATCTAACTTTGATTATCATTTGACCAATAACTCCCGAACCCCTACCATTTGTAGCCACTGTAAACACTCTTCTCCTCTTGGCTTCTGAGTTTAACTTTTGTAGAAGATGAATATGAATAGCATCTCTGTTAGTCTGATCTTTGTCACTGTGATTAAATAGCCCATAAGAACAATTTAGAGGAGGCAAAGTTTATTTTGAATCATGGTTTCAGAGAGTCAGTCCATGGTTGGCTGACTCTTACTCTGGGACCAAGGTGAGGCATAACATCATAGTAGAAAGGGCATGATGGTGAAAAGCTGCTCGGCCCATGGTACCTGGGAAGCAGAAAGAACAAGCAAGGCACTAAGGACAAAGTATAATTCCCAAAGAGATACTTCTAGTGACCTACTTTGTTCAACTGTGCCCCACCTACCTACAGTTAACCACACAGTCCATGCAAATTGTTAATCCATCACAAGGAATAATCTGCTGATTAGTTTGCAACTTTCATAATCTAATAATTTCAACTCTGAACATTCCTGCATTAAAACAGGAACTTTTGGAGGACATTTCACATCCTTACCATAACAGCATCTATACCTAGACTATGCATATCTGATTATATAAGTGCCTTCATTTTCTATCGATGTGATTAAAAGTCTGCATATGACAAATTCTTTAGTCATAATCTTTCCTTGAAAACTTCTATAAACACACTTGTGAATACATTTGGAGACAAGCTATCTGTACTATGTGTATTAGAAATAAAAAACAGGAATTGATCAATAGTAGAGGCCAAGAAAAAGTTAGTAAATATGGTTCGAAAAAGTTTATCTAGCAATTAGATGAGAATATAAATATTCACTCTTTCTTTTGTTACAGAGGAAAAAATCTGTAAGTAAATATTTTCAGGTCTGGTTAAATCAATCTGTATTTTTCTCCTTAATGTCTATAGAGATACATGAGAAGTGGCATATTTTAGCTATAAGAGAAAGCAGTATAATTTTTGAAATGGAAAAGTATGACTTAAGTAAGAATTATTTATAATCTTCAAAATAATGCTTAAGCTATGCAGGAAGATGTGTGTATGTTACATGCAAATACTACACCATTATGTATAATGTTGACCTCCATGGAGGGAGAACCTGTCACCTATGGCTATCAATGCATTATTGTACAGTCATTTGCACATTTTGCTCTTAAAATGCATCTATATGTAATATCAATGATTATATTGTGGAAATTAGTGTGAAAAGAAGAAGTTGAGATTGAAATTAATTAAAATAGAATGTGCTGTATTTTCTTTCATGCTGTAAGAGATCATTCAATACCACCTCTAGGAATGTGCCCATTCCCCTTTAGAGATCATTGCCCTGGATAACAGAAGATACTTAAACATGCATATTTAGGTCTTGTTACTTTCTTGGAAAATAACAATGTCTTTCATTCTAGTATTGATTTTGATGGCTATCATTCATCATTCCAGGAACTCTAGAATTAGTAGGTGATTTTGTTTTTCCATGCCCAACATTCCTCATCATCTTTTATTTCTTCATTTTTAAATAAAATGTGGTGAAACAAAATTATTGTATGTTATTCCTTAACTATTAACTTTTTCCTTCTGTGTTTAGATACCTTAATCAAATTACTCCTACACATCAATGATATAGAAACTCAAGTTTTAAATACAAAAATCTTTGTGGGTGTCAATGTCTTTATAAATTAAAATTTCAAAAAAATGGGGATTTCAAAAATTCAATCCTTTTTCACCTTACTCCATATGCTTTTCCCTACCTTCATGAACAAATTTACTCCTTTCACAATTTATATTTTTATGTGTATAGTTCAACACAGTTCTCTTGTGTCCTTGTGTCTATAAAGTATATATGAATATTTATTTGTTTAAATTCTACTGTACATATTTTTGTATATTCTTATTATGACAATATATCTAGGAAACATTTTCATTACTGCATATTAATGTATTCACACCATTTACTGTAAACCTAAATTAAAGAGCATGTTAATATTACTTTTGATTTTATAAATATATGTTAGAAGTTCAAACATCATTAGTATAGAATAGTGTAAATTTAAAAAAGTCATTAAAAATTTCCACTTCCATCTGCCATATTTTTCTTTCCAGGAAAAATCACATTTGAGACTTGTCTCCGTTCCTTTCCCTTCCCTTCCCATCCTATCCTTTTCCTTCACTTGCCTTTACCTCCCCTCCCTTTCCCTTTATCTCCCCTTCTCTCTTCTACCCTCTTGTCTCTTCCCATACTGTCCCTCCCTTTCCATCCAGTCCCATCCTGTCTTGTTGTCATACCAGGGACTAAACCCAGGACCATTTAACCACTGAGCCACATTCTCAGCCTTTTTAGTTCTCAAATTTTGAGACAGGGTCTCACTAGATTGCCTTAAAAGCCTCACTAAATTGCTGAGGCTGGCTTTGAACATGTGATTCTCCTGCTTTAGCCTCCTGAACCCCTGGGATTATGGGTGTGTACCACTACTCCTGGCTTGCCTGTCTATTCTTACATACAATATCTAGGCATGTGTAGACATGTTATTTTTTATTTCCACAGTGCTATATTTTGACACTATTTTCTACATAAAAATTTTAGATTTATATTGCACATTTCCTTATTTTTCTGTATTTATTGCATAAGTTCCATAAATTAATATATTTTCCACTCAATGGCCATATTAACCATTCCTTTCCTCATTGTTGGATGATTTATGTATAAATTTTGTTAAGAATGCTATGGTGAATATTCATTTATACAAGGTTCTGAATATTGATAAGAATTTAGCTGTGGGATAAATTTTGAACAACCAAGTTCCTTGTGCAAAATGTATGTATATTTTTTGTTTCTAGATATTTTCAATTGCTCTCCCCTGATGATATACTTTTTTTTGTAGAGTAAGATTTCCTTCTTTGATATTGAAGTGTGAATTTTAATTTTTCCTTTTTATTTATTTTTCTGGATTCCCCCCTTAAATTTAGCTTCTCAAATAGCTTCCCTTCTGTGGAGCATAGGTCTTCTCTCACAGTCTATTAAGATAGTCAGGAAGTATTGAACTAAATTCCACAACTCTGCCTTTTCTCTGAGATTTGGAATGAGTGTCCAAAGTTATGGTTTTGTTGTATATGTTTATTGTTTGTGTGTCTCTTTTTTTCACTATTCCTAGAATGTACACCTTGGCTTGGTGCTGACCAAGGGACAGATTGTTTGTCTGGTTCTTGGCTGTGTGAATAGTATGTAGGTGTTAAAGAAAACACATACCTTTAAAACTTAGGCTTATCTTTTCACATTAGCTCAGAAATCAAAGCCCATTAAAAATGGGCCAGGGGGTGATTAATAACAATTTCTATTCCATCCACACTTAGAAAGTTCTTTTTTCCCATAATTAAAATTGAGAAGAAAATTCAAAATTTCCTTTGATAACATCCCATGTAATTTAATTTAATCTCGGTTCCTAATATAATTACAATGTATTTATCAGTATATTTTTGTTTTACTTAATAATCTAACACCTTCCTTTCAAGATACAGATTTCAGGCAGGCATTTGGATCATACGTTATACAACATCTTGCTTGTGGAAGGAGTGAGCCTTTTTCACACGTCAGGAAATAACTATGAAGGTCTGAAGAAAAAAGCCATTTTTACATACAATTGACATAATTGAATAAAGCTTTTTCCCCCTCAATTTCAGATCTACCTTTTACCTAGTAAGGGAAATAATACTTAGGAATTAATTTATAGTGCTAAGCATAGCTTCTAAACTTCACAACTCATTGAACTGGCATAGCACCAGAGAGACTTGCACTGGATTTCATTTTAAGTCTTTTAGTTCTTTCCCTATAGGATTGGCATTGATTTTAGTGTTAGTTTCATATGGGCTCAGGTAGCAATATCTATCAGAGATGTGAGTACTAATGTAATAAAATAATAAAGCAATCTGTGTGATCTTTGTGGTTGTGTCCTTGTGAGATTTCATTTTCCTTTATACCATGAGGTTTTTTACTAAAGCCATCTATCAAAAACAGTACTGTTACAAAATTATTGTTGATGATGAATGATATAAAAGTAATCTTTTCTCATAACAATTCATTCATTGATTTGATAAACATTTATTTCATGCCTTACATTCTTGGAACCCCATGTTAGATATGTCCTAAAATATCCTGTATAACCCCTATAATTCCTTGGAATAGGGTAGGTGGAGAAGCTGCATAATGGCACAGATATTAAATAAATATTAAGTAAGTTGCCTTGACTTTCAAACTCTTATGTCCCAATTCACAGCTAAACCAGGTAGTTTATAATTAGGCTTCTAATGAAACGTGCAGTATTTTTTAAAATAACAAACCAAATCCTTAGCATTTACAATTGCCAAATTGCATTTCTGGAAAAAGAAATGATTATACTATGTTTTTTTTTTAAATTCATTAGTCACTTATGAGCAGAGGTTACTACTGTTGCTCTTCCTATTTTCTCTCATTTCAATTAGCTGACAGAACAGGAATTATAAAGAAGAGATTGCCTTGAGGTGTTCAGATGCTATCTACAACTGGGAAGAGGGATGACTGAGAGAATGCCAAAGTTTGATGCTGGAAGGCAGAATGCTGTTATTTCTTGAACAATTCATATGCATGCTAATAGTCAGTGCTTTGCTTTCCTTATGTGACTTTTCAAAATGTTGATCTGCCAGCTCACCCCTCTCACCCTGTAGGTTTTTCTTGGTTTAAGTGTTTGTCACAGGTGTTATTTTAAGTGTTTTGTATAAATATCATAGAAAAATTTATCAATGAAACTAACTGGAAAGTTATTTTGAGATAGCTACATATCCTGAATGCTAATATACTATTTTATCCAATATTTGGGTCAAGTGTTATTACATGAATTTATTTTAATTGATACATAATATTTTCATGTATTTATGGGCTGCAATGTGATATCTTGATATAAAATACAATGTGTAATAGTCAAATCAGGGTGCTTATCATATTTATCATATCAAATGTTCAGAATTTCTTTGATAGAAATATTTAAACCTTTCTCTTTTAGTGTTTTTGAAATATTTAATAAATTACTGTTTACTGACTCCACTTTGCTGTAGTATTCTAGAACTTATTCCTCCTATTTAATTTAATCTGGTATCAGCTGACGAAATTCTCTCTGTCCTTCACTGCCCACTATACTTTCCAGCCTCTGGTAGCCAATATTCCACTCTCTAGTAGATCAACTTTGTTGGCCTCCATGAATAAATGAGAAGCTGAAGTAATTGTCTTTGTGGTTCTGTGCCAGGCAAAATTATAAATATCTGCACCAAACCTTTACTAGAATAATTTTGTCAGATTTATCTTGATAACAAATTCCACCTTTGAGTTGTAAGTTGATTGTTGTGATATAGCATAAAGACCAGTGGTAGGCAGGACTAGGCCAAAGTAATGATGAAAGAGTCATCTCTTTTGTCCAGTTCTATGGCCTCTTGAATAGTTTTGACTTGTGTCACTAATGATACAATAATTATTAATGTATTATAATTCTGATTCATTGTTCCATATTTGAACATGCACAGAACATAATTTGATTAAGATCATTCCCCAATATCTTCATTTTCCCTTCTTTCCTCTCTCCTCCTGATCTGTTTGCTCTATTCTACTTTCTATTATTGTTATTTGAGTGTGTGTGTGTGTGTGTGTGTATAGAATTGGACTTCATTGTGGTTAATTCATACATGAACATAGCATATTTTGGCACATTTTATTCCCCAGTAGTTCCCCATACTCTGCCCTCTTACCTCCCTCTTTATCCCCTCCCTCTACTATATTGATCTCCCTTCTATTTTAGTGAGATCCTTTTTTGTCAGTACTTATTTTTTCTCAAACTTCCATATATGAGAGAAGACATTTATCTTTTGATTTATGGGTCTGGCTTATTTCACTTAGTATGATGCTCTCCAGTTCATACACTCACCAACAAATGACCTAATTTCATTCTTATTAATGACTGAACAAAACTCTTTTGTGTGAATATGTATCACATTTTCTTTATTCATTCATCTTTTGATAGGAACCATAACTTGACTGTTGTGAATTGTGCTCTATATACATTGGTATACATGTATAACTATAGTATGTTGATTTTATTTCTTTTGAATTAACACCAAAGGTTAGAATAGCTGGGTCATGTGGTGACTCTATTCCTGGTCTTTTGAGGAATCTCCATATTGCTTTCCAAAGTGGTTGTACCAATTTGCAGTCCTACCAGCAATGTTTTAATGTACCTTATCTCCCACATCATTACCAGCAATTATTATCATTTGTATTATTGATGATTGCCATTCTAACTGGAGCAAGATAAAATCTCACTGTAGGTGATTTGCATTTCTCTGATTGGTAAGGATGCTGAACAGTTTTCATATATTTGTTGACCACTTGTATTTCTAATTTAGAGAAATATCTTTTTGAATCTTTTACCCATTTCTTGACTGTTTTTGTGTGTGTGTGTGTGTGTGTGTGTGTGTGTGTGTGTTTGAGTTTTTTATGTATATTGGATACTAATCCCCTCTTGGAAGAGTATCTGGCAAAGAGTATCTTCCATTCTGTAGGCTCTCTTTTCACACTCTTGTTTCCATTGCAGTGCAGAATCTTTTTAATTTGATGCCATCCCACTTATTGATACTGTTTTTATTTCTTCAGCTTTAGGAGTTTTATTAGGAAAGTCAGTGCTTGCATCAAAATGTTTGAATGTTGACCCTATTTTTCTTCTAGCAGTTGGAATATTTCTGATCTAATTCCTATTTCTTCAGTCAACTTAGAATTGATTTTTGTGATTCTGTGTATTTTTAAAAAGACACTATTTCATTAATTTCAGTTTTATTCTATATTACTTCTAATTTTGAGATTATTTTTACTTTTCTAAGGCTTCAAGATGCATTATTTATTTATTTGAGATCTCTCTGCCTTTTTATGTATGCACTGATTTTTAAAAACTTTCCACTTAGTATTTTTTGTACACCATAAATTCTGATGTGTTGAATTTTCATTTGATTCTAAGGATTTTTAAAATTTCCAGCCTGACTTCTTCAATCACTTAGTCATCATTAAAAAAATAATTTTCAAGTATCCATGTATTTGCATAATTTCTGTAGTTTTCCAATTTTGTTCCATTGATCTGAAAATATACAAGATATTATTTCAAAACTTTGAATTTGCTCAAATTTGCTTTATGTCCTAATGTGTGATTAATATTTGAGAAAATTCCATGAATAATTGAAAATAAAGGGTATTAGCTGCCAGTAGATGAAATATTCTAAAGACATCTGTTAAGTCCATTTGATCTATAATATAAATTAAATCTGTTGTGTTTGTTGATTTTTCTGTCTAGACGATCTATCTTGAAGGATAGTACTGCAGCGAACATGTGTACACCCATGTAGCATTCTGTGTGCTGTTGAAGCTTCTCACCTACCCTGTTACATCTATGCTATATATGGTGGTGGGAGTGGGCTTCAGCATCTGTGAGCCAAGGCAACTTTCATTTGTGTGTGCCTGTATACTTTTTGGTGCAGAGTGGAACACTTGTACCATCATAAGTCATTTTAAAAAAAACTTTTTACTTGTAATAAGTAAATAATAGTTTCCTTATCCCTAAAATGACCTTCCAAGAGCCTCTATGTTGAAATCTCATCTTTCTAGGCTCATTTGGTGACTCATCTATCACCATGGATTTTCTTATTATGAGCAATTTACTTCCAGACACCTAAATCAAGCCATTCCTGAGGTCCATAGCTCAACTTTTACTTCATTATGAACATCATCAGTTGTCTGACTGTATATGTATAATTGAGAAAATCATATTGTTGGAATTTACAGCTTAAGTCTAATGAACAAGAGACCCTCAGTAAATGTGCATGAAATGAGAAAAATCTTCTAACTAAAAGAACTATTTCCATAATTCCTGACGGAAGCAAATATCATCTTTACTTACATTTTAATATTTAAACAGACAAAAAATATTAATGAAACATTCAGAGATATTGTGCCTGGAGCAAAGTTTCCTGCACCTTTTGTCCCTGTGGTTTGTCTGCCCTCAGTTACTGTAAGTGGCTTCCTGCATTCTTTTTTCAGATATTGCTAAGGGCAGTGGGGCCAGATGGCATGCTATCTGCTTATTGAAAAACAAAAGAGAATTTCTTCTTTACTATAGTTATCTAAAATGCAATTTGAAATGTCTCTTAGGCAAAGATTTTCTTTATACAATCTATATATATTTACAAGCACTAGACTTTTGGAAATCTTGATTATCTTGTATATACTTAGAATATTGAAAGTCAAAAAGCCATTAATTTCATAAGCTATTATTAAATATTACCATATTAACTAACTAATGAAGTATAGTTTGCTGTTAATTTGGGGGTTCAAATACAAAGTGACATCAGATATAAAGAGTTTATGTTAGTTCATAATTTAAAATCTTGAGTTACTTTATATCCATTAATCATTGTTTGGAATTTCTCATCTTGCCCTTTATTGATGCTTTGATTTTATGTAGGCAAATACTTTATGTCTCTGAGCCTTTTTTATCCAAGTGAAAAATGGGATGATAAGGTCTAACTCACAAGACTATTAGACGATAAGTGAGGGAGATAAACTTTTTAGAGGATCCTATAATAACCAAGGGAAATTGTTAATAAATCACACTATTCCCATAATGCATCATTATAAGTTCAGCATTGAGTAGAAGGAAGAAAATCTCAAATATATGATGAATATAGAGGCAAGTCTCAAAAATTTTATGTGAAAAATGCAGGAATCAAAATTCTAAAAATGTTGCAGATTTATATGTATATTTACACACATTTTTGTGCATAAGTATGTGTAAACATGTGTACATACATGTCTTGAGAGGAAATATTTAGAGACAGTACCCAATAAATATAAATGATGAGGATGCATATTATTTTCAACTTTATATAGTTGTAAAAAGTGACTAGTTGTTAAATGTATCTTATATTTTACAATACCATTGAGTAATTTATTGAATAAAAAGAAGCCATATTTATCACATAATTTTCAACCTGCCTTAAAACAAAACTTGCTGGGTTGAAGCTGATGCATTTTTAGATTATTTATCCATTTATAATAGCTTTTCAGTCCTGGGTTTTGGTTGTTTACCAAGACTTATGGGAAAAAATGTATTTGAAATTAATTTTGGCATATTAGAACTGTTTTTATACCATTAAATCATGCAGTTTCTCAATCTGGTTATATGAATTTTCTTCTTAATGTTACATGATTTCTAGTCTCTTTCTCAACAGATTTAGAAATGTAAATTGAATTATTCAGGTAAATCATTGAATTTCAACACATTGTGAGAAGCCAGCTTGCAATTACAGAAAACCTTTTATTTAGTGTAACCATTCTGACCAGTTTTTAGAAAATTTAGAGCATAATGCTTCTACAGCCACATACTGATTTCTTAATCCCATCTTTTCATGTACTTTAATTTGATGATTATGTTTGTTAGTTTTATTATCCGAACTGATCTTGGTAAGGCAGATGAAAAAAATTTATAGCAATTGGACTCTCCCAGCAATAACATCAACTATTTTTCTTCCTAATATTAGTTTCTTCATAAAATCAAGAAATCATCATCTGAGGAATTTAGGAATACACTTTTATACTGTACTACTCTATATCTGGAGACTTGAGTAGACATTGTTTTTGTTTATTTCATTTCTATTCATTCATCATTAAAAACTTTTCTTCACTCACATAAAAATCTAGACTATGTCAGCAATTTTTACTCCTTTATTAGAATTTAGAAATGAACTAACTGGTTACACAACAAACAGCTTGTTTATTTATCAAATATTAATTCATTCAACAAATTTTGAGGAATATGTCCTATTCTTCTATAATTCAGTGTTGTGACCTAATCATTACATCAATGGAAATTTGAATATCAGAATAATGAGAATATGGTTTTGTTTTTAAAAGTTTCTGAATGCGAAATCAAGCGCAACTGTAGCATTGGGGTTACAAGTTTTATAAATATTTTTCCATAAATATCTAACCTTCAAAAAGGAAAACTTACTTGCCAGGCATGGTGGTGTAATATCAGTGAATGATATTACATGTCTGTAATATCAGTGATTCAGGAAGCTGAGATGGGAGGGTCACAAGTTCGAGGTCAGCTTCAGCAACTTAGTGAGACCTTGGCTCAAAATAAAAAAAGACTGGGGATGTAGCTTAGTGGTAAATTGCCCCTGAATTAAATCACCAGAACCCAAGGGGGAAAAATCTATTTAATCTTGCCATATTTTATCAAGCTCATTTATGTATGCAATTTTAATTCCTTCTAGCTATCTCATTTGTTTTCATTCACATAACACCAGTCTAAAAACATGCTTGTAGAATATTCTTGTGTGTGGGATCTCTACTCAACTACCTTGTATTTCCATTCCCATGAAAAACAAAGGAAAATAGAAAGAGGTATAGAATTTTCAGTGTGTTTAGTCACATTCCTTTCCCTGATTTTCAAAAGTCTCATAGATTAGTGTTTTTTTGTTTGTTTGTTTGTTTTTTGGTCCAGAGTGATGGATTGCCTGTTTGACAACAATCTCAGTAACTAGCAACTGCCAACTACAGAGCCGTATTGTTCTATCAATGCAAAAACATCACCAGGAGAGAGGATGTTTTCTCACTGTCCCATTTTCACTCCTAATTTATCTCTAAAGTTTTCAAATTATACCAAGTAATTGAAAAATTCAGAGTGATTTTTGTCTACTTAGTAAACTATGAAGATAAAGTAAGAAGGAATGATTTTGGTGGAACAAGTTGAGAATTCTTGATAAAGCAATTCCTTGAAGTCAAAAGGAGTATACTGCATTGCCACTCAAGGTTCTTCTTTGCAATCTCTAGCAGGTAATCTATAAATCCCAGTGACCTACAAGAATAAGACAAGGACTGCAGGTGTTCACGCACCATGATATCATTAGCAATAATCAATGCATGGCTGTGTTTTCTCACTAATACATGGATAGAGTACCAAATTATTGAGCAATGCTAGATCTCTTTTTATCGAGCTCATTAGTCTTGGAAGAATTCATTAATCATTTAAGCTTAGAAGAAAAATGTAACCTGGGATATGGCAGAACAATCAATAAGACAAGTGAGGGTGTGTATATGCTTGAAGAGGAGGTCAGGAGAATTCTAAGTTTTAGCATAGGATTTAAGTGAACCTATCTGTATTTGGGGGTGGGAGACAGTTCTTATATGGGGCTGCCAATAAAAAGCATAGAAAATAACTCTACAGGTTGAGTGTGTGTGGTGTGTGTGTGTGTGTGTGTGTGTGTGTGTGTGTGTTTACACATGCAGCATAGCAACATGCCATATAAAAATACACTGATATCTTAAATTTTGCAAAGTTTCTATTTTTTTTTCCAAAAGTGATAATCAACACAGTCAACTTTCTAACCTCCTCTTTAGTCATTATTCTACCATCAAATTATATTTTATTTATTCCCTCTTTTCCATGCATGTTGATGGCAGTTTTTTCAAAGCCACCTTTATTTTCACTTTAACTTTTCTTTTTTAATCTATGCCTAACTTCTCTGTCACTTTCCCTAGTCCATCATTCATATCATTTCAGGGAGTTCTGCCTAAAACAGTCACTTCCTTGTTTAAAAACAGTTCAGATCTCTTTATTTCTTACCCATTAAATCTGAACATTTAAGCTTGGATTTGAAACAAAAATATCTCCTTCAGAGATAGGGTATTGATGTATCTTGTGTTTCAAAAGAGGAATTTGACACACACAGGTCAAATATCTTTCTAAGATCAAGAAGTAAGTATAAGTGCTGGGCACCATGGTGCACAATGGTAATCCCAGTCACTTAGGAGGAGGAGGCAGGAGAATCATGAGTTTAAAGCCAGCCTCAGCAACTTAATGAGGCCCCAAGTAACTTAGCGAGACCTTTCTCAAAATTTAAAAAAAAATATACATATATATATAATATATATATAATATATATATATATGTATATATATGACTGGGGATGTGGCTTAGTGATTAAGTGACCCTGGATTCATTCCCCATTATCCCCCCTCCCCCCCACAAAAAAGAAAAACAAATGACAGAACTAGAATTCAAAACATTTCTTGTGACTACACAGACATATGCACACCATTTTCTGTTCTATCATAATTCTGTTTAAACCTGATCCATCTCACCTCTTTTTTTTTTTTTTTGGCTTGTTTCTTTTTTTAATTAATTTATTTTTAAAATTTTTACAGATTTCATTTTGATTCATTGTTCACAAATGGGGTACCACTTTTCATTTCTATGGTTGTGCATGATGTAGATTTATACCATTCATGTAATCATACATGTACATAGGCAACAATGTCTGTCTTGTTCCACCATTTTTTTTCTTATACCCCACTCCCTCCCCCTCTCATTTCCCTCTTCGAAATCCAAAGTTCTTCCATTCCTCTCTCATCCCCCATGCCACAACCAGTTATATATCATCATCCACTTATTAGGGAAAACATTTGGCCTTTGGTATTTTGGAATTGGCTTATTTCACTTAGCATGCCATTCTCACCTTGTTGTATTTAGACTTATCCTAAGTATTTAGACTTATCCCCCATCATAATTTAAATCTATCCTCTTCCCCATCACCATCCTGTTGGTCATATGCTTCCATTTCTTGTTTCCTAGTAATTTTCATTTAGATAACATGTCTCATCTGCTAAGGTTATGTTCAAATGTCTCTTCCTCTCAGAAGCATCTTTTCCCTATTATGTTTTTGTTACTGCTTCTAGAATGTTTCCTGAGTATATGGTACATATTTCTATTGCTTTACTCATTTTGTTTTTGTAGATTTTCATTTATGTATCTATAAGTCACCTTGACTTTTGGAGAACAGAGCAATTGTCTTCTTACCTGCTCTTCCCTGATTCACTTACTGTCCAATGACAATACTTATAAATATTTATTGAATGAGCATATTCTCTATCCATGTTGTCTCAATGCATTATGGAAATGGTACTAAATAGATATACTGATATCTGTTTTTGTAAATCACTTTTGAAAATTAAACCAAAAGTAACTTCTTGTTAATTAGTTCTTTTGCACAGACTGTGTAGTGTGTTTTTGCACGTGTTGGCATAGTTGAGAATTGGTTATTTCTAAGATTTACTTCCTGACCAAATATCACAGCTTTTCACTTTTCCAGTATAACTCATCAGCTTGATTGTACAGAACATTTCATTTCTGGCCTTGGGTAGGTCACATATGTTTGATTGGGCCTTATCTGACTAATTAGATAAAAACAGACTTCTTCATTAGTTTTCTCCTATTCTGCACTGTTGATGCACTGTTGATTCTGCCATCGGCAATTTATTTTTTTAATAGATATTCAATGTGTAAATTGAATGATTCTCTGTAATTTCACAGAGCCCATACACCCAGGTTTTCATTCTACATTCCAATTTCAGTTAATATGAGAGTTTTTGAAACTCCGATATCTGTGTTCTGCTTTGCCTTTGGTTCACTTACTCAATACATGTTTTGTGTGCCTAATGTATGCCACATGCTAAACTAAGATGAACCAAATTATTGCCCCATTTTTTAGTAATTCACGATGTATCCTTTGGTTTATAGTTGGCCAAAAGCAAAAAAGATAATTTTGAGAACTTGATTGAGACCTTCCTGGAGATAATTAATTTACTTTACTATTGTGCTGTTATCAATGAGTCAATCCTATAATTTCATCTAAACACCAATGTCTTAAAGGTCTATCATGGGCCTGCAGGTGGGGAAAAGTGCTGACAATAAATTGGCAGAGTAGTTACAGATGCACTGGAATTAGACTTGGCTCTGACTACTGGTTTTTCCTCAGATTTGTTGTTTGATGCCCTGCAAGTTATTGCAACTCTCTGGATTTCTTTTACAACAAATGTAAAATGTAAATGAGAGTAGTATTTATCTCTTTGAAATTTTGTGTTGATTAAATAAGATAATAAATGTAACTATAAATATTATATAGTATTTAAAAACAATTTTTGAGGTTTCATTATTATTTAAAGTATTTAAAATAAATATTTCTCTAATATATTAATGAAGCATAAACATTAAATTTATAATCATAATTTTCATATATGCCTATATTTAAGTCAGGCAGTTATGAAAATTCAACTCTTGAATTTTGAATATAAAATCTATGAGTATCTGATTTTTATAAATCCTGAATTAAAGTTTTCTTTATTACTATTACTACTAATAATGTATTTGTTATAGTACTTATATTTTAATAACTATTTTTGTTACCCTCCTTAATCTTTAGTGTAATCCCTATGAGGAATGGCATTGTTTTCCATTTTTTATAGATGAATAAAATGAGAAATATAGGGATTAAGAGATTCAATCTATGCTATTTAGCTTATTAATGACCAGTGCAGTCCTGGAACTCTGCTATAATTTTTTTCTGTACTTCCTGCTTCTCCTCACTAAATATTTTTTACTTTAAAATTGGAGAATCATTAACTCTTGGATGTAACGTAATATGGATTTAGTGTGTGTGTATTTTGTTTTGTGTGTGTGTGTATGTGGGTGGTATGGGAAGCTGGAGTTGGAGGTAAAGCCTAAGTGTATGGATAGGTATAAATATAGGCAAGTAAACACCCATGTAATATGTATACACAAATAGAACATGAAAGTTTTCTGTATCCACTCAAATTATGGTTTATTTGGATATATTCAACCTTAATTGTCAAGTTAATTTACATTTAAGAAAATTATTTCCCACACTTTAAATTGATAACATAGTGCTCATCTCTTCAATCTCATGTTCCGTTATTTGCTACCCCTTCCAAACTCATCCAGAATGATTCAGGTCTATAGATGTAGTATGGTGCATACTTGGCTCATACTTGATTCATTATTTTCTTTATAGTATTTGCTCTCCTACTGCTCTTTGTCCTTTCTTCATCTCATGTTTGTCCTGGGAAATGCTGGGTTATCATTTAATACAAAAAACGGGTTGCCTCCTGTGCGGTGCCTTCTTTGAGCTTTCTAGATTGAAAACATGCCAGGCCTCATAATTTGTATTTCTACCATCACATTGAGCAACATTGATCTAAGTCATTCTGACATTCCCCAAACCTAGCTCAAAACCTGGCACAAATGTGAGATCAATAAATGCTTGAATTGGACCCAAAATAATTAGGATATGTGTATCTTTGGGAATTTGCTGAAGGAAAGTTAAAAGGCAAATAAAAAAACTGCAACATTCCAATTTATTGTCTTCTTTCCACTCTAAGAATTCATTAAATTACCACATATTCACGAATACCTGACCTGACCAATGTCTCCTCTGAATCAGGTATTCAGCAGCAAGCTGAATATGCAGCAATCTTACCCTCATGTAAAATATTTTCTAAGGTAAAAAGACTTGTAGTGAATAAGATGCATATAGAAAATATGAAACATTTTACATGGTGTTAAATGTTGTGAAGAAAGAAAAAGCAGGAAGGTGAGAATAACTGTGTAGGTGATATTTGAGAAAGATTTAGAGTTAAGACATGGAGACATCTGAGGGCGGAACATCCCAGGCAAACATTATGTGCCAAAATATATTTGCAAACATTATGGCATATTCAAGAAAGAACTAGGAAGTTGGAGTGGGTGGAGCATCATGAAGGATAAAGGAGGAATAGAAGATAAAGTCCAAGATAATATATAATGAATTGAAAGTTAAAAGACTTTTAGTTAACATGGATGTGAAAGAGTATAGATAGATGTGAATGGAAGGCTATAGAAATTGCATACTATCTTCAGAAAAACATTTTTTAAACAATCACCTTGACTTTCATATTGAGAATAAACTGAGGAAGGGTTTATATGGAAGTTTTAGCAGAAGGACAAGGGAAAGAATAGGGAGACTGTTTATGAATCCATTGAAACTGTGAAATGATGATGATTTGGTCCAGGGTAGTAGCAGTGGAGGTAGTAAGACGTGGTTTGATGGTGGGAAGATTTTGAGGTGAAAAATTATATAATTTTCTGAGAGGTTATATGTGTGTTGTGAAAGGAAAGAAAACAGGAGGAATGAATCCAGGATTTTTGTCCCGATCATATCAGAGGACAGAGTTATCATTTGCTAAGACAGGAAAATCTGTGAGAGGAATAGATTTGGAGAAAGATTAGGTATTGAGTTTTAGAGGTGAATTTTGATATTTGTTTAGAAATCAAAATAGAGTTTCCAAATAGGCAGTTAGTCATTAAATCTAGAGATCAAAGAAGCATTCCAAGAAAGATGATATTTTAAGCTATAGGAATGGATTATGCTACCTAAGGACTGAGAGGAAAAACAAAGCATAGAGGTCCAAAGACTGATTCCTGATGCATTTCTATATAAAAAGGCCTGGCAGATGAGAAGGAATTAGTTAAAGATGGTAAATATTGAACAGTGAAGTAAAAAGAATTCAGAGAGAACTCAAGAAGTCAGGGATCATTGGCAAACTTTTGTAAAGGGTCATAGAAAATATTGTAGGCTCCACAAGTTAAAAGCTGTCTGTTGCAAGTACACAACTCTGCTCTTTTAGTGGGAAAGCAGCCATGTATATCAGATAAACAAATGAACATGGTTGTGTTCCAATAGAATATTATTTACAAAAAATGGCAGCCAACTTAATTTGGCCCCTAGGCTATAGGTTGCAAATCACTGCCCTTAAATCCAAATAAACTGGTTCAAGGAGTTATTGTTTATATCAAATACTCCTGATTTGTCAAAGATGAAATAAAATAATTGACTATTAGATTTAACAAATTGTTAGCATTTAGTGACCTTAACGAGCAGTTTCAGAGAATGTTTGGAATGAAAATATAACTCAGAGATTTGGGTCAAAAAAGAATTGAGGAAAAAATTAGAGGTAATAGAAATTGCCAGAACATTTTGTAGGTCAGAGGAACAAAGAAATAAAGCTGTAACTGTAGCTGGGAAGTGAAGTCAAGGGAAGATTTTTTAAAAAAACATTTTTAGTTATAGATAGTAACAATACTTTTATTTTTTATTAGTTTTTTTTAATGTGGTCCTGGGAATCAAAGGTGTGGTGCAATCAGAACACAAACAAATTATCCAGATTGTTGGGCATCAATGCAGGTATGTGGGAAGATGTGTGACAGGAAGGAACAATTCTCTACTGATTGCTTCAATTTTCTCAGGTAAATAAGATATATGTTTATTGATTGAGAATGGGGATGGGGTATTGGAAGTTTTAGGAAATAGGAGAGAATGAAATATTCATCTAGACTGAAGATTATCAGACTTCCCTTCATATTAGAATTAACAAAATGAATGTTTTAACATTTCCAATGCCCACTTGGTAACCAAGACAATTTAACTCAGAACATTGGGGTGGTGCCTGGATTTAAAACTTTAAAAATATCCACAGTATGTAGAAGAATTTGAGGTTAGGTAAGATTGCTGGTTCATACTAAGAGCCAACTTGAAGTTAGTGGTCATGAACTCAAAATGAGACTAATCAAGGTGATTAGGTGTTTTCCTCCAGAAGTTTCATAAGCATAAGAGTGAGTGATGAATGAGTGGAGAGTTGTCAGTAGCTGGTGTTTGAGATTTAACGCGCAAGCACCAGAATTTGGAGGGAGCAAAGATCCTCAAAGATATATGCAACAAAGTGTTTATGATACATCACAGATTTTATTCTTTATAAGAAGTGAAACAAAGAAATGGATTATATACATTATAGTGAAAAGCTGTTAGAATGAATGGATTTCAGGGCTTGGTGGTATCAAAGAATTGTTGAAATACAGGTACCAGATGGAGTCAGCTAGAGACATAGGAGGTAGAAGTCAAAATGTGATGTTTAAAACTCAGTTATGACAAAACCCAGTGTGTGAATGTCAGAGCAAATGATGAAGGCAGAGTAGAAAACAACATCCCTGGACTCAGAATTTAATAAATTGCTAGGCCAACGTGCTGAGAGAATTGTTTTCAATGGATATTTTAAGTGTCACAAGTTATGACAAGAGTCATATTTCGGAGAGGTTGACAGTGAGGCAGAAGCTAATAACTTCTGGATATGAGTGTATACCACCCTCCCTTATATAGCTCTTCATTCCCTTATTTTCACAGAGCTTATTTCCAGGTTTAGATGTTTTGTACAATATTAATTTTCTTATTATTTGTTCAAGATACTTTCATATGTAGCCAGGTATTAGCATTTTCCTTTTTGCCCTATTTTTATGCTGGTTATTAGTAATTCACTAGTTTCTAAAGCTAATTGTGTCATCATTGCTTTTTACATTTAAAGATAAATATCTAGTCATTGTTTTGGTAGAAGCAATTTTTCTTCTTGAAGGAATATACCTCTTAGCTACAAAAATGCTTGAGGAATGGTAATAGAATTATTCTCCTTGGAGAATATGTTTTGCTTCTCTCATTTTCACTTTCAACATTAGCTTTAATCTGATAGCAATCCTAAAGCAAAAGGAAAATAATTATGTTTCTGAAAACAGTGAGTCAGAGAAATTACCAGTGCAATGAATATGTATTATGTGTTTCAATCTTTGGGTAACAAGTTTGTTGTTGTGATGGTTTTTGTTTTGTTTTGCTTTTTTTTTTTCCCTTGGATATGACAAAATGTTATGGGAAGAAAGGCAGCATATTGATAAAAAGCCTACTAAATATTTCCAAAATTGAAAATACCCATTGCCCATAATGTAATATATGAAATGCAAATCATCCCCAGTGATATAGTTCTCTGTGATCCAAATTCATCAGATGGGACTGATGGATATTTTCTGATCATTCCTGAAATTATAGTGCATATGAACAATGTGAATATTTGAGGTATAGTGTAGAAATGTTCATCTTTCTGTGAATGAGATAGTAGGGAATTTCAGCTAAGATTCATTGTGATTTACTACCTCTATCTACATCAATCACCAAACATGCAAATCATCTGGACTCGCAGGAGAGTCGTGACTGATTCATTGAGACAGAATGGCTCTCTGTCACTTAGAAGTTTTCTTCTCCCACCTCCCGTCCTTTACATAGGCTGTTTTACAATTGTGAATAAACTGATTTCTCTGCCATCCCAGTTTTCTATTTAGAATTGACAGGTTTCTTTTAGCACATCTTTACTGATTAGATCATGTTCTCCACTAAATGTTTCTGGTATCACCTGCTCATATGTATATGTCATGTCTTGAAAAACATTTTAACATGTTTGTAGATTAGTCATTTGGTGTCATGTTTACTTAAATTATCCAGCCTCATTTGTTAATATTACCTTCCCATACAATTGCTTCATCAAATGTGAGACTTAAAGTTGGAATCTCCCAGTGTAGAACATAAATTGCTCTCTGCATATTGTCCATTTATAAAGTTTGTAATTAGTTTGAAGATGTGATTTCTTTTCAAATACTTCAGAGCCAGACCTTTCTGTCAACATGGGATTTAGAGTTGTGTTGAGGACAGATTAATTTCTGATCACCTGGGTAATTTATTTTCTTTTTAGAACTTTCGCATTCCTTATTTCCAGCCCACCACCACAAACAAATCTGCTAAACCTTAAGGGCCAAGTATCTGAAAACTGATAAAATGTTATTCTTAGCTTCATATTGCCAGTGGAATGAGACTGCCTTCTAGTAGCCTGACTTGATAAGAGGCCTGGTTTACTTTATTATATATCATTCCATGTCCCTTAACAGTGAACACCTTATTAATAGTGACACTACATAATTGAGAAACCTAAACATGCATGTTCTAAAAATCTACATTTTCACAGACAAGGAAATTCAGTTATATTTAAAGATTCCAAAACCAATATATTTTCTATAACACAATAATGACTCTCAAATAATTATTCAGTGATTAGTACTTGTATGCAAATACATATATTAAAAGCTTAAAAATGTATAAAAATATATCTTCCTCAATGCACTTAATATCTAGTTGATGTGATAACAAAAGTTACTTGTGTCTCTCTAGGCTTCTGAACAGGGTGTCCATATTTTGTCATGGGCTATATGGCTGTTCCTTTTCTTCTTCCCACCTTGACTTCCTATTTATCAAGTAAATATGACATAGATTTATATCTGCCCTTCTTCCTAGTGCTGATACAGGGCCTGGCCCTGTAGGTATTCACTGCAGTTAGAAGCACACTGAGGGAAGCCCCTAATGTCCCAATTTGTGCATGCGCTTCACTAGTCCTGAAGTACCCTAACTCAATCCCCATTTTCTCCAGCTCTTGAAACTCTAATACTTTAAGACCCAATTGTAGTGCTGCCCCTTCCATATATTCCTCCCCTTGTTGCCTAAGTCACTCTCCAAACCCCTTCCCTCTGTTGCTGCTGTTAGAATACTATTCATTCTACTATTTTCTTTCTGCTGTCCTGTCTTGTTGGATCTGTTCTGGTCAGGTCAGTTCCAGTCCAGTTCTGTCCTGTCCTATCCTATCCTATCCTATCCTATCCTATCCTATCCTATCCTATCCTATCCTATGAACACATATACATTAAACACTTATTGAGACCTTACCATACACTGGGCTCTTCATTAGGAACTGACATCAAATAAAAATAAACAAAAAGAAAACATGAAACTGAAGATAAAAGAAAAAAAAAAAGAACTGATGTCTCTCTAATTTAAAGGCTCTTCTCCACTTTTCTCAAGAACTGATGAGTTAAACAAAATCTGATGAGGTAGCAGGGTATCTGATTTCTCTTTCAGTTTCATTATAATCAATACAATAGGTTTAGTGTAGGTGCTGTGGATCCATTGTTTACATTTGCAGTTTTTTCCAATGGTGTTGCCTAAGTCTTTGCTAATATCTTTACTTTTCATTAAGTCCTCTGGCCAGCTTGCTATAATCATTTGCGAGAAAGCTCTTCAGGTACCAACCCATGGGCACTAGAATCAAAACTTGCATTTACACATATAATTTTCTCATTTATAATATGGACATAATTATAATACCTCCCTTATGGAGTTGTTGTGAGGATTAATAGACTCATTACATGCAAAGTACTTAGAAAACAGGAAGCACTCAGTAAATATTATTATGCATATGGTGTTCCTCACTAATGAAAATATAACACCATTCTGTTTGCATTCAATACTTCTCTTTTGCAGAAGCTTCTATTCATGTAAATGTATGTGTTACGTTTATTTTTAACATGGCACTTTTGAGAGAGCTTGAGATAGATTTCAGAGTTCCTTAAAGGCAAAGAAGCTACCAATAAATTACATTACACGCTCTGAATCATAAGATCAATGCTAAAATTCAATGATATGACCACAGGATCAATACTTCTGCCACTAGCCCTGAGTGTCATCAACCTTACTGGTTCTTTATTTGGTCTTGTTCAAAGTTTTAAAACATCAGCAATAAGGTCATGGCTCATCCTTAACTAGAAGACAATACATGTTGAATAATGAAAAGTTCTGAATTCAAATATCATGACCTATGATATAAATATGTTTCAAGCATTTTAAATTTCTTCAAATTTGAAGTAAACACATCATTTGGTTTGACTGAATTCTTGACTACTACTTTGCTGAAGCTTCCATATTTCCACCCTCATTAGAATTAAATTACTTGTTGAGTCATATGGCTCAGACTCAAGGTTTTGTAATTGTTCTCCTACTCCTACTTGTTCTCATGGGAAGTTCATCCCTCTTGTATATAGATTTTAGATTATTCTACTCCAAAGAGGCCCTGTTGTGGTCATTTTTTCACTTTCCCAACTCTTAAGACAACTCTCCCTCCCTTGTTTAAAACAATATTAAATGTATCCAAAAGTACATCAGTGCCTTTTTCTACTTTCCATATTTTAGTAGCAATGCTTAAAATCTAAAACGTGTCATCCTGGGCTCTCTTCACTCATAATTTGTGATTCATAGAGAATTAGACCTAACCTAGGAGAAATGTCTCAGACATATTTAGAAGTTTCCACTTCACACTGATGTTGTGCTTTGTCTTTTGAGAGCATTTTTTAATCTTTTAAAAATATTTAACTGGTACTATATTTTACTTCCATATCATATTATTCTGATTTAAACACCAAATGACACAAGATATAGTTATTTATTTGTTGAACATTTATCTTTTCCACTGAATACCTTTGATTGTAATTTTTAAAATTTGTTCAGATTATTTAATAGATTAAAATTTATAATCTTCAATAAATATGCTAGCCAAGTAATACAGGGAATACAGTACATCTCAAAATTTTTCTGATAAAAGTTTCAAAAGAAAAACATGTAACTGAAATTTCAGAATGTATATGCACTAAATACATAAAAAATAGTCATTTTGCCAACATTTTATATTCACCACTTCAGGTAGAATAAATGATTTTAAAATATTTTTCTTGGAATATTTTATGCTAGAAATAGGACCAAACACATTTGAATATCCCATGTGTGATATAAGCTCAAAATTTTATAGGAGTCTCATACAAAAAAAATTTTTAAGATGAGGGGAATTTTCTCTGCACTATTCTAACTACCTATAGTTTTTGAATACTTGAGATGTGGTTTATAACTAATCTGACACTGAATTTTACTTTAAATTTTATTAATATGATTTTAAATAGCTGCTTGTGGATATTGGCTGCCATATTGTATGAGCAATAACATTAGATGCTTCCAAGTTATTCCCAAGATTGTAAACCCCACAAGTTTGGTTCACCTTAATTCTCAGGTCATTCTCACTAAGAACCCAAAATTCTATATTTTAAAAAAGTAACTATAAAAAACTGAAAAATCATTTTGATATTTACTAATTTTTTCAAGAGTGGGCAAAATAAGGATCCTATCTTCTTTTTCCTCAAAAACTTCTAACTATGCTTCTTTACGAATCTATTCTAATCTTCCATCTAAATATATTCCCCTCAAATGAACCTTTGTCATGCATCCCTCCCTAATGCTAACTCCCCTCTTGATATTTTAAATTCTACTTCTTTATTCATTATCCCCACCAATATATCAACAGGTCCTTGACAAGGACCCTAAAAACAAAATTCTCATTACTAGACAGGAATTGGTACATGTTACAAGTTTATCATTTGCTATCTAATACAAGAATAAATATTTCTAAGGGGTAATTTGGAGGTTATGTATTAGAATCATTTATAACTGTCACTCTTGTTATATCCTCTCAGGAAGATTTTTTCTAATTTCAATTTCAAGATTGTTTCTAATTTCCTCTAATTTGGGAGCATATTCTTTAGAATTTAGATTTTATTGAGTTTTGATTCCATGAGCAAATATTTGTTGAGCCTAATTGAGTGTTAGGCATTGTTTTAAAATGATTTTTATGTATTGTTGATAAAAAAATGATGATCCTTTTTCATATATCTCTATAATCTATGAAGGAGGTAGAAAACACTAAAATCTATAATGAATATATAATTAATAGTTGCAGTCACTGCAATTGTGATCTTCTGCATTGGGCAGACTGAAAGAAGATGATAGGATGGGAATGTTATATTAATGCATGGTCATTGGGAACTAAGTCATCCTATATTAAATATAGAGTAGTACACATGCAAAGAAATGTTCTTTACTGTTGCAGACTACTTTGATACAACCCTACCCATCTTAGTCTTTTTTGTGTTGTCATAACAGATTGCCACAAACCAGGTTACTAATAAATAAATTTATTTCTTATAGTTTAGGAGACTGAGAAGTTCAATATCAAGATGTTAGCATCTGGTGAGGGCCTACTTGTTTCATAATCATTTGACTGAGGTTATCACATCATGAGAAAATACAGACAAGGGCACAAGTGAGAAAGCTCGTTTTTAATAACTGAATCACTCCCATGGTTAATCTTTTTTTTATTTACTTATTGATTCATTGAACACAAATGGAGTACAGCTATTGTTTCACTGGTTGTATACAAAGTAGAGTCACACCATCTGTGCGTTCATGCATGTACACAGGGCAATGGTATCTGTCACACATTCTGTTATTATTCTTACCCCCCACCCCGACCCCCCCTCCCTTCCCTCTATGCTATCTATCCTTCCTCCATTCTTGCCAGCCTTCCCCCCCGCATTATGCATCATCATTCATTTATCAGAGAGACCATTCGGCCTTTGGATTTTTGGGATTGGCTGATCTCACTTAGCATAACAGTCTCCAACATCATCCATTTACCTACAAATGTCATAATTTTATTCTTTTTTATGGCTGAGTAATATTCCATTGTGTATGTATGCCACAGTTTCTTTATCCATTCATCTACGGAAGGGCATCTAGGTTGATTCCATAATCTAGCTATTATGAACTGAGCAGCTATGAACATTGATGTGGCTGCATCACTGTAGTAATCTGATTTTAAGTCATTTGGGTATAGGCCAAGGAGTGGGACAGCAGGGTCAAATGCTTGACAAAGGAGCCAAAAACATGCAATGGAGAAAAGACAGCCTCTTCAACAAATGGTGCTGGGAAAACTGGAAATCCATATGCAGCAAAATGAAACTAAACCCATATCTCTCACCCTGTACAAAACTCAACTCAAAGTGGATCAAGGACCTAGAAATCAGACCAGAGACTCTGCACCTAATAGAAGAGAAAATAGGTCCAAATCTTCATCATGTTGGCCTAGGACCATATTTCCTTAACATGACTCCCAAAGCGCAAGAAATAAAAGCACGAATCAATGATTGGGATAGAGTCAAACTAAAAAGCTTCTTCTCAGCAAAGGAAACAATCAGCAATGTGAAGAGAGAGCCTTCAGAGTGGGAGAAAATCTTTGCCACACACACTTCGGACAGAGCACTAATCTCCAGAATCTACCAAGTACTCAAAAATCTTTACACCACCAACACAATAACCCAATCAATAAATGGGCCAAGGAAATGAACAGACACTTTACAGAGGAAGATCTACAAACAATCAACAGATTTATGAAGAAATGTTCAACATCCCTCGTTATAAGAGAAATGCAAATCAAAACCACCTTAAGATTTCATCTTACCCCAATTAGAATGTCTTTTATCAAGAACACAGGCAACAACAGGTGTTGGCGAGGATGTGGGGAAAAGGGTACACTCATACATTGCTGGTGGGAGTGCAAGTTGGTGCAGCCACTCTGGAAAGCAGTGTGGAGATTCCTTAGAAAACTTGGAATGGATCCACCATTTGACCCATGATTAATCTTTTGATGAGGGTTGAGCCCTTATAACCTAAGAACCTCTTAAAGATCCTTCTTTTATTTACAAATTTAACTTATATAAAAAATATAAGTTATAACTACTAATATGGCTCCGTGAATTATGTCTACACATTGCATAATGTTTGAATCAGGTTAAGCATACCCTCAAATATATATCATTTCTTTGTAGTAAAACCTTTCAAAATTCTTTCTCTTAACTTTTTAAAATTAACATTATTCTTACCTTGAGTCACCATACTGTGCAATAGTACCCCAGAGATTCTTGTTCCTATCTGACTATAATGTAGTACACATTGATCAACTTTACTTTTTTCCTTTTTTTGGTACTGAGATTGAACCCAGGGGCACTGCAACCACTGAGCCACATACCCAGCCCTTTTTAAATATTAGAGACAGCGTCTCACTAAGTTGCTTAGAGCCTTTCTAAGTTGCTGAGGCTGGCTTTGAACTTGTGATTCTCTTGCCTTAGTCTCCCAAGCCACTGGGATTACAGGCATGTGACACCACACCTGATGATCAAATTTTCCTCAACAATTCTTTACCGAAACTGTTCCCAGTCTCTGGTAAACACCGTTCTATTCTCAACTTCTATGAGATCAACTTTTTATAGAGTCCATATATGAGTGAGATCATGTGGTAGGTACTTATCTTTATGTGCTTGACTTAGTTCAATTAACACAATGATCTCCAGTTCCATATATGTTGCAAATGATAGGATTTTACTCTTCTATGACAGAATAGTATTCCTGTGTATATGTATCATATTTTCTTCATGCATTCATCCTCTGATAGACTCTCAGGTTGTTTCCATATCTTGACTATATGACCATGAGAGTGCCGATGTACTTTTGACATTTTGATTTTATTTCTTTTGGATCTATATCCAGTCATGATGTTGTTAGATCATATAGTGTTCCATTTTCAATATTTTGAGAAACCTCTATACCATTTTTCATAATGGCTGCAGTAATTTGCATTCCCAGGAACAGTGTGGAAGTGTTTAATTTTCTCTGTTTTGCCCACATTTGTTATCTTCAGGCATTTTGAAAGTAGCCATATTTTTTGGGAGAGGTGATATCTCACTGTGGTTTTGATTTGCATTTCCCCAATGATTGTGTTGGTGAGCATTTTTTATGTACTTGTCAGACATTTATGTCTTCTTTTGAGAAATGTCTTCTGAGTGTACTGCCTATTTTTTTTAATTCAGTTGTTCATTTAATTGTCATTTTTTACTTTTGGGATTTTGGAGTTTCTTATATATTCAAGATATCAACCCCTTGTCACGTGTATAATTTGCAAATATTTTCTCCTATTATTTCTCATCTCATGTAAGATGTCACCACATTTGGTTGAGTGTTGCTTTTGCTGTGCCAAAGGCTTTTACTTTGATGTGATCCCATTTGTTTATTTTTTGTTTTGTTTTCTGTGCTTTTGGAGTTCTTACAAAACATCTTTGCCCATTCTGAAGTCTTGAAGCATTTACCCTATCTTGCTTTGGTACTTTCCATAGTGTCAGGTCTTACATTTAAGGCTTCAATCCATTTTGAGTTTTTCTTTGTCACTGGTGAGATGTAGGGGTCTAACTTCATTCTTCTGCATGTGGATACTTCTAAACCCTGTATTCTGTTCCACTGGTCTGAATTTCTGTTTCTATGCCAATATTCTGTTATTTTGATTGCTACAGCTTTTTGTTTGTTTTGTAGTTAGGTAGCATAATGCATCCTGCTTTGTTTCTTTTGCTCAAGATGACTTTGAATATTTTCTATGGTTCCATATAAATTTTAACATGGTTTCTATGAAGAGACATGGTTTAACATGATTTCTTCATAGAAAAATCTTCTATGAAGTTTTTTACTGGTTTTTAGGTAGGGATTGCATTGAATCTGAAAATTGCTTTGGGTAGTATGAACAGTTTAACAATATTGATTCCTCCAATCCATGAACATGGGATGTATTTCCACTTTGTCCTCTTCAATTTGTTTCATCAACATTTTATAATCTTACTTGCAGAGACCTTTCACCTCTTCGGTTAAATTTATTCCTAGGTACCTATTCTAAATAGCTTTCCTGATTTCTGTTTCAGATAATTTGCTATTGGAATGTAATAATCCTACTGTGTGTTGATTTTTTTTTAATCCTGCAACTTTTCTGAATTCATGTATTTCTAATAGTTTTTGATTAAATTTTGGGAATTTTCTAAATATAAGATCACATCACCTGTAAAACCTGACAGTCTGACTTCTTTTCCAATTTCAGTACCCTTTATTTCTTTCTCTTATGCAAGTTAGGACTTCTAGCCTAGGACTGTAATTGTTCTGGGTATTACTTCCAGCATTATGTTGAATTAAAGTAATGAAAGTGGGCATCCTTGTCTTGTTCCAGATATTAAAGAGAAAGCTTTCAGTTTTCCCCTTTCGATAGAATGTTAACTATTGCCTTACTATAAATGGCCTTTGTTTTGCTGAGTTATTCCTTTTACTCCAAATTTACTCAGTGTTTTTATCATAAAACAACATTGAAGTTTTTGAATGTCTTTTTTTTATGAACTGAGATCAGCATATGGTTTTTGACTTTTATTTTGTTCATATCTGTTTTTGGTATCATGGTTATGTTGGCTCCATAGAATGTGTTTGTAAGAATTTCTTTCTCTCCTGTTTTTTTTTTAAGGATAACTCAAGGAGAATTGTTATTACTTTTTGAATGTTTGGTAGAATTCAGGAGTGGAGCCGTTTGGTTCTGGACCTTTCTTTCATGGGGGTATTTTTATAACTAATTCAGTTTTGTTATTTCTTATTAGACTTCAAAATTTCTATTTATTTTTGTCTGAGTCTTAAAAAGTTGCATTTGTCAAGAAATTTGCCCATTTCTTCTAGATTATAATTTTTTTTGGCATATAAAATGTTCATCATAATCTCTAATGAGGTTTACTACTTTTGTATAATGAGTCAGTTATAATCTCTCCCTTTTCAACTTGGATTTTATCTACCTGAGTTTTTTCTGTACTTAGTCTAGCTGAGAGTTCATCTGTTTATTTTGAAAGAAACTACTTCTTTGTTCCATCAATCCTTCCTATTTTTGTCTCCATTTTATTTAATTCTGGTCTGATTATAATTATTTATCCCCTTCTGCTAGTTTTGGGCTGAGTTTATTCTTATTTGTCTGTTTCCTTGAGGAACAGTGATAGGTTGTTTATCTGAGATATTTCTACTTCTTTATCATGATAGTGATTGTGACAAAATTTACTGCTTAATATTGCTTTTGCTGTATCCCATAGGTTGTGATATGGTGCATCTCCATTTTATTTTTCAAAATATATCAACATTTCCCTTATGATTTCTTTCTTGTTCTATTGGTTATTCAAAAGTAAGTTATTCACTTTGCTGGTGGGACTGCAAATTGGGGCAACCACTCTGAAAAACAGTTTTGATTCCTAAAATAACTAGAAATGCAACCACCATTTGATCCAGTTATCTCACTCTTCAATATATATCCAGAGGAGTTAAATTGGCACACTACAGTCACACAGCCACATCAGTGTTTATGGCAGCTCAGTTCACAAGAGCTAAGCTATGGTACCAACATAGGTGCACTTCAACAGATGAATGTATAAAGAAAATGTATATATACACCATGGAATATTACTCAGCCATAAAGAATAGCTTTATGAAATTTGCCAGTAGACACAAGGATCTGGAGATTAACATGCTAAGTGAACTAAACCAATCCCATGGAAACCAAAGGTTGAATGGTCTGTCTGATATATGGAGGGTGATGCACAAGGAAGGTAGAGGGGACAAATAGAAGTCCAGTGGATTAGACAAAGGGAAATGAAGGGAAGAGAGTGGGGATAGGAATAGAAAATATAGTGGAATGAATGTGACATAACTTTCCTATGTACGTATATGAATACACCCAGTGAATCTCAATATCATGTACATCTACAATACTGGGAACCTAATTAGAATAAGATATACTCTATGTTTGTATAATTATGTCAACATAGACTATATTGTCACATTTAACTAAAAAGAGCAAATAAAAAAATCTGAAAAAGGACATAAAATGATATTGTAGAATATGAATTGACCTGAAAAGATGGTCATGATACATGATTATACACATAAAAAAAGGCAAAAAAGCTGTGTCAGAGGATGATCGTATGAGATATGGATATACATGCATGATATGATTTTAGGTTTTTAATAAAATTGTTCAAAATTGTTTTGTGGCCTACCACATCATCTATCCTGGATAATTTTCTCTGTGCTGATGAGAAAATGTGTTTTTAGGCATCTACTGGATGTTCTGTAGATGGGTATTAGATCTATTAGATCTTGGGTGCAATTTACTTCTGTTTCTTTGTTGATTTGCTCTCTGGTTGATCTGTCTATTGTTGAAAATGGGCCATTAATGTCCCCAACTACTATTATATCAGCTTCTATCTCTCATTTAATATCTATTAACACTTTATATATTGAGTTCTCTGATAATGAATGCAAATATATTTACATTTGTTATTTCTTCTTGCTCAGTTGCCTGTGTTCTATAATAAACTTCCTAATCCCTTTTTACTGCTTTTGACTTAAAATCTATTTTATCCATTATTAATAAGCCTGCTCCTCCTTTCTGTTGAACTCTGTTTACATGTAATATATCTATTCTATTCTGTCACTTTCAGTCTCCACTTTTTGTTAGAGATAAAGAGTATTTCTTGTAAGCAGCATACAGTTGGGATGTATAGTATGGATATATCTGTTCAGTCTATGTTGTTTAATTAGACAATTTTATCTATTTACATTCTAAGTAATTTTTGTAGGTCATGTCTTATTTTACAGCTATTATGTAAACTGATTTCTAGTTTTGTCATTTGTTTCTTTTTCTTCCATTCTTATACTCTTCTTTGGTGGTTAAGTGAATTATATTAGTTGTATTGTGTATTTGTCTATTATTTTTGATTTCTCTGTTGTAGAGGTTAGCTTTGCAGTTACCTTGAGGCTTACAAATCTCAACTTTTAATCATGTCAAGCTATTTTGAAATGCAGCAACTTAACATGATCATAAGGTTAAGTACAGAAATAAACAAATGAGCAAGAGAAAATATAAAGCATCTCTCCAGTGGCATTCCTCTCCTCCCTACATTTTGGAGTTTTGTTATCCTATTTAACATTTTCCATGTTGCCTCTGGCTTGACATATTAATGTAGTTATTGTTATTTTAATTATTTTATTCTTTAACCTTTGTGCTAAAGGTGTAACTAGTATATGCACCATACTTACAACATTGGAACATTTTGTATTTGTATAATTGCTGTTACTCAAGAGTTTTATGCCCTCTACATTTTCTTCTTTTTCATTAACATCTTTTTCTTTCAGTTTAAAGAACTTCCATACCATTTCCTGAAAAGAGGTCTGCTGGAGATATATTCCTTAAAGTCTTTTGTTGTTTTTTTTATTTTTATGTATTTTTTGCTCTGGGAAAGTCTTTATATCTCCTTCATTTCTAAACAATAATTTTGCTAGGTACTCTGCTTTTGGTCGCCAGTGGGTTTTTTTTTTTTTTTGTCCCTTATTACTGTGAAAATCTTATGCCACTCTGCTATAAGGTTTCTGGTCAAATGTCCACTATTAGACAAATTGGGGCACCCCACTTGTTACCTGTTTCTTTTCTCTTACAGACTTGAGAATCTTTACCTTTTACCTATAACTTAATTATAAGAGGTCTTGGGCTAGAATTGGTTGAGGTAAATTTGACTGGTGACTTTTGACCTTTCAGTACCTAGATATTTGTATCCTTTTGTAGATTTGGAAAGTTTTCCTTTATTATATCTTCAAATAAGCTTTCTACCATGTGGGGATTCTTAAGTCTTTCTTTCATCACAATAATCCAAATATTCAGTCTCTTAGTAATGTCCCAATATTCCTGTAATATTTCTTCATTCCATTTTCTTTTTTCCCCTCCAAGTTTATTTTCAAATGGCCTGTCTTGAGCCCATTGTTCCTTTTGTTTAGGAACAATACCTATCCTGGTATTGTTGCATTTATTGTGCTTCTAATTTCACTGAGTGTATTTTTTAGCTGAAGAATTTGTTTGTTTTTTTTTTTTTTTAAATGTCTTCCATCTCTTTGGTAAATTTCCCTATTAGAGTATTGAAACGGTTCTGTTTTCTTCAAGCTCATTGAGTTTTCTTAAATAGCTGATTTAAATTCTCTGAGAGTATTGCCATACTAATTACTGCTTGATCTGTTTATAGTTCCTTGTTTTGAGTACAATGTGAGGTCATGGTTTCAATAAAGCTCTTGGTGCTTGTTGGCATGTGGCATTGTTGTCAAATGGGCTTTGCAAGATTAGGTGTTTTGTCCATTATTCATATGGGTTTGTTTGTCCCAGTCTTTCAACAAATTCTAAGCAGGCTGTTTATTTTCTCTGATCCTGTAGTCACTTCCATTCTTTCAGCACTGGAGTATACCCAGGTCCAGATTTAACAAGAGTTTGCTGTTTGTTTGTTTTCATTATTTCAGTACTGAAAGAAATCTAAGTCTAGATTTTTAACACTTGAGCATGTGTTGGTGCTTTGTTCAGAAACAGGGCAATGCCATCGACAGAGTAGTCTGTTCCCACAAGCCTCTCCCTAGGACCAGAATAAGGTACAGATACCTCATTCACAGTTACTGACCCGTGTTTAAACACTGCACGGTTTTGCCCCAGCTCTGAGCAAAATCGCTGTAGATGGGCCAGCCCCAGTCTCCTTTATCATTACTGTGGCCACCAATGCTATCAATCTTTGTCATACTCTGAAGACCCCTTTCCCAAGACAAGTACAATACTAGGTTAGGGCCTAGATCCACACTTCTATGTGCTTCTGATTGCTGAAGTGGACACATAGTCCATAGGTAATACTAGATGGAGTAGAAGTTCAGTGGGCTGGGGCTTCATGATTTCTCCTTATACTGTTTTCTTGAAGCTGTTTCAGAATCTGTGTCTATAGGCAGGCCTGTCAATGGAGTATTCTTGGATCTTCCCTGGGTTAGATTTCAGCAGCACAGTACTAATTTACAGTACTGAATATACTGTCGCAATCAAAGCATATGGAATCCTGCCCCACACTATGCTGGAATTGGGATAGTGTTGATGAAGGCAGACCTTTGGTTGTCAGGGCTGATGGCATTCTGGGTTGTGCCTTATTCTCACAAATGTAAGGATGTGCATATCCTTAGGGATGTACCAAATCCTGTGCTGCAGGAAGTGTTGATGCTGGCCCAAATACCAATCTGTATCACTGGGGTACATATCTCTGCCTGGCACCAGGATATTTGTAGAGCCCCATTTTGAGCAGTGACCTGAACTTCAGGGATGGGTGGTGGAAATAATGACTTGATCACCAAGGTTGGTGTTGCACCTTGGTCTCCAAGGATGGGTTGCAGCTAAATATCCCAGTTATAGTGGTATGCATAGTCTCAGGAGGAGTGCGGGTAGTCCTCAGGTCCACTGTAATGCTGGAACTTATGTGGTTGAAACTTGGATCTGTCCCACAGCCTCAAGGATCAGTACTTGATGCCAGACCTGGTCTTGAGGCTCTGCATATGGGGAGTTCATTTTCTATTTGGGTGGTTTATTTCACCATGGTGGACCTGGAACCTGAGACAAAGTCTTGGCATAGCTTTCATGTCCTGCTTTCTAATGGCAGAGTCCTGCTCCCCACTATGCCATCCAAGGTTGAAAGAGGGATGGTGCAGGCATTCTTTTTATTGCCTGGCCCAATGTGGTTCCAGTGACTCATTCTGTGGCTACATGCCAAACGATAGCAGTCTTGGGGCTTTCTTTACATAGGCCTGCATTTCAGTGTAACAAGCCTGGTACAGAGTTCCAAATCTAAGGTCTGGACTTAACTCTCTTTTATTCCCCCAAACAGAAAGAATCTCTCTCCATGCTGGGCTTCTTAGAGATGGGGAAGGGTTTATGTGGAAAACTCTTTCCTTTATGCCTTCTTCAACAAATCTTTTCATTTTGTTCTACTAAAAGCAGGCACTAGATCTCTCACCTGATAGCCTGACATCATGTGCTGATTATTTGGTGCATGAAAAGCTCTTCAACTTGTGTCTGTGGGGAGACAATGCAGGAGGGTCTTGCTTGGCCATGATCTTGCTCAATCCCCAAGTTGCTACTTCTTAATATAGTTGCAATGACTATCAAATTTCAACATGAGTTTTGGAAGGGACATTCAAACCATATTAATATTTTCTTATATATTAAATATTGCCATCCCTAAATGAACTCTGGTAGACTACAGTCTGACCTTTTGAATAATAAATGTCAAATGAGGATTTCAGGTTAGTCTATGGAGGTGCCGAATGCCAATCAGAAGCTCAGTGCAAAGCACTGAATTCAGGGATGTACCAAATCGTGTGCTGCTGGAAGTGTTGATGCTGGCCCAAATACCAATCTGTGTCACTGGGGTGCATGTCCTCCACTCTTTGGCTAATGAACATATTTTTTTAAAAGCTGCCCTTTTATTTTATGAAAATGAGTGGAAATAAAATATGTAATGCTGATATTTATAAGAAGGGTAGGCTTATGGAGATCATGCATGTTGCATTAGCCTCAGGTAGCTCTAAACTGGTAGACAGTGGGCTTTATCAGGGAGAAAAGTAACAAAATCAGAGTACATACGAACTGCAACAAACTTAATATTGTGCCTGAAAGTTAAGATCTAATTTAGTACTTTTTAAAGTAGGTTTTAGATCTCATGGAATGGAAATATTCCTATCATGTAAATTATTAAATTTTGCACATTAAAAATTCATTTAAAAATTCTATAATGTGCTATGTAAAAGTACATGGAATATTTCTTATACATTATTTTTTCACAAAAGTGTTATTTCTGTCCATTTTATATGTGGTAAAATGGAGGTTAAGTAACTGAAGAAACATAAAGTAGCTGGAAAATTGCATAGACAGGATTCAAAATCAGAACGATCATATTTAAAGTTCATATTCTTTCCAGTTAATGACTTATTTTTAATACATTTATCAGGGATTTTATGTAGATCACCACAGTACTGTTGTCTCTTATCATGTAGACAGAATGAAGAATGAATTTATAACATAAAAAGAAGCTGAAGTATGCTCATTTTTTCTTTTTGTCAAGGATGAAAACTTCATATCCTGCTTTCTTTTTAAAACCCAATTTGCTTCTCTGCACAGAAGCATTTATATTTCAAAATTTACCAAATTTTACTTTGCTAATCCTGAGGAGAGGATTATTTTCTCAGGATTACGAGTAGTCAATTAGGATATTGGAAGTAAAGAACAAAATTCTATTAAGGACTTAGTGAATTGGATTTATTACCAGAAGAGCCAATTTTTTCAAATTTTTTTTGTACCATAATGTATATTCAAAGTTATTTTTCAACTTAGAGATGTCTTTGTATTATCAGTTTGAAAATATTTTCTTAATAAATATTACCTTCTTCATATTTTAGAATCTGTTTATACATCACCCTGAATACATATATATAGAAGTAACTTCTTACTACAAATTGGTTTTGAAATATTGCCGATGACCAGTGCCTTCTTTAGAGAAGGTGTGGTTTTAGCACACAGTCTGAAACTCCACTTAGGAAAATTGTTTTCAAAGAGTATCCCAGAGGGTACTTGGTTCAGCAGCAAAGTCAATTCAACATTAGTTTGCTTTTCCAAAATCTGTATCTGTTAGATATTTAGATCTCTGCTGTGTGAGAAAAATTTTACTGGCTGATTTCAGAAGTTACTGTGGAGCATGTGTTGGCACAGTTGCGCTGAAGCCACAAACCTGTATGCTTTGACCTTCCTGAGGTAACCAAACTAAAGAATCATGAAACTCTGACATCCTACATATTCCCTTATCTGAGGTAGAAATATTTGAAAAGAAAATCAAAACACAGGCATACGTACACTTTTACACACTTGCACATCTTTGTATGAATTGCCCATTGAATCTCCGTTACTGAACTTATACTGTTTCTTTTCAGGGAATACAAAATATTACTGTTATCAAGATATTATGCCATACTGACTACCTACCCGCTTAGATCTCCTTGCAAGGTTATTAGATATAAATAGAAAAGCAGAAGTATTATGTAGGAGGAATATGTTGACTAATGGTAATTTTTATCTTGATAATTTTACCAAATATATGAATTGACTTAGTCAGTTATTAAAATAAGTGTGCTGAATGCCCTCTGTGTGCATCAGGACAAGTGGTCTAATCAAGTTCAACTGTTCTGTGTCTATTTGGCTCAGCTTAATTAAAATTCAGCCCTGCGTTTGAGCAAGCCGCAGTGGTTTGGCAGACCTTCAAAGGGCTATACTGCAGCAAACAATGAAAGTGATAAAATCACACAATAAGGATCAATACAATGCAAATGCCCCTGTTACTAACAAATGAAGTAGAAAGTGGTTCCTTGAAACATTTTCATTTACTTCATATGTTAAAATATTTGTATCACTATGTGAGTTTTTCTACACTCCCATTGTCAATGAACTGCTTTTTTTTTTTTTAGTATTAATGGAGCAAAAAGAAAATGACAGTAAGATAAATCAGCATATAGATCCTTTAAACATTTTTATAACTCCATGTTTTATTTGTTGCACACATGGATGAAAACTTGCATGAAGAATTTTTACCTATATGAGGAAGTGAGCACTAATTCATCTTCCATTCATTTGTGTGGGGGGATATATTCTTGGTGATCATCCTTTTTTTCAGTTCACTGTTTTTGGCTAAATGCCTTGGTCCCAGATTTTCTCACAAACTGCCATCTGGCACTCTCACTGTCCCCCACATATAGCTCAGTGAGGACCTCCTCCAAGCAGGCTGGAGAATTTCACAGCTTGGGGGCATGGGAGTATGCGTGAAGTTGCAGCCACTTCAGGGCAGATTTCTCACCTACAACCCACATATCTATGTTGCTAGATGTTTAGTGGTAAGAGTTGCTAGGGCATTCCAGATCAGGGAACCAGGGAGGATGTACCAACACACCTCTGATTAGTTGTATTTTTAGTCGGTCTGCATTTTTTGTTTAGTTTTTTGAAATCTTCATCTGAAGAATAGAGAAAATTCTCTTCTTTTCACATATTCATCTTGTAGCATTCCTGTGTGTAAATCTACATTGAAAATACTTCTAAAAATTCAAGATAGAGTTAACTGATTATCACTTTTACAAGTGATTGTTGCATCATATCAAAGTCAAATGAATGATTTTACTTGGTCAGCCTGCATTTGTAAATGTTATTTCATATTGTAATTTAGATATAAGAGAAGGAAAGTTTCAGTAAGCATCCAAAATATATACATGGGAACAGTAATTGTTCTAGATACCTGGAAGTTTTTGTTATAGTTTTCACTTTGATGAAATATTATCTGTTCTTTGTGTATACCTTAGATTTGGCTTTGGCTTTTGGTTTTATTCAAGCACTCACATAATTCTTTCAAAGGTAGGTTTCATCATTGAAAAACAAAAGCTTTCTCACTAACTTTTATTACTGAAAGAGATGCTCTGGTATTAGAGCCATTACAACTGTTCATAGAATTCTGGCCAGTGGAATGGCTGGTTTCACGTCCAATATTTTAAAACTGTTTCTACAGTTTTATCTCAATTTTTCAGTACATCTCTCATCTCTTATCAGTTGTAATTGAGGGCACTTCAATACACTTTTGTGTATTACATCCTCATTGCTCTTAAATTTCTCTAAGACTGTTTTGGGGGCTGGTTCTATTTAGAACTTAAAGGCAGAAAATAAATTTGAAAATGCTTTTTAATATTTAACATAACAAATTCTCATTCCACACTGAAAAATATAATAATTTCAAATTTGAGAAGACAGGAGAAATGTTAATTTATGTTTGAGATTCCATGTTAAAACGATTTAATAGTCTTTTCAAAAGACATGCTTGTAATGGTATACTGACACATATACAAGATTCAGTGATATTCCTGCTGTATCTGACATTTCCATTTTGTTTCAATTATATAGAGTCTAAATGCTTATAAATACAAAGTTGTAATTAAAACTAATATTTCTTATGTAATTTAATTCAAATTATCATGTAAACAGAAATCATAAACTAGTCAAAGATTATTTCCTCCTGGAAATTTCCATCATTTCTTAGTATAGTATATAATTTGTCAAAAAAGATGTTTGTTAAAAATGATATTTTCATAGGGCTGGGAATATAGCTAAGTTGGTAGAGTGCTTGCCTCGCAAGCACAAGACTCTGGGATCAATCACTAGCACTGCAAAAAACCCAAAAAGCAACAATGATACTTTTTAAAAATATGGCATGAATACATTGTTCAAATTTATTCTAATTTAAGGTAGAAAAAAATCATCCCTACTTAATTATGTTAGGTAGCATTGGGACAGGCCCCAAATGGCTATGGTTAGGCTCCCTTACTGAGGCTTCTAGCAGGCTATGCTATGGTTTTAATGTGCAGCCAGGACCTGGAATGGGCTATGTTATGTTTAGTCAAGGCCCAAAACACTCCGGTCCGGTGTACATACTCAAAGCCACAAACATTAACTTGTGAGCATGTGTCCTATGTAACCTGTTGGTTATGTGTTGTCTTTGTTTGGTCTGCATATAAAAGGGGCCTGTGGAAAAGACTCAGGGTGCAAAATGGGTGCTAATAGGGGGGAAATGGAACCTGGGAACTGAAGCTGAATCTGGGAGCCTGGAGACTATTACCACCTCTGAATAAAGCATATCTACTATCCTAACTGTGTCTTCTGTCTTCTGCCTGCTGAGCCCCGACCCTTGTTTTCTGGGTCTAAGTCCCTGCACAATGGATAGGGCAAAAGCCAATGAATATCTGGTTAACAAATCAATTTTACAATATTTTCAATAACTCCTTGCATTTTAGCAAACATATATTTTCTGATATTGCTATGTATGTTCTTAATTTTAACAGGTAGAGCCTGCCAACCAAAGAAAGGTGAAAATCTCAGAGTTTCCAAAGCCAACAGCAAATAAAAATTGGATGGGCAAGTGCACTCCAAGTTGGCACCCCCATTCTAACTGATCAGTTTCTTTCCGTAGCTGACAAAACCATAATCAACTTTGGTCATTATTTTCAAACTTCATCAGCCTTTGTTTCAGTCTGTCTAATTTCTGAGGCAAATTCTCCAACTTCTCTTTCAGATCATGTCTAGAATAAGCTTAACATTTTGTATTAGATCTCACATGTTTCTTAAAGCTAAATCAAGAATACTATCAATGTTACATAAAGTTTCATTGATTTGGGTAGGTGATATCTGGCTCAAATGTGAATTAATCTAAAATCCTTTCACATATTAAATAGCCCTCTGTTTTCTTTAAGCAGACAAGTTTTCACTGTTTCTTTGCAGCATGTTACCTGAGGTTTAGGAGTGCCACTTTTTTTTTTTCCATTGCTCACTTTTTTTTAACTTTTATTTGCAGTGTTTATTTTTTTAATTTGTTCTAAAATTAACTATACTTCACAGTAGAATGCATTTTGACACATTATACACAAATGGAGCACAACTTCTCATTCCTCTGGCTGTATATGTTGCAGTCATACTGATCGTGTAATCATACTTTATATAGGGTACTAATGTCCATCTAATTCCACCATCCTTCCCATCTCCACAAACCCTCCTCTCCTCTCATTCCCCTCTGCAAATTCCAAAGGTTCTTCATTCTTCCCTATTCTCCATCACAAACCTCCCCCCCACCCCCATTATGGATCAGCCTCCACTTTTCAGAAAAAACATTCAACTTTTGCTTTTTTGGGGTTTGGATTATTTCACTTAGCATGATAGTCTCCAGTTGCATTCATTTGCCTGCAAATGTCATAAAGTCATTCTTCTTTAAAGTTGAGTAATATTCCATTGTGTATGTATACTACATTTTCTTTATCCTTTCATCTGTTTAAGGGCACCTAGGCTAGTTCCATAGTTTAGCTATTGTGAATTGAGCTGCTACAAACATTGATGTGGCTGTGTCACTGTAGTATGCTGATTTTAAGTCTTTTGGGTATAAACCGAGGAGTGGGATCACTGGGTCAAATGGTGGTTCCATTCCAGGTGTTCTGAAGAATTTCCATACTACTTTCCATAGTGGTTCCACCAATTTGCAGTCCCACCAGCAATGTATGAGTGTACCTTTTTCCCCACATCCTCACCAACATTTATTGTTGCTTGTATCCTTGATAATTGCCATTCTGACTAGAGTGAGATGAAATCTTAGTTTTGATTTGCATTTCTCTAATTGCTAGAAATGATGAACATTTTTATATGTTTTTTGATCGATTATATTTCTTCTGTGAATTGTCTGTTCATTTCCTTTGCCCATTTATTTATTGGCTTATTCGTTTTTTTGGTGTTAAGTTTTTCAAGTTCTTTACATATCCTGGAGATTGATGCTCTTTCTTTTTACCCTTATGTAAGAGTGCGACTAATGATACATGCCATGAAGTTTTTAGAGGGGAGAGAAGACAGGTGGAATCTGAGACCAACAAATCTACCAGTGAGCATCCCTTGAGGTTTTTCCAAGTACAATGTTCACTAACTGCAAATATATATGAGACCAGGATTTCTCAAATATAGAAACAAAATGCCATATTTGAAATATTGCAATAGTGATAATATCTATATGCAGGATAGTTTTACATCTATATGTAGGAACTCCTTTCTTGTTGCATCGTTGGTGGCCTTTGGAATAGGGATTTTACTCTGCAATTTAAAATATTAAGATGTCAGTGAGATATGAAACTCATAGCTTTAATTTCTGAAACAATTATGGATAAAATTATTGGGGAAAATCTAAACAAATACACATGAATGCATACTTCAGACATGCAAATATTTTGTTATTGAAGGCTTACTCACAGGAATCATGAATATATAGTTTGTTTGCCAATATATACAACCCATATTTGACTATATTCATTTTCAAAATGTCACTCTTGTCTCTTCTTGTGAATTTGTTATGGAAGTCTTCTAAATAGAAACATGTCAACAGAAAGAACCAGATTCTACTGTATGTAAGCATGTGTTTGTATATGAGAACATGCACAAAATACTTATTTTAAAATAAGCTCTCACACAAAAATGTTAAAACTGTAAACACTAAGATATGACTGTCAAAAGCTTTAAAATTCACTGAACTATAGTATGCTTACAAAAGAATTGGAAAGTAGTATTATAAAAACAAGTAGTTTGAAGGTGGATAAAAGAATATTATTGTTCATCTGACCTTGTGTATGAAAACTCAGTCTTTGAGTCATGATAAATAAAATATAAAAATCTCCTAACATTAGGTATTTCTTAAATATTATATTTCAAGATAAAATAATTAAGAAGTTGGATGGAAATAATAAAATAAAAATATATTGATGAAAACTAGTTATTTTGCAAGGACTGAGATGATATTGCAGTTCTTGTTTTTAAGTGTGATATAGAAACCTACACCTATTTGTTAATGTGAGCACTGAGACAGAAATTTATCTTTAGTTATGATTTGTAATAAGTTACATGAAAAATTTTATAGTACAAAATATATGCGTGCAGCATCATTCAATAGTAATGTTTATCTTTTATTCAAGAATCATTTATTATTTTTATTTTCACACAGGGTCTTGCTAAATTGCTGAGGCTGGTCCTGAACCTTCAATCCTTCTGACACAGCCTCCTGAGTCACTAGGATTACAGGTGTGCACCACCATACCCAGCTAAATCAAGGATACCACTTTTAACTTGATTGTCCCAAAGTCTTTCCTAGATTCAACTGAATCAATGAAAGAGCCAGCATACACAAATGTTGGGGAGAATGTTTCAGACATAGGGAAAAGCTTGTGCAATATCCTGAGAATGGAATATGGTTGGTGTGATCAGGATCCAAGAAAAGTCAATTGTAGCTAAGGCAGTGGTTCTCAGAATTTCATTCCAAGACCAACCGCTTCAGCATTCAACTAGTTAATATCATGGTAATTAATGTTAATTTTATTACTTCAAAATTTGTACTGTGGTTGAGTAAGACCTTAACATTGGGGAAAATTTGATGAAGGATATATGATGAGATTTCTTTATTTTAATTTTGTAATTTATATGTAAGCTTGAAAATATTTACAAATGAAAGTTTTGAAAAATAGCAACTGGAAATAATATCAAAACAAAATGAAAGGTTTTAATCAGTAAAATCACAGGAATGTTGTTTTAGTTTGGATGTTTTCTCTGGTGTGAAAAATGAATTAGAGGAGGGTACTAATGCAAGTGTATTGACCAACTTCTGGGCTGTTGCCTTCATCCAGAGGAGAAATGGCACTAACTGGGACTGGATTGATGACAGTAGAGATAATAGTTATGGACAGGTAAAACTAAGTTATTAGAATTTGCAGATATAATTGACAAGGTTTGCTGATGCACTGGTTGTGAGAGAGAATAACAGAAATAGAAAATTTAAAGGTGACTTAATTTTTAGACCAGACCCATTGGAATGATGCCACTGATGCTTACTAGGAAGGCAAAATTGAAATAGGAGGTTGATAAATAATGGTACCTGATTAATTTTTATAAGTAAAGTAAATGTAAGCAAACAATTCACCCTAATTTTATAAGTATTTGTGATTAGTAGCTGTAGTGACAACTTTTACTTGATAAGTGCCATATTGTCTATAAATAAATTAAGTTACTTGGCTATACTCATATTTATTTTGAGATTTCTTTTTTTTTCATTTCCCCCTATACTTTAGGATAGAGCCTAGGGCCTCATTCATGCTAGGCAAGTACTCTCGCATTGGGCTACACCCCTAGCCCCTGTGAGTTTTTTTTAATTGAATGCATTTTGGAAACATGAAATTGTGCCACAGATTAAAGAAGATACAGATACTCACATTTATTATCAAATTGCTTTTATGAATTTTATATCCTCATATTCATTTATTCTGTTCAAGAAGTATTTGTGGATTGGCTCCTTTGTAGCAGGTACTATTTGAATCACCAGGGATATAGCACTGAACAAACAGATGAAAATTTCTGCTCTGATGGAATTTAAATTGTATTACATTCTATTAAGTGTGAACGAAGACAGATGATTTAAATATATGCAGATGAAATATACAATTTCAACATAAAGTAAAATGCCTAGTAAGTCAAATGACAGTATATGGATAAAATGTAGCAGATAAGGAGCATAAATTACATGGAGGAGGAAGGTTTTGGGGTCTGGAAGGGATTTTAATTTAGAATAACGTCACTAGAAAAGACCTCCTTGATTAAGAGTTGAAGAAGAGAGCCATGAGAGTATCTGCTGAAATAGCATTCCCAGACAGAAGGGAGAATCAATGTGAAACTGTTTGGGTTTCATGCAGGACAAGTGATAGCCAGAGTACTAAGAGGAGAGGTCAGAGATGTGAGGAACAGACAGATAAAGGGGTTTGTGTATGTAACACTGTGAGGACTTTGCCTCATTCTGAGTGAGAGGAAAGATTTTTAACAGAGGATAATATGATTTGCTTAAGATTAAGATCACATTCTAGACCAGAGGGGACCAAGAGATGAGTAGAAATAATTACAAGGATTTCTCCTAATTTAGGTAAGAGACAATTAGTTATGTAAACTAGGTTGGTCAGAAAATGTTGGATTCTGAAGATATTCTGAGGATAGAGCTATTAAGTTTCACTGATAGATTGGATGTAGGATGTGAAAAAAAAGGTGTCAAAGATGACCCTTTGATTGATCTTAGTGACTGAAAAGATGACATTCCTATATTTGGAGATGGAGAAGATAGTAGAAAGAATAAATCTGGATTACAAAACATGGTTAGGATGTCATCTTGGACCTCGGAAGTTTGATGAGTCCATTAGACCTACAAGTGGAAATGCAAGTGGGAGAGATCAGAATTGAAGTAAGAGGAACCATACCTCTGAGTAGCAAATACCACTGCGCTAAGTAAAGCAGTAATATTGCAAGTGGTTTTTGTATTTGTTATGTTCAGAATTTTCTAAGAATAATTTCTTGATGAGTTTAAATGTAATGAAGATTGATTTTATTGGTCCTTATGGGAATTTTATTTAATTTTATTTCAGTGAAGAATCTGAAAGATCAAATGCAGCTTAATTATATTAACATTATTAAAACAATAGGGGCTTAAGCATGCAGTAAATTTAATTAAAATATTACTCTCTTATAACAATGTGATCATTGTAAGGGGCTTGTATCTTTCTGAAAGGATAAATTATGTCTTCAGTAGCACTTGTTTTCACAGAATGTGGAAGATTAAATACAAGATAATCGTATTTTTGTGGTAAAATAAGGAACTACATGAAGCTGTGCTATGCTACCTTGGGTTGTCTTTGAAGCTTTTGATTGGGAATGGTTTACTTAACACTGTAAATCACGTATAAGAACCAAATTTTTCATATGAATCTGAGCTCATATAGCTATCAGGCCATTGTGTAGACTTTGTTTTCTTATCAAATGCATGAGAGAATAATACCAATAATAATGTATCTATGTTAAAATTGTTTGGAAAATAAAAGCAATGCTATATGCCCATAAATGTAAATATTCTCAGTTATTCAACAATATGTACTTTAAGAAGGAAATATGTTATCTTTATTATCTTTATCAATCTTTTTGCAAGGAAAGATAACTTTGTGTTTGCAAATAAAGATGCTTAAACATTAAGTAAGGGTTCAATAGAGGGAAATTTTACTAGCCCTACTCTTGAACAGATGGAGGAATTATTTTTAAAACTGTTCGTATATTATCTTGGAAAGAAGAAGTAGAAGAAAGTAAACAAAATTAGGAGAAATTGCCTCCCTTGAGATTGTTTTGCTTTCATCAAGTGACGAAAATCTTTCTTTGAGGTTTTGATTTGGGATCCTTCAACTAATAATTGTATTGTTACTGTCAAAGTATTTTAAGTTGCCAGACCTAGTGTATCCATTAAGAAATACAGAAAAACTCAGAAATAACCTGTTACCCCATCTTTGACAGATGACAGATCAAAGCTTTTCCCAAACCTGTCACATGCCAAGCAAATCATTCTATTCCTCTTCTTAATGCACCTGGCAATTTCTTATCCTTTTACCTTGATCTTCTTTTGTCTTCTCATCTCTGCAGTAGTACAAAAGTATGTACTTCCAAAAAGAAAGGCTATCAGCTAGAGGAGAAATGTTGAAAACCAACTTTGTGGAAATTAATATAGCAGATGCATCCCCTAAAACTGCCTTTGTGTAGGCACATACTCCCACATAACATTCATGAATTTCTATGAACAAGATCAGTCTCATTCTTTCTAAATAAGTTTTATTGATATGATTCATATACCAGCCAATTCACCCATTTAACATGAAAATTGAATGGTTTTCTGCATATGCACTGTTATACAGCCATTACAACAGGAGTTTTAGAACTTTTTTATCATACACCCCTCAAAAAACTCTGCTCCCATATATATTCTCACAAACATACCCCTCTACGTGCCTCAGCCCTGGGCTACCAGCAATCTACTTCATATTACTATGAATAGGCCTATTCTGGATATTTAATACAAATCAAATTATACATGTTGTCTTTAATGATTGGCTTTCATTTAATGCAATGTTTTCAAGGTTTATCCATATAGTGGCATATATAGTACTTATTTTTTATTGTCAAATAATGGTCTATTGTATGAGTATACCATATTATATTTATCTCTTCATCATTTGATGTTAATGATTTGTTTCACCTTTGGACTATTACAAATAATGCTGCTGTGAACATTTGTATATACATTTTCATGTGGATATTTGTCTGAGGCATATTCCTAAGAATGGAATTGCCAAGTCATATGGAAATTGCATTTTTAATATCTCAAGAACTTCCAGATTTTTCTCCAAGGTGTCCTTATCATTTTCCATTTCAACCTTTTATTAAGGTTCTGATTTCTCTGTACCATCAACCATCAGTTATTACCTATTACTTTGTGGTAAAATATGTATAGCAAACTATTTTAATCATTTAATGTTTGCATTTAAATGACATTCAGTGCATTCATGATGTTGTGCACCCATCACCATTCTCTAGTTCCAGAAATTTTTCATTATCTGATTATGGCCATGATGGGGGTGTGAAGTAGCATTTCACAGTGATTTTGGCTTGTGTTTTCCTTATCACAGAACATGCTTTGAAGAAGAAATTTTTAATATCATTATCTGGAAGAGGATATTAAATTGATAAGCATTACTCTATATTTGCTTACATAGATGTGCTTATTAATATGTTGGTGATATTTGGGTCCTAGTTTTCCAGAGCTGAACTGAACTTTCTCTTTCTACAGTTTAAATGCATTATGTTTCAAGGTGAGACACTGTATCTGATGGGAATTTTGCCACCTAAAATATCTATTATTAATTATTGTGTGGTTTCAAAATAAGAAAATCATCCAATTGGAATAGTGTCATAATTTATGCAGCATACTATATAAATTATAATGGGAGGACTGAGAAAAGCAAGAGCGTGGGATGTAAGCGCAAATGGTAACTATTGACGTCTAGTTATTAAAATGAAAAGGAAATAATGGCAAATCAAGATCTTGTTTATCTTAACCATTTTCAGTTTCTCAGTCTATTTCTGAAAACTTTGAGTCCTTTCCAAGATCCCACGTACTTCCCCCTCTAAACCAGATTTATTCCAGACTATAGTAAATACACCTGGGATGGAAGGGAAAATATTCCCTTTTAAAGCCAGTTTTGAAGGAGTCTCCAAGACATTGAAGGGATCCAGATGGTGTACAGACCATTCTACAAGGTTTATGATTACTTTGGCTAAAGCAGCTGCTCTCTGCAATGAAAAAGTTGTCATGACAGAAAAACCCCTCTTTCCCTCAGTGCAGCTGGGCTAGTTCAGGGAAGGCTTTTCCCAGGCGAGTATACTTCCTCCATTGGTCATTTGTAAAGTCTGATGAACTTAGAGAAGTTAAACCTTTTCTGTTGAACCAAATTGACAAAAATTACAAATGAGCCAATGTTCTTTCTTCTCAGCTCAGGATGGCTTAATTGCCTTTTATTTTATTTTTTTGAAGTTTTCACCTCTGAGCAGGCATTTTCTGTTCAGCATCAGAAATAACAAATGGGACTATTCAGGAAAAAAAAATGGCACTCTTCCAAAAGAAAGTGAACTTCAACACAATTCCTAGATTCAAAAGGATTGCAAAAGGAGAATTATTTCTGCCAGCTTTGGTCATTTGACAGCTACAATTTTCCTTCTCCAACATGTCATCTCAAATCTCTCTCAACTAATGAGAATCCCACATGTAACTCTTTGATGCTTATGTGTGTGTGCATGGCAGGGAATGATAAAGGTATTTCTTCACATTTGTGTGTTAATATGTTTAAAAGTAATTAACCATTTTGCTTTTACCTTTAAGATGTTGCTTTTGAATTCTTATTGATTTTAAATCAGCAGTCCATGCTTTTGCTAAGGCAGTCTTGAAGCTGTAAAATGATAGGTTTTATTGCAGTGAGAGGAATATTTATCTGAACAAATACATGAGTGTTTCTGTAAAGAATGGGTCTATTTTACTTTATCAGCAACTAAGGGGAAGGTTAATGGCTATGATGTATCTTTTCTGTTGTGCGTGAAACATGTAGTGTTCTGTGCTGTTGAGATTTATGGTTTGGAAGACAAAGCAGGTGCTATTCCAAGCCTTCTTTCAACAGCAGAGTGGAAACTCGGGCCTGAACTTATCTGTCAAAAAGTAAGTTAAAATAACGTTAGGGAAAGCCTAGAATTTCACATTTTTCCATACCTTCCTGTCGCTAGCTCAGGAATTTAGTCAGGGTGATTAATGACCACTGTTATTTGTGAGCTTTCCAAGTCCCTACAGACATAATGAACTTGACTCTTCAGCCCCGTAGAAGGAAGCAGGCTGTTAAAGCTGTACAACACGACATGTTCATGATTTTGAGCTCTTAGCAGTTAAGAGGAAAATTCTTCCCATGCTACAAAGTCACGATTTAAATTATCCACTTCTCTTTTTTCCATAATTCAGAATGAAATTCTGACTCTACCTAACCTTGCCTCTTATTCTTTCTTCATATCAAGTCAGTCAAACATGCCTACTGAGTCCTTTGTTGAAATATCTTATGGATTCATCCTTTGTTCTGTTCTCTTGTTGTCACCTCATGTTTATGCTAGTGTAATCCCTGAGTAATTTTAGGTCTCAGGCGTTCTCCCCATCTCAGAGTCATAAAACCTCTAAATTTCTCTGTATTCCTTATTTTAACTCTGTGGTTTCTTCCTTATTCTGACCCTGCCACAAGCTTTCACATCCTTTTTGTTTTTGTTCTCTCTAATAGAATTTTCTTCTCTTTTTCAAATTCAGTTTCTATTTCCATCAAGTTGTAATTTAGAATGCATCTTCGTGCTTTCTCCCACATTCTCCTAAGCCAGTTTACAGAGTTCTAACTGCATAATAATAATCATATCTTAGATTCATTAGTTAAAGGCAACTTCTTGTTCGTATGTATTCTTTTTAGGAGTAATTGCACTGCTGTGCACAGTCAGTATCCAATGACGTATCAAATGTAATTTCAACCAGGCCAGTTTTCAACTTTGAAGAAGTGAATCAAAGAGTCATTAAATTTAAACTTCTAGCAATCCCACAGCAGTTGCCAGCTTCTCAAGAGTATGTGTGCAAATTATATTCTTCCTTGTAAACCTTTGAAAAAATTAAGTCTGCTACTTGCCACAGGATTGCAGTTTGTTGATTATCCTAAATGCTGAAAACCCTGCATTGACCAAAGAAAACATTTACTGAATCTCCCTATGAGATGATCAGGAAATGGAGGGAAATTAATCTCCATCCTGGCAAAAGTTTGAGCAGGATGCTGCTTAGTGTTCTTTCTGTTACAGTGTATTCTTTGAACTAGAAAAAGGGTTAGGTGTTATCATAGGACAAAGACAGTCTGGTAGAGTTTATGTGAATTTTCTTTAACATTTCATATTATCATGAAATTGCAAATTAGTATTTTTTTCTCCCTCTCATTGCTACCTTAGAAGTCCCATAGATGGATGGTAATATTTTGATGCTTTCATCTGCATTTTCTGGTTTCTGATTCTCTTTCACTCAATTCTGAGCTCCTTGAAAACTGGTCCAAGGTCTTGTTTACCTTTGATTGCCTACAGTTATCTCTGCACCTTACACACAACAAGTGCTCGATAACTGTTTGCCAAATGGAATTGAGTAATTTAGAGAACTAGTCTGTATTATGGACTCTGATGATTTCCTATTATTCTAAAAATGATTTTCTATCCTAATTTTCCTTAGCTTGTTATAGGGTCTGTGTGTCATAGTGCTTCCTGCACTTATCTATTACCCCAACCTTTTTTTTCACTCTGGTCAGATGGAACACACTTATCTTTACCTATCTTTACTTATCCTGTAAGGCTTATTCCTTAAATATTTTCACACATGACATATTATGCATTACATATTTGGGAAAATTAAATATGCAAAAATAGTTTCATTTAAATCCAAATTTAATTGTCAGACAATCCTCCTTGCAACAATAATTTTTCCAATAAATAAACAATAAATTTTCTGATATATAAGATACTTTGATTTAATGAGAGAAAAATTGATTCTTAGAATATGAAAACTAGAAAAAACTTACAGAGATTACTTGGTCCATAAATGAGTAAAAGGTAGATAATTACTTCATAGCACACAGGTAATCAGTAACAGTGTCTATACAGCCCAGTTTTTCTGGTATAATTATAAGGTCACATATTTGTCATGGAGACATATGACTTTATTCACATTGACCACAGTTTTATTTATATGGACTGTTACAGAGGGAAAATAGTGGTTTTCATAAGGCTGAAATGAGTGAATAATTTCCATTACATACACTCATTTTTTCACATTTACATGTGAATTTAATTGTTTTTAATTTTAAAAAGAACTACTTAGAAAATTAAGCTTGAATTATTTTTTAAAAGATTTGACCTTTTAGAAGTTCATCTAAAAAAGAGAAATATTATATGAATTGGTGAAAAATGAGCAAACTTAAAGTGAAACATTCATTGTAAATTCTTTCTGGTATCATTATATATTAAAACAATGAATTCAATGGCACTATTCATATTACCAAACTGAAGTGATTTAAGTGTCTGTCAACAGAAGAATGGATAAAAATTGTGGTTAATTCACACATGGAGAACAATATGCAATGAAAATGATAGAAGTCCAACTGCAGGCTATTAAATATATGAAGCTTAAAACATAATAAAAAGCATTTAGATTTAAAAGAATGTTTATTGTACAAATCTGTTTATATAAGGTTATAAAGTTCAAGACTGTGAGGTTAGAAATGATGACAGTAATTACTGCTTTGAGGGTGGAAGGCAAAGTGATTGGTACAGACCTGAGGGGACATAGAATACTGGCAATATTCTATACCTTGACCCAGTTGATGCCATGGGAATGCTCAAGTTGTGAGAATTCATTAAGTTTTGTTATGTATGCATTTTTTGGTATGCATATTTCAAAAATCAACAATTTTGAAAAAATGGGAAAATCATTAAATGTAGCTTTTTCTTAAGAATATTTAAAAGTGTACATATTTATTTCATTCAGTATTATTGGAATATTCTTCATAAAGTAGGATAGATTACAGGTTTAATTTGAAATATCTAAAAAGTTTTTTAATAAAAGATGTGAGGATAGAAAACTGATTAAAATGACTATAAGGATCAGAGGAATAACACTTTGGGTATTTTCTAGGGGTATAGTGCTGTTTAAAATTACAAAAATTAAGATGTCCTTGTACATCACCAAAGAGCTAATTAAAAATTATGAAATTCAATCAGTTATCCTGTGTGCCTGAACACACACACACACATACACACACACACACACAAATTTACAAATCTCATAAATGTTAATTGTAATACTGATTGAATGGGTAAAATGTACAAGGAAATGTTTTAGCTAATGTGGTCCTTGTTTTGAAGGAGAATAATGAATTAAGTGTAGGAGGGAAGAATAACAGGTTAGGCCTCCTACAAAATTATGTTTATTTAAGATTTGGGGTGTGTAAGGATTTCCCCAAAAATAAGAAAGTGAAGGAAGGCTTTTTAAGCATAAATTAAACTCTTTGTAAAACAACAGAGGTGGCAAATAACATTTGCTCTTCTGTGTACCATAAATGGGTATGTGAGGGTGGAACTACAGATTTAAAGGTAAGTAGGATTAATTTATCCAGCCTTATTGTCTAAAATGTTTGGATTTATTTACTCAGGAATAGGCTCATCCTGAATGGTTTTAAGCAGTAGGGATATCAGAGGCGATGTCCTCACACAAGCAAAGCCATTTCAAGAAGAATTAAAGAAAGTAAAATTTGTATGTTTGCAGTGATCATGAAACATTTGATAAATATTTAGAAATAAAGATGGTGGATCTTGTAGTTTGATTGGATATGGATGAAAGGTGATAGTGAAACCACTGAGCATGATTTCTGAGCTTGTCTTTTTCTAGGACTTAATACATGGTGTGTCTGTGACATAATTGGGAAATACTTTTAAAGGAATATGTGTTCTTCTCTAATTTTACTCAATATGTTTGCATGAGGTCCAATATAGATTGGAACTATAATGATTTTATTTGATTCCACAGGGGCAGTGCATGTTATTTTGTTCAGTTAATTGAAAATGAAAATATATCTGACAGTAAGCTGATTACTTATATGCTAATGTGATGGTATTGTAGATCATAGAACACATAATACCTATGAATTAGGTAAATGGGAAAAACAAAGCTGTGCAACTCTGAAAGTATCTACATTATGTATAGAAAGTATAGTTGATTTAATAAATAATTATCAGTGCACATTACCATATTTGGAAATAACATTGTGTTCATTAAAATTTTGAACAGATATTTTAAAACCACAGCAGAAATCAGAAATCACATTTGTATATAAAAGTAGTAGCTTAATATGCTTAATCTAACACAGTAGAATAAGAAAAATACTGTAGTTTGTGATATTTTACAACTGCTAAGATTTAGCCAGAGTAGGATAGGGCATGTGAAAGACACAGAAGCTTACATTAAATTTATCTGGAGACAAGTAATTCTTGTAGGCAGTGAACACATAAAGAAAGTGAGCCAAGTCTTACCAATGTGAATATTAGTAGAGAATAAATTATCTTTGAGTATTCAATAAGAACAACAGGAAGGCTACATAGAAGGAAGACATAGTCCACAAGACATTACCAACAAATACATATTCTATTTTCATTAAAATCTTTGGGAAAATTCTTATAAATCTCATAAGCCAAATGGAGCAATTCCTAGTCTCATTCTATTGTAGCTACTTTTCCTGGCAGTGACAGGTACAGACAGTATTGTTGACCTACTGAAACATTGATGTGTGTCAAATCGTGTTGTTTAATGGGCTCCATTTGACATTTTGAACTTGTTTAAGGACATGGCAAATAGAAATATTAATAGTGTACTGAACTGTGAATTAATATGATCTGACATCAATTGAATTGTTGAACTCTTCCTGTTAATATGGAGAAAACCAACTTAAATTTATGAATAACATTCAGCTAAGACATTTTATAACCTAAACATATTTAAGCTTATTACCCATGAATAAAACATTTGCTCACATGATCTGTTTAATAATTCATTATTGTTGATGCTTTCCATGACTTTAAAAAAACACTATAGCAAGAATTTCCCTCAGGATTGCAAATGATAAGGAACATTGCAAAGTGAATGTGATAAAATATCATATACACACATACCCACACATATAATCTGAAACACACACATTTAATCTAAAATTATTTATTTCTATGTATATATTGTATATCTTAAAGTGAAGCTAAATACATAATAAATATGCTAGTATAAAATGTATGTGATTGCAATTAGGTGTTTTTTCTTCCATTTCAAACTTTAGCAAATCAGTAGTAGCATGGATGAACTATGTTTTCCTTCAAGGCCTTGAAAAATGAATCTTTTGTGTCATGTTTTATCAGTTCTTTTACAAAGAGTAAACTTTGCATGTTGCAAATTCCACAAAAGCAATTGCAGAAAGCAATTCTGTACCTTTAGTTTTCATTATAGACATAGAGTGTTTAAAAATCGACAACCATTCTTTTAGCAGCAAGAAAGATGTTTGAACATTATTCTAGTAGCTGCTACTTTTAAAGCCAAATGCCTAGGGGAAAAATAGCTCACAGTTTTCTCCACTTGGATTTGTCAACATTTGTGAATAAAGACATATCTTAATTAAAAAGTTTTAAATAAGTAACTAAAATCAATATGGAAAAGTCAAGAGAAGGCAAATTCTTTAATGGGCCTTCCAAGTATCAAACTTCCACTTCTGGTTCTACATACATCCCTGAAATAAAGCGAAAATACAGGAAACAATGATATGTCTTGACATTAACACTTTGTAAATCTATTTGGCTAATATAAAATCTTGTAAAAGGATTATATTTTAACAAATGAACTTACTACAATTCTAAATAAGTCTTAGTTGTAACTATAGGTATGTAAAAAGGGAGATATGAAAGTCATATTTCAGATATAAACTCAAAGACAATGTGCTGGATATCTTCAGTGAGTTTCCCCTGGTTCATTTTCTTCCCCATCATGCAATGCACCTTGGGAGGAGGAATCTTAAAGAATACATCAGTAACCTCCCTGCTCTTCATCTTCCAACTGGATGTAAGCAATGCAAAATACCAGCAGGAGAACAGTGAAAGGGAGAGTATTGAGCTACAAGTCCTCGTTTCCTTTATCCACTTTTATAAAATGATTCTTGAGGTAAACTAATGATCAGATAAAAATCCGTAACTCCTTTTAGAAAGCTCCTTCTTCCCAACTTGCCCTCTATTCTGTGTTCTGGTTTCTCTTTCATCTTATAGTTTTGTCTTGACCACATTTGTATGTGTCAGTATATATTTTTATTAAACTCTCATCAAATTTCCCAGTTCACATATGCTCTTTGTCTTCTGTAAATAGGAAAGCATCTGGAATCTACTTTTTCTAACTGACATTGAAAATCTACCAAATACTTTGAAACTTTAAATTTATATCATTTACATATTTATAAAATTCCTGTATTCACTACCAAATACTTTGAAACTTTAAATTTATATCACTTACATATTTATAAAATTCCTATATTCATTCTTTGTTAATAACAATAAAATATACATTGAATATTTGAGAGGTAATTTGAAAGCCCATTCATTTTGCTGCTTTATAAAATGTTTTTATGTAGGTTGTTTCAAAATTTGGAATTTGACTCTGCATGTATCAATTGATATGCGTTTTACTAAAGAATTATTCCCTACTTGTAAAATGTGTCTTAGGTAAAGATCTGGAAATTAGATTCAACATTTGTGAGTTCTACACACAAGTGATATTTTCTAGTAGACAGTAAATGTATATAAATTGTAAAAGTAATGAATAATGAAAGGAAATTTGTTGTTACTTTTGTGGCAAAGGATTGAGATGATTTTTCTTCCTGTTGCCAGTAATACTAAATTAAAATGATCAGGCTTATGGTCACTTTTATGTGTGAAATTTATAGCAGATATGAAAACTTCAGATTGTCTAGCAGCTTATAATCTGAAGGCTTACTGTGTGTGGTGTTTTGTTATTGTTAAAATTTTATATTAGGAAAGGATATTACTGAATATTTAAAACAAATTTGACCACCATTTGATAGTAAAATGTCTTTTTATGTCTTTTTTTATATGTTTTTGGAGGTGGGACTTCTGGCTACAGCTGAATATGATCATCAGCTAACACTTTCATCAAAAACCTAAAAAAAAAACTGGAAAAAAATTGATGAAACAATAACTTCAGCATTTTGGAAACTGATCAAACGCATACAATAATATTAAGAATATTTCATAGGTTTGTAGTAATGACATTCAGTAAGAATATGTGGATGGAGGGAGGGAGTGTCACATTGTGATTAAAAGCTGCAACCTGTGGGGTTTGGTTGCCATGATCAAAGCCTGACTTTGTCAGTTATTCATTTTGCAACCATGTAATACTTATTTATCCCCTGAGTTTCCTTACCTACAGGATATATTTAGTACCCCCTCAGGGTTGTTATTTGTAGGTCTTCATAAGATATAATTCTATTTACTACTTAGAATATAAGCAGACATGTAGGAGCATTCAGAAAATACTATTTGTTCTTAATATATTTTCTTTATCATAGTTTGTGACTTGTGAAAAGAAAGGAAAAATCTAATTTTATAATTATTTTGAAGAGTTAGCTTATGTTCCAGTACCTATAAAATAATCTCACCAGACATAATATATATTCCATAGAGAAGGGATGATTTGAGCCTTTTTTTGGGTCTCAAACTCTAGCTTCTATTTTTTTTTATTTTTTATTAGAGCTTTATGGTAATACATAGTAGTTGGGTTCATCCTGATCAACTCATACCTACATGGAAATCAATTAATCTTAATATAAAGACATATGGCCCATGGGGATCATCTGCTGGTGGGAATAGAAAATAGCATCACCATGTTGGAAAACAGTTGGGGTGGTGGGCAGTTTCTTATGAAGTTCAAAATGTACTTATCGTATAACCAAACCATTGAACTTATATGTGTTTACCCAAGAGAAATGAAGGTATGTGTCCATGCAGAATTGTACACAAAAGAACAAAGCAGCTCTGTTTGTAAAAGCTAAACCCTGGATATAAACAAAATGTTTATGAAAAGGTGAACTGAATTTTTAAAATGGCATTTTATCCATTCAATAAAACTGAACTCAATAAAAAAAGGAATTAATGATTGTTATCAGTAGCAGCATGGAAGACTCCCATGCTGAGTAGAAGAAAACCAAACAAAAAATACTGTATATTGGTGCTGGGGATGTAGCTCAGTTGGTAGAGTGCTTGCCTTGCAAGCACAAGGTCCTGGGTTCAATCCCCAGCACCCCCCAAAAAAAAAAAATATATATATATACACACACACACACACACACACACACACTGTATATTGTTTGATTACATTCAGATTAAATTTTATAAGTTGAAATCTAATCTATAATGATAAATACTAGATTAGAAGTTGCCTAAATACAGTTGAAGTAAAGTAGGGAGGGAGAGATTATCAAGGGACTTGAAACTTTTTAATATGATAGATATATTCATTATTTTGAATTCTTAGGTGTATACCTATGATATGTCTTACCAAGTTATACCAATTATGTATGCCATTTAAATGTGTATGTCAATTAGAATCCAACAAAGTTATTTTTAAAAGACATCTTTCCATAGGCCAAATTATTATAGATATTTAATATTTTCTTGAGTTGTTTAATTGCACATTTTTAATAGTGAATTCAATCAGAATTCTCTTACTAAAATCTTGACTTCAGTTTAGGTTTTCAGTCACATGATGTCCTGTATTCTGTAAAAGGTTATTATGCTCCAGAAATAAATTATATACCTGGGAAATTGGCATTTTATAATATATCAGTTAAGTGTGGTGTGTCTGTAAGTTACAGGTATCAGCAAGCTGTGTGTGTGTGTGTGTGTCTGTTTGTACACTGACACCCCCACATTATATCCATATGGCAGGTATATTGGGAAGGGATTTATGAAAGTATTCTCCATGAGTGATTGAATTATCTTTGATTTTTTTATATATAGTGATCCAGTCATAAAATTTAATTTATGCATATAATTATAGGGAGACAATTCACTCAAAAGGAGGCAAACTCATACCATTAATACAAGTAGGCATTTCTTATTTATTTTTAATATTTCAGGTAAAATTTGTCAATTCAAGCAAACTTTGATAGGATTTTGAAACAATATTCTAAATATTCTATATCATTTTTCCTCACACATTGAAGTTAGTAGGAATTTTGTGCTTTATTGTTATGTTAAGTCATCTATGTAAAATAGGCTACATTTATTCCAAAATGGGAATAATTTTAAACTTCTAATGCTTAGATATTTAAATGCCATGATTATGCTCTAATGAATATTAAATCTTTGAAGTCAGACATACTTGCTACTAATGCCAATCAAATCTGAGATGACCAAAGAAACCCTGCTTTCATGAATAAGTAATCTTTCTCCCTGTGAGTTATCTGAATAGTCTAAGAACTCATGCGGGAATAGGGAGAACACTGCTTGAGTGACATTTTATCTAATAAATGGAGCAACCACAGGAGCAGATGTAGTATATTAGAATCTGCCTGACCTGTTCACAAGGCTTTGTGAATTTTGAACTCCAAAGAAAATTCTTTGTTTGATTTTCAGCTATAGGTAACAATGATGGATCAGTGACTGAATATCTGAAGACTTTGCTATTCTCCTGAAATATATATTTGTCATCTAATATGAGTTGTAAAAAAATTAATACATGTTATTTTAACTTTATAATGATGATAATAATAAGGCTCCTACATTTCAAAGGTCAGTGTTTCATTGGAGTTTTGGTGCTGAAATTTCACACTGGCCATATTAGTCTGTTTAAAAACATTTTCTAAATGTCACATTAATTGTATAGGATTCTATTTAAAATTTGAACTGCATTATGGAGGTACCATACTTATTTTGGATGCCATGGATGGTTCAGTTCAAAGATATATTACTAGAAGAAATGTTTTAACAGGATAATTCAAGTTGAGTACAAAGTAATACCTTATATTTGACTTAAATCTGTACTGATACCAAAGACATGTAATGTATTTCAGCAGTATTCCTGAGGTTTCAGTGCAGTACCTTATCCATTGTGTCTGTAAGGTCTCCCAAATCCACTGCTCCAAAGAAAGGGCAAGAAATATTATCTTCAGAAATAAGATCATCTCAGAAACTAAAGCCAAGGATATTAGAAGTCTAATGTTTTTTGGGGGGCAAAATGTCTCCACTGTACTCAGAAGAAAATGCAATAAAAGAAGTAGTTATTACAATCTAAAGAGAGTCTTTGAATAAATAGGAAATTTGTAGCTTGTAATTTTACATCTCTTTAATTTTATATATACTTATTAAAGTTTTATTAAATTTAATTTGATATGTGCTGGTTTGCTTGAGAAAGATGCATGCACATATGTACACATAAAACAGTCTTGCAATTCTCAAACATTTTTTTTTACTTAGGTAATGAAAGTGGTTATTAGAAATATATACAATCAATAGGAATACACAACAGATTACGATAAGTGGCACTCACTTTTTACTAATCATCAAGTCAGTATATATGTTTTAGTTAAGCAACATTGCTAAGAAAATCAGAATGTCTCAAGTATGGTCCCTGATCTCAAAGATCTCACAGTCTGATGAAGGAGATAAACCAATTCAAGATAAAATGATAAAATCTATACGAGATAATTCACAGTGAACATAAAGACAGAGGCATCTCATTCTCTTTGTGAATGTGTGGCAAGTTCCTGAGGAATATCTAGTGGCTTTGGTGATGAAGGTTGTGTTTTCAAAGTAAGCAATATGAGAGAGGGAATAACTTAATATATGAGGTTTTATTACACTATAATTCCTCTTTCAAGGAAACATAGGTAGATATTTACTCCAATGGTATCACATGGACAGAAATATGATACTTAATTTATTTATAAAATTTTTTGCCATATTTTGTGCTAAAACAGCTTTTTTAAGATATTCAAAATTGGGCTCAGGATGTGGTTCAGTGATAGAAGTTTCAATCCCCAGTAAAACGTACATATGCACATACACACACACACACACACACACACACCCATTAGCCATTCAGAATAATTAAAATTTTTATTGTTAATGTCATTGTGGATTATATTTCTAGTTAATATAAGAATCTTTATATGCATGTTTATGAGGAAAAGGAACAAAAGGTATATTTATTAATGATCAGTTGTTTTAGCATGCCAATATATCATTCACTGTGGATATTTCAAACCGAGTATTCGAAAATTTCATGTGTATATGTTTCTACAGCATCAGTATAGTAACTCTGATATAATTTGTTTTAAACATGTTTTATATAGTTCTCTGTAATATTTATAAAATATTTTAAACAGAGTAATACATGCATTCATGAGAACAAACAGAGGTAAATATATAGATTTACAATAGGTATCTGAAAATTATGTGTTTCAACCTAATGTATTTGTTGTACAAGAACCAGTGGTGAATTTAAAAACAAGCAAAAGTACCACGTTTTACCTATTGGAAAAACTGAGGATCATAGATTATGTTTGGTAGTATACCAACATCTCACTTTTGCCTTTGTTCTGAACATCAGTATCAAATTAATGACTCTTCCCTATAATCTCTGACCAAATTATATGATTCAGTGGGAATTAGTTACAAGCAAAGAGAATAATGAAAAGTTTTTAGTATATAGTTGCACTGTCATTTTAAGAGGAGAGAAAACATGAAAGGTACATTCTGAATGAGTGGCAAATCACTACCATACATTTCACCCTGCCTCAATGAATTAATTGAGTGTGGATTTGTGTGCCCACAATCTGCTCCTATAGACTAAAAATGAATGTAGAGTCTTTACCTGCTTATAGCAAATGCTTATCTCTCAAAAACCTTTAATCATCTGAATATCAGCAAAGCAAAAACAGGACCCAGGTGAATCACAGAAAAGAGTTGTTTCTTTGAGCCTTTAGGAACTAGACATTACCATAGCAACAAGGAACTTTCTTTGATAAGATTTTAATACCTCTGCTTTAGTTTCCATTGCAACAGAGGTTTACAAAGCCATGCTCAAAGGCTTTGTTAGGATTTTCTAGAGTGTCAGCATAGCCATGGTGGATGTTGCAGTGAAGGAACCTTAAGTTTATGCAGGAAGAGAAATGTAAGTGTAATTAAAAAGCCAAATTGTAAAGAGATCCTCAGTTCCTGCAGTAAGGACAACTAACACATCCTTCATATATTAGACAGCATTGATGTTTGAAGGAATGTGGTATTCATAATAGAGTTGCAGATTTTTTGTTATATTACATGCAAATTTGTACCCATCATGATATTAACAAAAGCAGGTTTGTAGTTCATTTTAGATACAGTTACTATGTTTTCAAAATAAGTCAGATCTCCCCTTTTATTGTAAATATGCCCATGTTGATTGCCCAAGTTAATAATTTTTCTTGATTTTGACTGTTTTCCAGTTTGCCAGTTAAATTTTTATCTGAATCTTCTGGACATATCCTTGATTATTGTTGCACAATGAAATAAGGGGATTTTGACTTTTGAAATCATGAAAATCATTGAATCTGACTCAATTGAAAGCATAATTTTCTCCATTTCCCATCTCCAATTCATGATCATCTGTCTTTGCATTGAAATGTTCTAATTAAAAGAAATTTACCTTGTCCTAATTTCCAAATTTGTGCTCTTATTTTTCTACTCTTTTCCTCCAGCAATTGATCTTTTTGCTTTTTGGATTCATAGACCAGATTATTCTCTCATACTAAGTCTAGTATATTTGTTTCTTGAATTAATTATTGCTGAATGATTTATGTATTAATTCATCAATATATCATTAATATATGCATGTTTAACTATGTTTTGAAGTCCTACCATTTTTCTATCATATTGTAGGAATCCTACAGTAAATAGAACAACAAGTAAGTAGGACTATGTTGGTTTTCAGATCCTTTAGTCCTCGTGTTGTAAGGGTGAGAGAGACATGAGTAGTTGACTATAAAATAAGTGCAATCATATGAATGCAATCCAGAATGCATTATTCTGGAACCTTTCTGTAGAAGCATCTCATCCAGCCACTATAGTACATCATAAAGAGTTTATTAAATCAAAGACTTGGTTTTAAAGAGCAAATGATATTCTGAGATAAAGGGACTTTAGCAAAGCCTAATTCAAGTTAAATAACTTGGGCTTAAACTCAACATGTTTGTAACTACAGAGGGATCTTAATCAGGGGAATGAACTTCTCAAATTTCTGCTTTAGAAAAATCTTCTTACTGCCCATGTATCACAGGGATATGTTAGGAGATACCATAGTAGTCCAGATAAACAGTAATAGAGTTGAGTATTTGGGCTGTAGAAAATATTACATTAAAATAAGATTAAGATGAACACAAAAGATGACCCTTTTTGTCATGGATCTTGGAGACATCAAATATATTAGTGGTTTCCAGGTACTGGGAAATTGGTGAATGGGAAATGACCAATGGGTACAAGATTTGGGGTGGAGGGTGGTAAGGAAAATGTCCTGGAATTAGAAAATGATAATACTTGTACAACATTGTGAAAGAATTAAAAGCCAAAGAACAGCTTACTTTAAAGGGGTAAATTTTATTGTGTGTGATTTATATCTCAATAATCTATTACTAAAATTAGAACACCAGGCTTAGTGATAAATAAAAAGTAGAGAGAACTGGAAGAACCTAAGAAATTCTCAAGATACTTGTTTTGGGATTGGGTACCTAACTGTGCTACCAACAAAACTGAAAACACTAGATAAGGGAAAGCGAGCCTCACTGTAAGGTGAGAGTGGGGGTGAAATTGGGGTTGGTGGTATTGATTTATATTTTGTTATATTTAAGGTCTGTGATAGTAGGTTTTCCAAGTCTGTGACTACAAACCTGAGAAAAACAATATAAAGGAGGAAAGATATAATTTGGCTCATGATTTCAGAGATTTCCACCAAAGATTGGCTGACTTCATTACTATGGACCTGTGACAAGGCAGAGCATCATGGCAGAGAGGGCATGGTAGAGCAGAGCTCACCTCATGCTGATGAGTAAGCAGAGGGAGGAAGGAAGGGACCAGGACAAGATAAACCTTCCAGGGCATGACTCCAATGATCCACTTCTGCTGGCTAGATCCCACTTCCTATAGTTTTCACTACCTTCCACTAATTGTCATCAAATTAATAGTGTATCAGTGAGTCCATTCACGATGGGGTTAGAGTCCTCAGGATCTAATCACTTCCTGAAAACACTACCAGTGAACCTTGATGCATTAGGACCAAGCCTTTAACACACTAATCTTTGGGGAATATTCCAGTTCCAACTCATTTTACTTGAACTGGTGGTACACACACTTCATATATATAAATTTGATATAAAGTTTATCTTGGAGGTTCAGTGGCAATCTTAGTTTTCTTGCTTTCACATATTCCACAGGTACAACATAATAGCTGCTCTCTTTGCATGCGGGCCATTTTCATTCAAGTAGTGTGGTATATTAGAATTTATCATGTACAGGAATGTATTTTCTAAAGGCCATCCTACCAGAGATGCCAGTGTATATTATTGATAGTTTCTGTGTATGATTTCAATGTTTTTCAGTGAAAAACATTGAGAATCATTGAAAAACATTGAAATCAATGATGACTAAATCCAGAAGGTTGTGTGCAATCACCTAGAGCTTTATGTCATCTTAGGAGAGTATTTAAAGACTTAGAGATGAAAAAGTCATACCCAAAAGCTCAAATAAAGAAGGAAGAACTCTGATTCTTTGCCAAAATATGTTTTAGTTTAGTGTTTATTGAGGGAATGAATGAAGGATTAAGTGAATGAATGGGTTTTCAAGGAAACTAATGGAACAGTTTCAAGAAATATAGAAAGATCAACTATTTTGTAATAAAAATATAAACTCCTTAAGACAAAAGGTGAAATTAATGCATTGTTTTTGGCAATTAAGTTACTTGGATGACTGTAGTAAACTGAATTTCAGGAATGACAGTGAAATAGGAGGGAAGGAGAAGACATTTTGTAAGGACTATACTCATAAGAAATGTGGATTATAAAGGACAGGAACTAATAATATATAAGGGCTCTGGAGTGAAGAAAAAGACTTATTCCCTTTCCATATAAAGTTATCCTCTAGAATAAGAATGCTTGTGACTTTATCAAGTATCCTATTTAGTAAGTGTTCAATTATTCTATGAAGCCAGAATTAGACTGCACCAAAATTTCTGATAATTTGGTTTCCTAATTTGTTTAATGTAGGCATAGCTTTGAGGTTATCCCTTCAAAATATCATCCATTTCCACATTGCATGCTACTAATTAGTAGGAAGTTAAGATCACATATCCACGTTTTGGTGTAATTTACTAATTAAAGCTAGACCTTTAATGGTATCAGGTCTATGAGAAATGCTGTTAGTTGATAACTTTTCAATTGTTAAGGATTCTGAAGCTGCATGTGTTATTCATCCCATTCTTTATTCTTGGTAAAGCTCTGTTTAAAACACAGCAATAAAAGTTCTACATATATTTCATTTAAAAGCTGTACATATTGACACACAAAGCCATTGCATTATGCATAATTTAACCACACTAATTTCTACAAGCATTTCTGTCATAAAAATATGGATTCTTTTTTCTTTTCTATTTAATGCTTTCCTCTCATTTGATTATTCCTTAGATCCTTCCCTTTCCTCCATCTTTTAAAATTTATAATCCATTTTATACACTGTTCTCTTTTCCCTTGCCTAAAATCAGGAACTTTTCTTTCTTTCCTCCCTCCCTCCCTCCCTCTCCCTCCCCCCCTTTCTTTCTTTCTTTCTGTCTTTCTGTCTTTTGTTTTTTTTTTTTGTACTGGGGATTGAACCCAGGAGCACTCCACCACTGAGCCACATCCCCAGCCATATTTTGTATTTTATTTAGAAACAGTGTCTCACTGAGTTGCTTATAGAGGCCTCACTAAGTTGCTGAGGCTGGCTTTGAACTCTTGATCCTCCTGCTTCAGCCTCCCAAGTGCTGGGATTATAGGCGTGTGCCACCACGCCTGGTGAAACTTCTTTCTTTTTAAAATTTTTTTTAGTTGTATATGGACAGCATGCCTTTATTTTATTTGTTAATTTTTGTGGTGCCATGGATCAAATCCAGTGCCTCACACATGATAGGCAAGTGCTTGACCACCGAGCTACAGCCCCAGCCCAGGAACTTGTCTTTCTATTCTGTGCAAGACATTAACAGAAACCTTACTTGAATTTCTTACATGTGCTTCTGGTTTCCCTTTCCTTCCTTTTAGAATGTAGAATTCCAGAAATATGTTTATAATTGTTGTTCCTATTTTATAGAGATATACACACTCTTTAACTTACTGCACTAAAATGACACTTTCACTATACTTTTGAAATGTGGTAATCCCCTTATTATCATCTAGTGTCATGTTATAAATCCTCATTCTCCTTGAAGTTCCAGCAAAAGGATCAAAATTATACCCCCTTCTCCATTGGGTTCCTTATTGGAGTTTTCTGCCTGTGATCACCTCTTTGATCTGTATTCCATTGGCATCTACACTAGGCCCTTTATCAGGTCCTCTTCATCTCTCTCATCTCCAATATATATATATATATATATATATTTTTTTTTTTTTTTTTTTTTTTAAGGTACAAATTTTCCTCCTGAACTCTTCTTCCAGTTTGGTTCAACACTTCCTCTCTATTCTGAAGATACCTTTCACTACATTTGTGTGACCACATTTCCAATGGATCTCCCTCCCCAGTATTTCCTTTTCTTCCAGACCTTGTCTACTCTCTCCGACTTTTGCTTGGATACTTTCACTAATCATTTCTACTGTAACTTTAGACTTGGTATGCTAAAGATATATATGATAAATGTATGGGTTTCTTGCTTGATAAGCTCATTCAATGCAGTTCATAATGTGCACCAGAAAAAGTATTATTTCAAACAGAACTCAGTTGATCAGAATATAGAAAAACAGAATAGAAAGTGAACACTGATAAATAATAGTATTAAAACTCAAATGTGTCCCAGTGATACTAAATGTTTAGCATCGTTTATTTTTGGTTACTCAGAGTCTAACTGGGCAATTAAGTTAGATATGTCATTTCAATATTTAAAAATAAAATTAAGAAAATCCCCTTTAAAGACTTATACTTAAAGCTTCCATCATTCTCTCTCACTAAGCACCCAAAATTCTACCTCATTTGATCACTCATTTCCTTACTGAGCATTAATTTAATGTAACAATCTTGCTTCAAATATTACAAGACATAATAGATTATCTTTAACAGTTTATCACAAACCTTTAGGCTTTATAGGAATATTAAACTGCCATTGATTTTAATGTATAACATTGTCATCATTCTTGTGATTTACAAACAAGATGCAATCTCCAGTAAAACCACCCACTGCAGCTCAAACTTGTTAGCATAATCAATTTATCACACTTGTTTTATAAAGTTGTAAGAGAACCCCACAGAAGGGTGTTACTAAAAATTACAGCTGATGTAAGCTTTTCACTTTATGCCAAAGGAAGGGCAGTTGACACTACCACAAAATAAACTCCCTACTGCAGCCTCCTTAATCATTTGTCAAGATGTATTATGTCCTTGTCAATATCAAGGGGTAAACACTGTCATTAATCTGCAAGTGAGGAAATAAGTAACCATGTCAATGTTCAGGTGCCTGGCTGTTAATGCAAATTGATCTTTATGGCATCTTTCTCCCCCTTTAATTTTCTCCTGTTGTTCCCTGTGTATAAAATGTGCAGTTTCATTGTAATGTTTGAAAAATATATATAAAGCATTATTAGAATGTTGGCCATTGTGCAATTTGCTGGGTATGCTTAGTGAGACAGGAACTGACAATGCAGTAGTTAAGCTGAGCCAGCATAGATTAGTCTAAATGAGAACACACCAGCTATAAATTTAACAAAGTGTTCATTTGCTAAAGTGATTGCTTTATGCATCTGCAAATAGGAAATAACAGAGCATCCAAATCTTTTTTTTCCTAGACAAATAAAAAACTTCGATATTGAAAAGCTTTCTTTAGAAACTTTAAACAGTCATTTTAATTTTAGATGCTGTCACTGATGTGTTATGCAAAAGAGAGATATTATGTACAGTGGATATGAAATGAAACTGCATTTATAGCATACACTAGTTGACTTAAATTACCACTTATGTCTTGATATGTTCCTATGGAGGACTCTACGGATTATCTATATTAATTGGGTGAATATTCAAATTAAATCTGGATATAACTTTTATTTCCATCAGATTATCCTACATAATCTAGTGACATTAGATTTCTCTTTTACAGGATTTTTAGCCAAAGTAAATATATTATAAATATACTGGTTTATCTAGCAACTCAGTAACAATTGCCCTCAAAGAATTAGCAGTTCAGAATCTTAGAGACTGATTGTCCAAATAATAATAAATCACTATTGAGTTTATGTCTGTGTCAATTACTTCATATAATTTATCAGAGAACACTATGAATTATATATTATCATGGAGATAAATTAAATGACTTTCTCAAGATCACACTGATAGTAAATCGTGGAACTTGAATTTGAACCTAAATGTGCCTTGCTCAGAAACCTCAGCTGTTAAACAGTGGGTCACACTGCCTGTCAGAGCAATTTAATCAAGGAAAATCTTCTTACATTTTACTTTGAAAGATATCAGGTGTGTTTACCAAAGTCATTAAAGAACCCTAATTAGAGATGAGCTATCTACTTTCCTGAAATCTTGCATTTACTTTTTAGAGATCCAAAAAGCAATTATTTTATATAGAATATAATACATTGAATCACGTAGTGATTAACAGCACAGATTCTGACCACCAACATCCTCGATAAAATTGACTGTGCTATTTCCTGCATGTGATCGTATGAAAGTTACTTATTCACTGTTTCATTATCTATAAATAGACATAATTATACTGAGTTTTTAATAAATTATTTAATTATTTAATAAATTAATAAATATTAAATGTGATAATAAATGTAAAGAAGTTGAAATAGGGCCTGTAATATAATAACTGTTCACCAAACAGCAGCAACATCTTACCATTTTAAGAAACAATATGTTGAGCTCATATATTTATTATTAATGAAAATAGATAACCTTTTTTAGCTCCATAATATTTTAATATCAATACCTCCTTTCCATTCTTTTCCCATTCCTATCTTTCGGGCCTTGATTCAGCCAGCCAGCCCACCTTCCTTCCTTCCTTCCTTCCTTCCTTCCTTCCTTCCTCTTTCTTATGATATAATTCACATAGGATACAATTGATTCATTTAAAATGTTCATAGCTGCTCAATTGACAATAGCTAGATTGTGGAACCAACCTTCATGCCTTTCAATAGATGAATGGATAAAGAAACTGTGGTATATATACACAATGGAATATTCCTCAGCCTTAAAGAAGAATAAAATCATGGCATTTGCAGGTAAATGAATGGAATTGGAGAAAATCATGTAAAGTGGAATAAGCCAATCCCAAAAATCCAAAGGCTGAATGATCTCTCTGATAAGTGAATGATGATGCATAATGCGGGGTGGAAGGGAGGCAAGAGTAGAGGAAGGATAGATTGCATAGAAGGAAGGGAGGGGTGGGGTCAGGGTGGGGGGGAAATAATAACAGAATGTATGACAGACATCATTGCCCTGTGTACATGTATGAATGCACAGATGGTGTGACTCTACTTTGTGTACAACCAGAGAAACAACAACTGTACTCCATTTGTGTACAATGAATAAAATAAATAAATTTAAAAAATAAAAGTTGTAATTATGAAGGCTAAAAACATAAATAAAATGTACAATTCAAAAAGATTTAATATATTCACAGGGTTATGCAACCCTCAGCACAATCTAAATTTAGAAATCTTTGTTTCAATAAAGGAAACACTGGACCCATTGAAAGCCTCTCCCCATTCCTCTCCACCAAGCCCAGGGAAACCTGTAATCTACTTTCTGTCTCTATAGATTTGCCTATTCTGGATCTTTTAAACAAAGTTAGGTACCATATGTTTTTGTGCCTGAGTTCTTTCACTTCATGTTCTCAAATTTGATCCATGTGGAAGCATGTGTCAACATATGATTCTTTTCCTTGTTCAAAAAAATAGTGCATTGTATCCAATACATTTTATGTATCCATTTATTAGTTGATTTTATTTGACATGTTTTCCCATTGTGGCTATTATGCATAGTGCTACTATGAACATTCATTTATAAGTGTGGGCATATGTTTTCATTTCTCTTTGACATGTACATAGGTGTGGAACTTTTGGGTCAGCAGCCTTGATTGTACTTTATTTGGAGAACCATATTGCCCTTGGTCTTGCAAGCTCTGACCTAGATTAGCCTGTGAATATTTTTATGCTCTTTGCCATGGTGGTCTTTTTAAATTTTAAACTGAGTCCTTACTATGACCTAGAGTGTCTTTTCTGCTATTTTGGGAATAAATTATTAACAACCTGACTTGATATGCATTTATTATTAAATGTTTGTGTTTGTACTATGTCCTAGGCACTGTTCTATATTTGTGAAGATAAATCAGTAGCCAAAATAAAAATATCTGTTTTGGTGTAGAGTATATACTCGTAGATGGAGTTTTACATTATGTCAACCTTTTTGCTTCAAATTTTTACCATTTTCACCCTCCATCCCCACTTCAGCTATGGTTTTTCCTTTTTCTACTTTCTATCAGAAACTCTTCCATGTTGTTCAAAATTTAGTTGGAGCATCACATCTTATGAGAAGACTTTTCAGACATGGACCCCTCTCTGTATCCTAGTCACCTTCACATTAAGTACAGGTTTCTCCAATGGCCTATGACAAATGCTTCAAACACCAAGAATAGCCCACAAGATTCTCCATTATAACTAAGAAGTTATTTGTCTTTGTTATTAGACTGTAAGAACTTACAGCAAGAACTTAATTTTAGTGTGCCTTGTCAGCCGAAGGAGCTAATAATTCCTGGAAGATCAAATTGAAAGAATAGTAACTCCACATGGAAATACTAGATAATTACAAATGGCACTACTATGCATCATCCTTGAAATCAGACATGTTGAAGTAAATTGCCACTAAAATCAGAATCAAAATTCTGTAGGAGCTTTGATAGTAAGAAATCTTGCTTCAGTACATTTTTTTTCCTAGACCATCGTTGTGAAGATTAAAGAAAAATATAAAAAGATAATCAGTTGCATCACTTTTCAAGGTGTATTATTGGAAAGACATTCTGAGTAATTGAATACTAGTGATGTGTTTACTTGTCTCTTTACAAAGATGCTTATTTTATGTGAACTTGCATCCTGTGGAGCTGCATGGCAAATTACTCATTTCCATCTTAAGCCTGAAAATCCTCAGATTAGGTAAATAAAACACAGTGCTTGCTCTTATGAAGGTGATAAATATGTACAAATGTTGTATTCAAATTTATTAGAAAAATCACTGGAAATTTTAAGAACGGTGTTTTAATTTTCACCTTATCACAGGAAAAAATATATAATGCAGGTAAATGAAGACTGAGAGGCTCTGTCATTACATTATGATCTTAGTGGTCTAGTTACTTTTTCATCCTCATATTTTTGATAAAATATCATTCTCATGTTATTGTCAGTTCTCTTATTGCTTTAATGTTATATTAAACAAGTTGAATCAAATGGATTACTAATACTTCCCTACTTTCAGTATGATTACTACTGAAATAATTTACCAAGAATCCCTGATAAATAGCCTTTCTTTCCTGAATAAACTCTAACAGCCAGCCATTAATCCACAGCAAGATTTGCTTTTCAAAGCTTTTCTAAAATTACAGTACTATAATTTTCTTCATGCAAAAGTAGTATAAAATTTATCAAACATTTGTATTTTGAGAGTAATTTGGTCATATGTACTTATTTGACTATGTTCATGAGTTATTTTTAGGTGAGATAATAATATACTGATGGGTTTTAGTAAATCATTCTTAATATATACGCATATAATCCATAATAATTTATGGACAAAAGATATACACATAGGACTTATATCAAAATAGTATGAAGAGGATAAAAGGGAATAGAGAGGAACAAAATTTGTCATAGATTTATTTAACAGACTTTGTTTTTAGAGTAGTTTTAGGTTATATTAAAACTGATTGGAATTGGGGCTGGGATTGTGGCTCAGTGGTAGAGCACTTGCCTCTCATATGTGAGTCATTGGGTTTGATCCCCAGCACCACATAAAGTGAATGAATAAAATTAAAGGTATTGTGTCCATCTACAATTAAAAAAGAAAAAAAAAAACTGATTGGAATGAACATATTCTCCATACACTCCCTTTCACTATGTAAGGTTGCCTTCTCCCACAATCAACATTCCCCACAAGAATAGTACATTTGGTTCCCTGGCAGAGAGCGACCATCTGGGACTTCCTGAGCCTACAGAGCCGAGCGCCAGTCTTCCCGGCCACTGTGCGGCGTCTCCTGGGTGGTCTGACCTGGAGGGGCTGGAGTCTCTGGCTCTGGCGGTGAGTTTGGACCCTTCGGTGCCAGTTTGTGGCTTCCCTGGCAGCGAGCAACCATCTGGGACTTCCTGAGCCCACAGAGTCAAGCTCCAGTCTTCCTGGACACTGTGCAGCGTCTCCTGGGCAGTCTGGCCTGGAGGGGCTGGAGTCTCTGGCTCCAGCAGTGAGTTTGGACCCTTTGGCGCCATTTTGCGGCTTCCCTGGCAGCGAGCAACCATTGGGGACTTCCTGAGCCTGCAGAACTGAACTCCGGTCTTCCCTACCCTTGCGCGGCGTCTCCTGGGTGGTCTGGCCTGGAGGAGCTGGAGTCTCTGGCTCCGGTGGTGAGTTTGGACCCTTCGACACCATTTTGTGGCTTCCCTGGCAGAGAGCGACCATCTGGGACTGCCTGAGTCTGCAGAGCTGGGCTCTGGTCCTCCCCGCCACTGGGCGGCGTCTCCTGGGTGGTGTGGCCTGGAGAGGCTCCAGTCTCTGGCTCCGGCGGCTGCCTCTGACAGAAGCATTGATCATTCCCAAACTGGAGGAAGTGGAACAGCAGCTTTCTTGGGTCACCACTTGATCAAGCACCTCTCAAACATCAGAGGGGAAGATACATGAACAATATGAGAAAACACGGGAAGAAAGTGTCCCAAACAAATCTAGATGATATATCAAGAGAACCCAAAGAAAGCATGGTAGAAAGAATGACAGAAAGGGAGTTCAGAAGGTTCATAATTAAAATGATCCAAGAAGAGAATGAAGTGACCAGAGAGGAGATTCAGGCTATGAATAATCAGCTAATAGAGCAATTGCAGGAAGCAAAATATCATTTCAATAAAGAGATAGAAGTTCTGAGAAAAAAAAAACAAACAGAAATCCTTGAAGGAAACAAGGAAATGAAGGAAACAATCAACCAAGTTAAAAACTCAATAGAAAGCAAAATTAACAGAATAGATCACTTGGAAGACAGAACATCAGACAATGAAGACAAAATATTTAATCTTGAAAACAAAGTCGAACAAACAGAGAAGATGGCTAGGAATCATGAACGAAACCTCCAAGAAATATGGGACATCATGAAAAGACCAAATTTAAGAGTTATTGGGATTGAGGAAGGCACAGAGATACAAACCAAGGGTATGAATAATCTGTTCAATGAAATAATATCAGAAAATTTCCCAAATATGACGAATGAGATGGAAAATCAATTACAAGAGGCTTACAGGACACCAAATGCACAGAATTACAACAGATCCACACCAAGGCACATTATAATGAAAATACCTAACATACAAAACAAAGATAGAATTTTAAAGGCTGCGAGAGAAAAGCATCAGATTACGTACAGGGGGAACCAAGACGGATATCAGCAGATTTCTCAGCCCAGACCCTAAAAGCAAGAGGGGCCTGGAACAAAATATTTCAAGCTCTGAAAGAAAATGGATGCCAACCAAGAATCTTATACCCAGCAAAACTTACCTTCAGATTTTATGACGAAATAAAATCCTTCCATGATTAACAAAAACTTAAAGAATTCACAAAGACAAAGCCTGCCCTACAGAACATCCTCAACAAAATATTCAGAGAGGAAGAAATGAAAAACAACAATTGCAGCCAACATGGGGAGGAATTAACCTAAAGAAAGAGTCAAACAAAGGAGAAATAAAGTTAAGCTAAAAAATCCCAAAAAAGCTAAAATGGCAGGAAATACAAGTCATATCTCAATAATAACCCTGAATGTAAATGGCCTAAACTCATCAATCAAAAGACATAGACTGGCAGATTGGATTAAAAAGAAAGACCCAACAATATGCTGCCTTCAAGAGACTCATCTCATAGAAAAACATGACCACAGACTAAAGATGAAAGGTTGGGGAGAAACATACCATGCTTATGGACTGAGTAAAAAAGCAGGATTTTCCATCCTCATTTCAGATAAAACAGACTTCAAGCCAAAGTTAGTCAGAAGGGATAAAGAAGGACATTTCATACTGCTTAAAGGAAGCATAAATCAGCAAGACATAACAATCATAAATATTTATGCACCAAACAATGGTGCATCCACGTACGTCAATCAGACCCTTCTCAATTTCAGGAACCACATAGACCAAAACACAATAATACTGGAGGACTTTAACACTGCTCTCTCATGGTTGGACAGATCTTCCAAGCAAAATTGAAGAAAGAAACCATAGGATTCAATGACACAATCGCTAATTTGGACTTAACAGACATATATAGAATATCCCATCCATCAAAAAGCGAATACACTTTCTTCTCAGCAGCTCATGGCTCCTTCTCTAAAATAGACCATACGTTATGCCACAGAGCTACTCTTAGCAAATACAAAAACATAGAGATACTACCTTGTATACTATCAGATCATAATGGAATGAAATTAGATATCAATGAAAAAGTAAAAAACAGAAACTACTCCAAGACCTGGAGATTAAATAATATGCTATTGAATGATGCATGGATAATAGAAGACATTACGGGGGAAATTAAAATATTCTTAGACATCAACGAGAACAAAGATACAGCATATCAAAATCTCTGGGACACTATGAAAGCAGTGCTAAGAGGAAAATTCATTGCATGGAGTGCTTTTAATAAAAGAATGAAAAGTCAACAAATCAATGATCTCACACTACAGCTCAAAGCCCTAGAAAAAGAGGAACAGATCATCACCAAAAGTAGCAGAAGACAGAAAATAATCACAATTAGAGCTGAAGTCAATGAAATTGAAACAAAAGAAACAATTCAAAAAATTGACAAAAGAAAAAGTTGGTTCTTTGAAAAAATAAACAAAATTGATAAACCCTTAGCCACGCTAAAGAAGAGAAGGAGGGAGAAACTCCAAATTACTAAAATTAGTGATGGAAATGGAAATATTACAACAGACACAATTGAAATATAAAACATAATAAGAAGCTACTTTGAAAATTTATACTCCAACAAAATAGAAAACCTGGAAGACATCAGCAGGTTCCTAGAGGCATATGAGCCACCCAAACTGAATCTGGAGGACATACACAACTTAAATAGATCAATTTCAAGCAATGAAATAGAAGAAGTCATCAAAAGCCTACCAACAAAGAAACATCCGGGACCAGATGGATTCACAGCTGAGTTCTACAAGACCTTCAAAGAAGAGCTCATTCCAATACTCCTCAAAGTTTTTCATGAAATAGAGGAGGAGGGAACCCTTCCAAACTCATTCTATGAAGCTAATATCACCCTGACACCAAAAACAGAGAAGGACACGTCCAGGAAAGAAAATTTCAGACCCATATCTCTAATGAATATAAATGCAAAAATTCTTAACAGCATTTTAGCAAATTGCATACAAAAGCATATTAAAAAGATAGTGCACCACGATCAAGTGGGTTTCATCCCAGGGATGCAAGGTTGGTTCAACATCCGGAAATCAATCAATGTAATTCACCACATCAACAGACTTAAAGTCAAGAACCACATGATTATTTCAATAGATGCAGAGAAAGCATTTGATAAAATAGAGCACGGATTCATGCTCAAAACACTAGAAAAAATAGGGATAGTGGGGACATTCCTTAACATTGTAAAGGCTATCTATGCTAAGCCCACAGCGAACATCATTCTAAATGGAGAAAAATTGAAAGCATTCCCCCTGAGAACTGGAACAAGGCAGGGATGCCCTCTTTCGCCACTACGATTCACCATTGTTCTTGAAATTCTAGGCAGAGCAATTAGACAGACCAAAGAAATTAGAGGAATACGAATAGGAAAAGAAGAGCTCAAACTATCCCTATTTGCTGATGACATGATTCTCTATTTAGAAGACCCCAAGAATTCCACCAGAAAACTTCTGGAACTCATAAATGAATTCAGTAAAGTAGCAGGATATAAAACTAATGCTCATAAATCCAATGCATTTTTATTCATAAGTGATGCATCCTCTGAGAGAGAAATTAGGAAAACTACCACATTCACAATAACCTCAAATAAAATAAAATACTTGGGAATCAATCTAACAAAAGATATGAAAGACGTCTACAATGAGAACTACAGAACACTAAAGAAAGAAGTTAAAGAGAATCTGAGAAGATGGAAAGATCTCCCATGTTCTTGGATAGGCAGAATTAATATTGTCAAAATGGCCATAATTCCAAAAGTTCTATACAAATTCAATGCAATTCCAATTAAAATTCCAATGACGGACCTTATAGAAATACAGAAAGCAATCATGAAATTCATTTGGAGGAATAAGTGACCCAGAATAGCTAAAGCAATCCTTAGCAAGAAGAGCGAAGCAGGGGGTTTCACAATACCAGATCTTCAACTATACTACAGAGCAATAGTAATGAAAACAGCTTTGTATTGGCACCAAAGTAGACAGGTAGATCAATGGTACAGAATAGAGGACACAGAGACAAACTCACATAAATACAGGTATCTCATACTTGAGAAAGGAGCCAAAAACATACAGTGGAGAAAAGACAGCCTCTTCAACAAATTGTGCTGGGAAAATTGGAAATCCATATGCAGCAAAATGAAACTAAACCCATATCTCTCACCCTGTACAAAACTCAACTCAAAGTGGATCAAGGACCTAGAAATTAGACCAGAGATCCTGCACAAAATAGAATAGAAAATAGGTCCAAATCTTCATCATGTTGGCCTAGGACCAGATTTCCTTAACATGACTCCCAAAGTGGAAGAAATAAAAGCACGAATCAATGATTGGGATAGAGTCAAACTAAAAAGCTTTTTCTCAGCAAAGGAAACAATCAGCAATGTGAAGAGAGAGCCTTCAGAGTGGGAGAAAATCTTTGCCACACACACTTCAGATAGAGCACTAATCTCCAGAATCTACAAAGTACTCAAAAATCTTTATACCAAGAACACTAATAACCCAATCAATAAATGGGCCAAGGAAATGAACAGACACTTTACAGAGGAAGATCTACAAGCAATCAACAGATTTATGAAAAAATGTTCAACATCCCTTGTTATAAGAGAAATGCAAATCAAAACCACCTTAAGATTTCATCTTACCCCAATTAGAGTGTCTTTTATTAAGAATACAGGCAACAACAGGTGTTGGCGAGGATGTGGGGAAAAGGGTACACTCATACATTGCTGGTGGGAGTGCAAGATGGTGCAGTCACTCTGGAGAGCAGTGTGGAGATTCCTTAGAAAACTTGGAATGGATCCACCATTTGACCCAGCTATTCCACTCCTTGGCCTATACCCAAATGACTTAAAATCAGATCACTACAGTGATGCAGCCATATCAATGTTCATAGCTGCTCAATTCACAATAGCTAGATTGTGGAACCAAATTAGATGCCCTTCAATGGATGAATGGCTAAAGAAACTGTGGTATATATACACAATGGAATATTACTCAGCCATAAAGAAGAATAAAATTATGGCATTGGTAGGTAAATGGATGATGTTGGAGACTGTCATGCTAAGTGAGATCAGCCAATCCTAAAAATCCAAAGACCGCATGGTCTCTCTGATAAATGAATGATGATGCATTATGAGGGGGTGCGGGGAGGGTGGCAAGAATGGAGGAAGGATAGATAGCATAGAGGGAAGGGAGGGGTGGGGATGGGGGTTGGGGGGGTAAGAATATTAACAGAATGTGTGACAGACATCATTGCCCTGTGTACATGTATGAATGCACAGATGGTGTGATTCTTCTTTGTGTACAACCAGAGAAGCAATAGGTGTACTCCATTTTTGCTCAATGAATCAATAAGCAAATTAAAAAAAGACAAATATCCCTAAAAAAAGAAAATAAAAAAAAATAAATAAAAAGAGTATAGTACATTTGTTGCAACTCATGAAGTTACATTGGCATATCACCATCACCCAGAGACCCAAGTTTACATTAGGGTTCACTCTTGGATTTGTACATACTATAGTTTGGACAAATGTGTCCATTATTATAGTATCACACAGAGTAGTTTAATCCTCCCCCACCAGAATCATTCCTTTGCATGTAAATAGGCATTTTCACCATCGCATTTTCTAAAAAGACTATTCTTTCCAAGTTGTGTTCTTAGTGCCTTTTTCAAAATCATTTGACCAGAAAGCATGGATTTATTTCTTTGCTTTCTAGTCCATTAGTCTGTCTGTTTTAATAGCAGTAACATGCTGTTTGGTTTTTATAGTTTTGTAGTGTGTTTTGAAGTGAGGTAATATGATGCCTCCAACTATGTACTTTTTGCTTAATATTACTTTGGCAGGGCTGGGGCTGTATGTCTGCAGTAGAGTGCTTCCCTGGCATCAAACCCAGTGTAAGGCACTGGGTTTGATTCTCAGTACTGCATGTAAATAAAATTGGTCCATCAACAACTAAAAATATATTTTAAAAATATTTAAAAAATAAAAAAAATACAGATTACTTTGGCTCTCCAGTACCTTTTTTATGGTTCTATATGAATTTTTAAATTGTTTTTCTTCTTCTGTGAAAAAATATCATTGGAATTCAGAGAATGATTCTATTGAATGTGTAGGTTACTTTGGGTAAGTGGACATTTTACCAGTATGGATGTTTTTCGTCCATGAACATGGGATATCTGTTCAATTCTTTTTGTTTTCCTCATTTTTCTTATCAATGTTTTATAGTTTCAAACACTTCCTTAATAAAATTTATTCCAAATTTTCCTTTGTTGTTGTTGTTAATGAGATTTTTTTCTTGATGTTTTCGTCAGATAATTCATTATTGGTATGTATAAACGTAATTTATATTTGTATTTTGATTTTGGCATACTTGCAACCATCCTGAATCATCTTTTTATTCTAACAAATTTTGGGTGGAGTCTTTAGGATTTTCTATATTGTAACATCAAGTCATCTGCCAACACAGACAACTTAGTTCTTCCAATCTGATTTGGATATCTTTATTTCTTTCACTCCCTCAATTGCTGTGACTAGGACTTTGAATGCTATGTTGAATAGAAGTAGTGAGGGAAGAATCCTTGATTTGTTTCTGATCTCAGAAGGGAAAACTTTCATCTTTCTACCGTTTAATATGATTTTATCTAGCGTATTTATACATGGTCATAATTGTGTTGAGGTATATTTGTTCTTTGTTTATAGTGTTTATCATCAAAGGGTATTGAATTTGATGAAATGTTTTTTTCTGCATTAATTGAGATGATCATATTACTTTTGTCATTCATACTATTTATCCAGTGTATCACATGTATTGATTTGTGTATTTTTCACCATCCTTACATCTCTGTGATAAATTCTGCCCCATCATTCTGATGGGGAATTTTTACATATGGTTTCATCAGGAATATTGGCCTGAAATTTGCTTTTGTCCTAGTGTCCTTCTCTGGGATTTGTACTAGAGGAATGCTGTCTCATACAATTAGATTGAAAGTACTCTCTCTCCTTAACACTTTAAAGAGTTTGAGAATATTTAATATTAGTTAAAAATGTTTGGTTGATTTCACTTGCTAAGCCATGTGTTTCTGAATTTTTCCTTGATGGAAAGCTTTTTTTAAAAAAACAATATACATGAAAGTAAAGTGTACTTTGACACATAATCCATGAATAGAGTACAACTTGTTCCAATTAGGATCCCATTCTTGTGGTTGTACATGATGTGGAGTTTCACTGGACATTTATTCATATATGAGCATAAAATGTTATGTGAATTTTATTCTACTGTCTTATTCCCATCCTCCCTACCTTCCCTTCATTCCCCTTTGTCTAATTCAATGAACTTCTATTCTTCCCCCCACGTTGTTCATTAGCATCCACATTTCAGAGAGAACATTTGGCCTTTGGTTTTTTGGGATAGGCTTGGTTTGTTTAGCACAATAGTCTACATTTCAATTCATTTACCAGAAAATGCCATAATTTCATTTTTATTTATGGCTGAGTAATATTCCATTGTGTCTATACATCACATTTTCTTTTTCCATTCATCTGTTGAAGGGCACCTAGGCTGGTTCCATAGCACAGCCATTGTGAATTGAGCTAGCATAAGCTTTGATTGGACTGCATCACTGCAGTGTGCTGATTTTTTAAATCCTTTGGGTGTAAACTGAGGAGTGGGATAACTTGGTCAAATGGGGGTTCCATTCCAAGTTTTTTGAGCAATCTCCATACTGCTTGATAGAAACCTTTTAATTGCTGATTTGATTGTCTTACATATGATTGGTTTTTTCAGATTTCTATTTTATTCATTATTTAATCTTGGTATGGTATATGTTTCTAGAATTTTATATATTCCAGGTTATCCAGTTTGTCATTTTTATATTAGTTTCTTATTTTCCATTGTATTTTTGTGGTATCATTTGTAATGTTTCCCTTTTAATGTATGGTTTTCTGTATTTTTATTCTTTTTTGTTCATAGACTAGCCATAGTTTTATCAGGTTGTTATTTTAAAAGCAACTTGTTACGTTATTTACCTTTCTATTGCTTTTTTACTCTTTCATATATTTCTGCCTGATACTTACTTCCTTGCTTTTTAATTTCATTTTTACTCTTTCATATATTTCTCCCTGATACTTATTTCCTTCCTTTTACTGTATTTTGGATTAGTTTGTTCTTTTCCTCTCCCTTGAGGTATAACATTACATTGTGTATTTGATATATTTCTTCTTTTTTGACATAAAATTCCCCTTCTAAACTACTTTTGTTGCATCCCATCATTTTGCTCTATTTGTGTCCATTTTCACTTGTCCGAAGATATTTCATTTCTCTTTGAATTTCTTCTTTGATCAGTTGGTTGCTCAGAAGCATGTTGTTTAATTTCCATATATTTGTGAATGTTTTTGAATTACCTCCCATTATTGAATTCTGATTTCGTACTCATGTGGTTGGAAAAGATGCTTGATATTATTTTTGTCTTCATTAAAATTTTAAGACTTTTTTGTAGCCTAACATATGATCTATCCCAGATAATGTTCTGCGTGTACTTGAGAAGAATGTATATTTTGCCTCTGATGAATGGAATAGTGTGTATATGGTATTTAGGTCCATTTGTCCTAAAGTGTATTTTAAGTTCATTGTTTCTTAATGATTTTCTGTATGGATGATCTTTCCATTGCTAAAATTGAGGAGTGAGGTTCCTTAGTATTGTTGCATTGAATTTTATCTCTAATTTAAGACCTGTTAACATTTACTTTATATACTTAGGCATTCTGATGGGTGCATATACACTTTTTTAGTTTGAACAACAGAATGTACTTAATGCATATACATTAGATATTGAACACAATTTCAGAATACAGAGACTACTAGAAACAGGAATGCAAATAATATATTGCTATTCTGAAGAAAATCATACTGTATAAATATGAATGATGTAACATACCACAGTATGATTAACAAAAATCCCAATATTACACAGTAGCACTACCTTTTAAAGCACCCACAAAACATATAACTAGATTGCGTCCTTGAACCTTTCCTCACTGAATAACTGGTTCCAAAGTATACTGAAGTCTAAGGACCTGGACTACAGGATTACTGTCTTAAATTGCTTCAGAATGGACATCATGTATAATCCAAAAGGCATTTTCATTGGTGGGGCAGGATATTTGTTTCATTCGTATGGAAATAATAAATAAAAAACACTAGTCTGGGAGTATAGCCCAATGGTGCATAAGCTTAGCATGCATGAGGCCCTGGATTCAATCCCTCACACCCCCCAAAATTGTTATATTCTCTTGATGAATCGTCCCCTTTATGTATTAATCTTCACTTTATAATTTTTGACTAGAAGCCAATTTTCTCTGTTACAAGTACAGCTACCTTTTCTCTCTTGCTTTTCATTTACATAGAACATTTTTCTCTGATCACTTTTGGTCTATATATGTCCTTAAACTGAATTTCACGTAGGTAGCATATAACTAGACTTTTTGTTTTTAATACTATCAGTCACTCTGTATTTAGATGTAGAATTTAATGCATTTACATTCAAGATAATTATTGATTGATAAGGAGTTGCTATTGTAATTTCCTTAAATGTTCTCTGGTTGTTTTGTTTATTGTTGTTTGTATTTATTTTTCTCTTCCTTTGTGGTTAGTTTCTTTTCTCTAGTAGTATGCTTTTGTTACCTGATTTTATCTTTGGTTTATCTACCATAGGTTTTGTCTGTGGTTACCATGAGGCTTCCATGAAACATCTAATAATAGGCTATTTTAAGTTCATATAACTTAACTTTGAGTGCATAAAATACTCTCTAATTTTACTCCACATCCCTTTTGCATATTGCTTTTGATGTTATGATTATATCTTATATATCCCTTAACAAATTATTGTAGCCATTATTTAAATAATTTTGTGTTTTAAGTTTTATAGCAATGATATAAGTAATTTACTTATCACCATTACAGGTTTGGAATATTCTGAGTTTGTGTATTTACAGTTACTGGTGAGGTTTATGCTTATGTTTTCATGTTACTAATTATTGCCCTTTTCTTTCTATTTGAAGAACTCTAACATTTCTTTTTTTATTTGTTCTTATTAGTTACACATGACAGTAGAATATATTTTGACATATTATACATATATGGAGTATGAATTCTCATTCTTCTGCTTGTATATGATATAGATTTACATTGGTTGTGTAATCACATATGCACATAGGAAAGTAATATCAGATTCATTTTACTTTCTTTCCTATTCCAATTCACCTTCCCTTCCCTTAATTCCCTTTTGTCTAATCCAAAGTATTTTATTTTTCCCTACTCACCATCTCATTGTGAGTTATCATCCAACATCACAGAGAAATTCAGCCTTTGGTATTTTGAGATTGACTAATTTCGTTTAGCATGATAGTCAAGAGTTCCATCCATTTGCCTGCAAATGCCATAATTTCATTTCTCTTTTTGGCTGAATATATTCTATTGTATATTTATATTTTCTTTATCCATTCATCTGATGAAGGGCACCTAGATTATTTCCATAGTTTAGTATTGTGAATCCAGCTACTATGAACATTGATGTGTCAGCATCACTATACTATGCTGATTTTAAACCCTTTGGGTATATACTGAGTAGTGAGATAGCTACGTTAAATGATGGTTTTATTCCAGGTGTTCTGAGGAATCTCCATACTGTTTTCCATAGCGGTTGCACCAATTAGCAGTCCCATCAGCAATATATGAGTATACCTTTTCCTCCACATCCTCACCAATATTTATTGTTACTTTTATTCTTGATAATTGCAATTCTGACTGGAGTAAGATGAAATATCAATGTAGTTTTTAATTTGCATTTCTGTAACTCTTAGAGATGTTGAACATTTTCATACATTTGTTGAACAATGTTGGACACTACTAAAATACAGATGATAATTTGAAACTATTTTGAAAATTTAGACTCCAGTAAAATAGCAAATCTTGAATACATCAACAAATTTCTAGAGACATATAACCTCCCCAAACTGAACCAGAAGGACATACAGAATCTAAACAGATCAATTTCAAGCAGTGAAATAGAAGATGCCATCAAAAGCTTACCAAGTAAGAAAAGCCCAAGACAATATGGATTCTCAGCAGAGTTCTACCAAACCTTCAAATAAGAATTAACAACAATTTTCCTCAAATTATTCCATGAAATAGAAAAGAAACAAACCCTTCCAAACTCATTCTATGAAGCATTTCACCCTGATTCCAAAACTAGGCAAAGACACATCAAGGAAAGAAAACTTCAGATCAACATACATGATGAACATAGATGCAAAAATTCTCAATAAAATTCTTGCAAACTGAATAAAAAAAACATATTCAAAAGACAGTGCACCACAATCAAGTGGGTTTCTTCTCATGTATCAAAAGTTGGTTCACATACAGAAATCAATAAACATAATTCATCACATCAATAGGCTTAAAGGTAAGAATCATATGATTATCTATCTCAGTAGATGCAGAAAAATCATTTGACAAAATATGGCATCCCTTCATGTTCAAAACACTAGAAAAACTAGGGATGTTAGGAACATATCTCAGCATTTTAAAAGCTAGATATGCTAAACCCAAGGCCAACAGCATGCTAAATGGAGAAACATTGAAAGCATTCCCTCTAAGAACTGGAAGAAAACAAGGATGCCCTCTTTAGCCACTTCTATTCAACATTGTCCTTGAAACTCAAGCATTTCTTTTGATATGGATTTTGTGGCTATGAAATTCAATACTTTTCTTTCTGGTCTTTAGAAACCTTTGTATCTACTTAATTTCTGAAGGACAACTTGGCTAAGTAGTGTTCGGAATTGGCTTTTTTTCTCCCTTCAGCACTTCAACTATATCATTCCACTCTTTCCTGGCCTTTAAGATTTATGCTAGGATGTCCACTGCTAGTCTCATTAGAACTACCATATGTATGGTTTGATTTTCTTTTGTTGCGCTTTGCTCCCTCTTTGATTTTTTTGAAAGATTTATTATAATATGTCTTGGTTTAGACTTGTTTGGACTGGATCGAATTGGAGACCTTTGACTTCGATTTACCTAAATATGCATATATTTTTCCATATTTGAAAAAAAATTGCTATCATTTCTTTAAATAGTTTTTAAACCTCTTTGTTTCTCTTCTCTTTTCTTTAAGTCCTATAATATGAAAATTTCTTCTTTTGATGCTCTCCCATAAATCCCATAAGCCCTCCTCATTCCTTTTCATTCTTTTTCCCTTACTCTCTATATTTTCAGCTAATGTCTCTTGAAGTTCACACTTTCTTTCTTCCACTTGACAGTTTTACTCTTCATGTTCTCTGTTGCACTTTTAATTTTCTTTATTGTATTTTTCAGCTCCAGAATGTTTTATTTTGATATAATTTCTCTGTAAAATATCTTGTTTCTTTGATTTATTCTTTTTGTTTTTGTTTTTGTTTTTGTTGAATTTTTTCTGTTTTCTTGAAACACAGTGGAATCCTTTTACATTATTATTTTGAATTTTTTCCATTTCTTTGAAGTCATGTGCTGGGGGATTTTTATGTTTCTTTGTTTGTCTTATGTCTTCCTTGTTTTTCATTTATCTTGCTACCTTATGTTGATACCTGCATATTGCAAGAAGTAAGGACATATTCCAGTCTTTGTAATCTGGTTTCCTCTGGGAAAGCCCTTTACCAGTCAGCCCATCCAGAAAGTCTTGAAAGTTTTTCTGCTAGAGTACTCAGTAGGCTGTCCTGGTATCTGGGTGAACAAGTGGGACTACTTGGTCCCTGGATCGACCATAGTGGAACTATTTGTTTGGAAGTCAAGAGTGGCCCTGGATCCTAGGTCTACAAGGACAGGCCCAGAGTCTATATCTGTGATAGCTGACCTTAAGTCTATGTCCATAGTTCTTGATCCACTGTTGGGATTTATCTGATGCTTAGGTCCAGTGGAATGGACCTAAACCTGTAGTCCACAAGTGCTTTGGCACTCGGGTGAGTCTTGAACCTGAAACCTTGAGAAATGACTGAGACTCTGGGTTTATAGAGTAGGTCCTGGAGCCTCAATCTGTGGGGGAAGTTTGGCACTAATGACTTCTGGTGTGTGATTGGATCCCAGTCTGCTGGAGTAGGCCTGGAAAGTGTGTCTTCTGTATCCTCTGATTAAGGAGACTGTCCTGAACCTGAGAAATGCTTGAATCTAGGTCTTTGGGGACTGGTTTGGTACCTGTATTTTTAGAATCTGGCATAGAACCTAAGACTAGTCATATGGAGTGTACTGAAGCTTGAGGCCACAGGAGATGTCCCAGAACCTGATTCCAGTTGGTCATTTCTGTTGAATGGGCCTGTTGGGGTAAGTTTAGCACTATAATCTGCTGTGATTGTGCCTAATCCCTTGGTTTTCTGGAACTTGGAGTCAAAGAGGAAAATCTAAAGAGTGGGGGTGCCGTAGATACCTGTCTGATGTCTAAGGTCAGAAGTGCTGACCTTCTTCTGTGGCAGGTCTGAGGTCTGTGGCAGTATGGGCATCCTGGCTCAAGGCTGGCCTGAAACATGTTGTGGGTCTGGAGTCTGAGACCTGATTGGCTGACCTGGTGCTGGGTATGTTTATTTTATGTATGTGCATATGCCATCCTAGAGGCTGAATCTACTGGAGCCAGATTGAAGTCCTGAAGCCTTTGAATATGGGGATCCAGAGTCTGTGAATGCTGGGGTCATTCTGATTGTGGAACAGATGCAGAGAATAAGTCCACACTGGAGGTCTAGAACCTGGGGTTCTGGGATTCTGCCTGGCACTGGAGGCTGCACCCGCAGGAACTGTCCTAGAATCTTGGATTATGAGGGCCCAACACTGAGTTTTACTAGAGTAGGCCTAGTATTGGATCCAACACTTTGTCTAGCAATCATTTTCCTCCTGTCCCTCACAAAGGATATGCCTAGAGTTGGAGTAGAGGTGATGCATGTAATGTAAAACTGTTTTGTCTACTTTTTTCAATGTGTCTTTTCCTATTTTTGAGCTATACTCAGGTGCTGTAATCTCTTACCTGGTTTCTTTTGCTCTTATGAAAGTGGATTAGTATATGGATAGTTGTTCAAATCAGTGTTGCTGCAAGGGGAAGAGTGTAGGAAAGTTCTATTCTACTATTTTGCTGGTGTCAATCTGTGTATTTTAGGTAGCAGTCATTTATCATGTAAGTCCTTTGCAGATTTTTTTCCCTACTCATGAGTTGTCTTTTCATTCTCTTGACAGTTTCTTTGCACAACATAAAATTTTAATTTAAATTAAGTCTAGCTCATCAGTTCTTTCTCTCTTAGATTGTACCTTCAATATTTTATGTAAAAGTCATCAACAAACCCAAGGTCATCTAGATTTTCTCATATTATCTTCTAGGAGGTATGTAGTTTTATATTTTACATTTGAATATATGGTTCACTTTGAGTTATTTTTTATGAAGGATGTAGTCTGTGCCTATGTTGTTTTTTTGTTTTGCTTTTTGGCATGTGGATGTCTACTTATTTCAAGTAAGTATTATTTGAAAAGATGGTTATTATTATTATTTTAAAAATAATTATTATTTGAAAAGATGTTTTTTTCTCCATTGTATTTCATTTTGACTTTGTCAAAGGTCCCATGACTAGATGTGGCTCTATTTCTGGGATAACTGTTATATTCCTTTGATATATTTGTCTTTTACCAGTACCTCACTGTCTTCATTACTATAGCTTTATAGTATGTTTTGAATTTGAGTAATGTTGGTTCTCTGACTTTGTTATTCTCTTTCAGTAGTGAGTTGGATATTTAGAGTCTTTTTTGCAATGGAAACCATTTTTTATACTTTTTTAACATGTAATTATTTTAAAAATTATTTTCTTGTAGATGTACATGATGTTGAGATTTGCTGTGGAATATTAATACATGTATATAGGCATGTTATATCAGATTCATTCCACTGCCTTTTATTTTCCATCCCCCCTCTCTACCCTTCATTACCCTTTGTCTACTCTACTGAAATTCTATTCTTTTAAAAAAATTTCTCTCCCCTTATTGTGGATTAGCTTCCACTTATCATAGAAAAGAGTCAACCTTTGTTTATTTGGGGGGTCAACTTTATTATCAGTGTACTGATATCCACAGAATAATTTATTAATATTTCATTGGAATTGCATTTTTTTCAAACGTCAAGGGGTGGATATTGACGTCCAGGTAATATTTAGTCTTTGCACCATGAACATTTAATCTCTTTCCATTTAATTCTTTTTGTAGTTCATTTACTGAAGGTGAGTGTTCATTTTATCCTTTATCTATTTTACTTGTGTTTGAACTTCCAAAATAAAAGGCTAATAAAATGTTTTGTATTTTGGCCTTTGTGATATTAGTTCTTTTGGAAAGAATGGGGCAAAAAATCAAATAGAACATTGACATTTTCAGTTTTGAATTTTGAACCTCCATTGGGAAGTTTGAATATAAAACATGAGCATGGTACCTTGGTAATAAAAAAGGTTTTGATTAACAGTAGATTTATATTAATAACAATTCTGTGGAGATATAGAAACACTCCCATTTGAAGAGTAAAAAGTGTTACCTGAAAGATTATGAGAACTTTTTGTTACCAAAAAAGTTTATGAGACAGGCAAACAGGTAAATGTTACATCAAAGTACTAAAGAGGACAAACGTGAGGCTTGGTTCCTTCTGTAGGATAGACTTCAAAAAATTCTTTCTCATTTACACCATCATATTCTCCCATTTTCTTCATATTGCATAGTTGTTCTTTTTTTTTTGCTAAGTACTAGTTTTTAAATGTGTTTAAACCCAGTAATCTATTTTATTGCAGTTTTAAGGGGTAATGCTCACTGCTATTCTTTTTTTAACTTATAGAATTTTTACACTGTTTTTTGAATTCCCTGAATATTAGTGACTTACTTCTAATGAAGATAAAGCATATTCTTTTTGAAAATACGATAAAACTTAGTGTTCAGAAAAATTAGGAAGCCAAAGTAGGGCTACAGTTTGTCGAGTTTTTAGGCTAGTGCCTCTGGGAAATATGAACTGAGTTACACATTTTTCCTTTCTGTTTTTTACTAACCATTTCACAGAAGTGGTTCATTGCAATAATTGCCAATTCTACTTGAAATCAAGAAATCCTTAGATTTCTTCTAAGGCTATCATAATAAGCCCATGGCACTGTGAATTTTTAGGAAATAGTTTTCTTTTGTATTCTGTTCACTTAGTGACATCAAAAATGTGTACAGGAGAAGGTAAACTCTTCTCACAGAAAGATGGAAAACAATGGACATTGTTGATTAAACTTTTAATGAAAATGAACATTTTAATGTCCTTGCAATTTTCATCAATCTACTTCTAAGGCTGTCCTAACTTACAAATAGGTTCCTTTGAAGTGGGATCAAAATTACATAGGTGTTTCTTGTTATCCATAACAAGGGTTTGACATACACTATTTGTTCAATGAATTTGTATCTTTAAGTTTTGAAAGGCTTTGGATGACTATCTTAGTCATTCCTGAAATATTTTTATGGTGAGAGTATCCTTGGATCTTTTTATGATGTTCAAGGTGTTAATATCAATACAAGATATCACCTGGCTATTGGTGACTTCTTCAGCCTGCTGCAGACTAGATTTCTCCCTGTATAATCTTTACTTTAATAAAGTTTCTTTAGAGTTTGGCAAATAATACACACAAATTTGTCTTTATAAATTGAATGAAGGTAGGAATTATTTCTCGCTGTGCAACATAGAGAATGTGATTAAAGTTATCTGAATTTAAATTTCTTTAAAAAGAAGGTGTTAACAGCTAACATTATAACATGGTAAAGAGATTGACAAATAACCTATATAAGTAACTCCTGACTACTCACCTACCTATCTACTTGTTCATCAGCCTGTCTATGTGTCTCTCTGTTATGCCTAGTACAATAACAGGCAGATTGTAGGCACTGAGGAAATATTAGTTCTTTCTTCTTCCATTGTATCATGTAATTTAAGAGGGATGTTGCTTATGTCTTTGCAAGTTGTGCACTGCACAACTTCAGAAGTTGATATTAATGTAGCATATCATATGAATGACACTACTGGAGTTATATATTGTGTGACTTGGAAAATTAGACATAGTAGCTCTTTGTTTTAGTTAACTTTTTTGCCACTGTGACTAAAGGACCCAACCAGAGCAATTATTGAGGAGGAAAGACTTATATAGGGGCTCATAGTTTCAGAGGTCTCAATCCACAGACAGTAGACTCTATTCCTTGGGGTGCAAGGTGAGGCAGGACATCAGGGTGGAAGAGTGTGGTTGAGGGAAGCTGCTCACATCATGATCAGGAAGCAGATAGACTCCTCTCACTAGACACAAGTATATTCCCAAAGCCAAGACCCGAATTCCCACTTCCTCCAGCCACACCCTACCACTTCAGTTACCACTCAGTTAATCCCTATGAGGGATTAATTCACTCATTGGGTTAAGACACTTACAACCCAATCATTTCTTCTCCAAACCTTCTTGCACTGTTTCACACATGAGGTTTTGGGGTACACCTCACATCCAAACCATAACATTCTACCCCTGGTCCCCCAAAACTCATGACCATCTCATGATGCAAAATACATTTTTTCCATTTCCAAGAGTTTTCATAGTCAACAATTCCAAGATTGCTCAAAGTTCAAGTCCCAAGTCTTCTCTGAGGCTCAAGGCAATCTCAAATTGTGAGCTCCTATAAAATTAAAAAGAATTTATAAATATCCAGTATATAATGGTACAGAGTAAACATTTCCATTCACAAAATTAGGATCATAGAAAGAAGAGATAGGATCAAAGCAAGACCAAAATCCAGCCGGGCAAACAAGTCCTGTAGCTTCATGTCCAGCATCTTGGGCAAATGGCATCTTGATCTCTCCAAAGGACATGTGTAGTTCTGCCCCTGTGGCCTTGTTCGCTGTAGGCCAAGTGACCTTTCTGTTGGCTTTCTCTGCTGGATTCCTGCAGCTTTCCTAGGATGATGCGCCACATTACTGGTATTTCTTAATCTTAGAAATCTCCAGTGCAGCTGCAGCTTCCTCCTCCCATCTCCACATTTGACTTTTCAGGGGATGCCTACAGGGACTATGACCCTGCTGCATTTTGCCTGGCTTCCCAGGTCTTCCTTTGAAGTCTCGGTGGAATCCTCCATGAGCCCCTAACTCCAGCCTCCTGCATTCCTGCAGACCCAGCACCACATGGTTCATGCCAAGATCTGCCACCATCTGGAGCAGTAATCAAGTCTCTAGGGACCTTTGCTGCAGCAACATCTAGTATTTGGGTGGCTGAGCATATTGAAAAAACTTCCTAGCTCCCCTTGTGCAAGAAGGGTGCCCCACTGGTCTCTTTTCAAGAGAATTTTCTCCTTTACTCCCTTGAGTCGGAGATGGGTGTGGTCTTGCCAGCTCCTGAGATGCCCTCAAGCCATCTTTCTTATTGTCTCTAGGCAAAGTCTTAGTGGCAGTAATGTCTTTAAAAACTGCCAACTTCCCTAGCCCCAGTTTTACTCAGGCGTTTCAAGTTCACTTTTTCCAAATCTTTCTGTTCTGCTTTTTGCTCCTGATTTCTACAATAAATTTGACTAAAAGCTGCCAGCAATATCCTTGCCACCGCCTGAATGCTATACTGTGTAGAAATATCTTTCACCAGATTAAGAAGTTCATTGCTTTTAAAATCAGCCTCACAGAAAGTCTCAGGACATGGGCATAATGTAGACAACTTCTTAGCCAGAACATAACACAAATTGCCTCTACTCCAAATTTCAATAGAGTTCTACTCTGAACCCTCTTGAGCCCTTTCTTCACTGTCCAGGGTCCTCTTGGCATTTTGGTCTTCTGAGTTCCCACCAGAATCAGCCGTTAAGCTACGCTTACAACAGTTTAAAGCATTTCCAGCTGGTACTGCTAAGTATCTCAAAATTCCTCCCACCAATTCCAAAAAGCTCAGAAAGGTTCTGAAACACATGGTCAGATTAGTCACAGCAAGGATCCCACTTCTTGATACCAATTTTTGGCTTAGTCAGGTTTTTTCCACTGTGACTGAAGGACCCAACAAGAACAATTACAGAGGAGGAAAGGTTTATTTAGGGGCTCATGGTTTCAGAGGTCTCAGTCCATAGACAGCAGGCTGAATTCCTCAGGGCTCCAGGTGAGGCAGGACATCATGGCAAAAGAGTTTGGCAGAGGGAAGCAGCTCACATCGTGATCAGAAAGCAGAGTGTGACTCCACTTGCCAGATACAGATGTATACCCAAAGCCATGCCCCGATTCCCACCTCCTCCAGCCATACCCTACCATTTCAGTTACCACTCAGTTAATCTCTATGAAGGGATGATTGTGTTAAGACTCTTACAACCTAATTATTTCTCCTTTGAACCTTCTTGCACTGTCTCACCAGTGAGGATTTGGGGGACACCTCGCATCCAAACCATAACTCTCTCCATCTTATCTATGACAGTTGTTCCTAAAAAGGAAACAGATTCTTGCATAAGAACTACTTTGGTGTAATTTTTTAAAATGTAGATTTTTCTGTCCATCACCAGATCTACCAAAGCAGAATATCTTGAGATGGAACACATAGATTTGTATTTTTTTAAAAAATTGATGCCAAAGTCATTATTTTTAACAGCTACATTGTCATCGATTCACCTATTTTACCTAAGTAATATTTTTCTAGTATTTATTAAATCCAGGGACTCTCTACCACTGAGTTACACCCTCAACCCTTTTCACTTTTTGAGACAGGTTTTGCTAGGTTGCCTAACTGGCCTTGGACTTAAAATCCTTCTGTGTCACCACCAAATCTGGCCTAAGTCATTCTGAAGTATGCTGAACCATTGTTTTTTTTTTCTTTCTTTTTTTCTTTTTCCAAACAGGAACAGTCTTTTTGTTATTTATTTATTTATTTATTTATTTATTTATTTATTTATTTGGTGGTGAGGATCAAACCTAGTACCTCACACGTTCTAGGCCAGCTCTGTAGCACTTAGCCACAACGCCAGCTGTTTTTCTCTTTCTTAATTGCCTAGTGTAATCCCCTATGAAAAAAAGAGAAAAGAATGAAAGAAATAAAATATCCCCATTTTCCCATGACAGAAGGGTATGGTCCTGCTGAGCGTGTCAAATATTGTTCTTTTTCAGTGCTTCTTCATTACTCACTCCTTACCTCCAATCCACTCATTAAATAATTTTATTCCCCAAAATGAATAAAAACCTCACTAAAATGCAGTGCCCTCTGACCTTTTCTTTCTTTGTGATTTTGTATGGTTCTATAATTAAGCATGCTACAATGTCCTTTATTGTATGTATTTCTTCCATAAATTCTGTCACATCCATACTTAGTATTTTAGTCTCTTCTACTAGCTTACACACACGCACACACAATCATACACAAATAGAATTAGAATCAAACTAAACTAAGTTTGAATTGTGGGTCTATCACTTTCTCAGGAACTGTGAGCAAAATGTTTCTTGGATCAACTGAAAAATTAGGCAACTGCTATTTTAAGGTTATATGAGAATCAACTGGAATACAATGTAAGGTGCTTAGTATATCACATGACAAAGGAGGCTGATTATACATATGTCATCAGGCAGTGTGAGAATAGAAAGTTAGTTGTTGATTATATTGTGTGGACCATGTTAAGTACCTGATCATGATAGCCATAATTAAGTTGAAGGCAGTAATCTACTATACTACTTTATAGTCCATAAAGTTCTTAGTTATAATAAATTTAAAAAATCATCAATTTTTTACTGGAATGATAGGGAACATTATAACATATAAACATATATATAAACATTATAAACATATATATAAACATTATAACATATAAACATTATATGAGGTATATGCTGAAAGTCTTACAATTTTCAGTATACAAATAACTACTTATAATAAATATTTCATAATGGAATAATATAATGCAAGTATGAATTTTAAAAGAAAATGTTATATGAATGTAGAAGAGAATTTGTAATTTGAACAATGGATGGTGTCAGATTTCACAAAGGATGTAGAATTTGATCTGGGACTTCAAGGATGGGGAAAATGTGGCTATGAAGAAAGGAGAACATAGTTTAGGTGAGGTATAGATGCAAGATAGAGAGCTTGGAGAGATGTGAAGGAGAGGGCAGATAAAGTCAAGTAACAATACAAAGTCTTTAAATTACTTTTTTGGTGGGAGTTATTGGGGATTGAACTCAGGGGCACTTGGCCACTGAGCCACATCCCAAGCACTATTTTGTATTTTGTTTAGAGACAGGGTCTCCCTGAGTTGCTTAGCATCTCGCTTTTTGCTGAGGCTAGCTTTGAAATCCCTATTCTCCTAAGTCAGCCTCTGAAGCCACTGGGATTACAGGCATGTGCCACTGCATACAGCTTTAAATGACTTTCTTTGGGCTACTGAGAATTATCAAAGACTTGCATAGTATAGTGAAATCAGCAGATCTATATATTAGAAAAATTATTTCGGTTGTATGTAGAAACACCACTTATGGTGTTTCTGTTAGCAAGATTAGCAATATTAACAAGACTGTGAAATAGAGCTTATGAAAAGGATATGCAAAGGCATCTTTTCAAACTCTATGTAGTACACTATAATTGTATATTCATGGGTGCTTTACAACTGAGCTACATCACTAGCCCTTTTTATTTTGAGACAGGATCTCCTTAAGTTGCTGAGGCTGGCTTTGAATTCACAACCCTCCTGCCTCAGCCTCCTGAGCCACTAGGATTACAGGCATCCACCACAGTGCCTGGCACAAAGTATTATGTTTTATTTGTGTATATATTTTCAGGGGTTCATATATTTTCTCCTATATTCTCTAATGCTGACACAAAGAAAACTTATTTATTTTTAATGACCTGTGTTTTGTAACCATATTCTCTATTTAGATCAAAGTATTTTTCAGTTATTCATTTGTACTTTTCAATCAGTTATCTTTGCATGATTTATATACCTCTTATTTTTCTTTCACTGTGGCATTAGTCAAGACTTTCAAAGAAATGTGAATTAATATTCATTAAAATATTGTTGCTTTTAGCTTAAGCTTTAACCATTAACTAGGATATTTTATTTTATTATTTTTTAATATACTCTGCAGACATTAAATGTTATTTATTTATTTTTTATTTACTTATTGATTCATTGAACACAAATGGAGTTCAGCTATTGTTTCTCTGGTTGTACACAAAGTAGAGTCACATCATCTGTGCGTTCATACATGTACACAGGGCAAAGGTATGTGTCACACATTGTGTTATTATTCTTACCCCCCACCCCAACCCCACCCCTCCCTTCCCTCTAAGCTATCTATCCTTCCTCCATTCTTGCCACCCTTCTCCCCCACATTATGCATCATCATTCATTTATCAGAGAGACCATTCGGCCATTGGATTTTTGGGATTGGCTGATCTCACTTAGCATAACAGTCTCCAGCATCATCCATTTGCCTACAAATGCCATAATTTTATTCTTCTTTATGGCTGAATAATATTCCATTGTGTATATATACCACAGTTTCTTTATCCATTCATCTTTTGAAGGGCATCTAGGTTGATTCCACAATCTAGCTATTGTGAATTGAGCAGCTATGAACATTTTAGATACTCATTATTTTTAAAGAATTGATTCCTATACCTTTAGTTTGTACCAATCATCAAAATAATCATAGAATTTTCTCAAGAGCTTTTAATAGATTTGTATTTGATACGTTTGACATTAGTTTGGTCTATTTTTCATCCCATCTTTAAGAATAACATTTATACTAGTTTATAAAATATGTTGAGTTCATGTATTTACTGCTTTGTAATAATTTCATTGTCTTTCAAATCTTTTATTTTTGGGAACTTTCCAAGTGTTTCCTGATAAAAATATTGAAGCCTGAGGCTTTATCAGATGAACTTATTCACTCGTGATTCTAATTCTCATGTTACACAAAATTCCCTAGAATAAATCCATACAAAATTCAATTTAAAAGCATAACCTATCAATTTTCCTTTCTAATATTAAATCTCTCATAGTTGTTTTTGAAAGGTATTGTCCTAGGGATAGACATACACAAATGACATAGGCAGGGAGCAGACTAATAAGTATACAAACTGCAACAAATTTAAACACAAATGTACTACCTTGTAAGGATTTTATTTCAAATAAGGGCAAAATGGTTTATTTTTCAAATGATTATTGGACAAATGTTATCATTTGAAAGAAACAAGTTCGCTACTATATAGCATGTACCAAATTTAGGTGAATTAAAGATAGAAATATAAAATGAAATGACAAAGTACTAAGGAACACTTTCCATGATCACTTGTATAGTACTGGAGTAGAAAAATGGTTTAAAAATTATAACCGTGAAGGAACAAAGATATGCTGGATAAAAACTAACAGATTTAGCTGTATAATATCCTTCAAAATTTATTCTTAAGTATTCCAAGAGTGTATGGTGGACCTTGAAATCTCTCTTCAAATATATTTATTGTATTTTAAATGATAGAGTTTTTTGTTTTAGCAATTCAAAATTCAGCTCCCTTTTCTGCTTTTCCATGCCTTCTGTAGAAATTCCCCCAGCTGCCAGTCCAAATTTCTCACCCAGATTCAGGGACTCTCATCACCTATCCAACAGGGTATTGTCGCTGCCAAGTTGGCATCATCTCCCTTATTAGCTTCAAGAAGACTTGAGACAGAAGCTGTCAACACTTCTTCTTTGGCATCTATGTGAACGAGAAGGATGATCACATTTTAGTCAAAAGACATCATCTTGTCCAGTCACATTTGAAGAAATCCACATTTAACTAAAGAATACTTACTATTCTTCTGTCCCATTTTTACACAGTGTTCACAAATATAATAAAATGGTCACTAACTTCTTTTATTCTTTCCACTTGTAACTTAAAGCAGGAATTCTGAAAAAATTGAGAATGAGGGCAAAATCATTGATAATTTAAAACAGTTTAAAATCTGTAGCCAATAAAAATTGAATTCATGAAAGAAAAGTAATTGATGCCATTTGCAGCCCTCATTACACAGACCTCACAATTCTCTTATATTAAAATACAAGCAGTAAGTAAAACTATTTGCTTTTAGGTTTATATTTTCTTCTATATTTTAATTATTGCTAGAAAATATTGTCAAGGTTGGAAAGCCCTTTTCATAAAATTCAAGCAGATTAAAATTTGGACTCTGTATATTTGGAAACAATGAAATTATTTATTTTACATTTGAGTAAATATTGGAAATTAATGATTTCCTTAGTTATCTTGCTTAATAAAATTTGTATGTTCTCATCTTCTACTAAAGTTTGATTAATATCTATATTATGATATATATATAATATATCTCTATATATGGCAGTGAACCAAATCCATTTCATAGAATGTATTTTTTCTTGAGAGATTTATAAGTATATATATTGTATATATTTTATATATATAACATATATATGGATATATATATTCATCCATCCCTTCAGACAATTTTGAGAAATAATGGAGTCAATAAAGGTAAATTTATTTAATGCCTAATGTACTTCTCAGAGTGTTTAATATTCCAGTATGCTTTCTGATTCTCCAAGCAGCATTCATAGCATTCATTATGTCTTGGAAGTGTTGGAACACAGAAACGTATTTGCACCCAGAGTCTGTAAATATCTATTGAGAAACTTGAATTACCTGGAATATAATTTGGAAACTGCTAATGTAGGATATTCTAGAATATGTGGTATGAAAAGTTGTATACAATGTTACAATAGTTGTTACTATTATTTCATCTAAATAATGTTTTTTGAGTATATTCCCTTGAGCCATGTGGAATGGCTCTGTAACTCAACTTCTCTTCTGCTCCAGCTTTATACTCTGGCCTAGATATGTTTTTCCATATACAAGCACAAATAATTAGCAATTTCATGTCAACAAACAAGGGTGTTTTATGTTTGGTTATTTAATTAAAAAGAAATTCATTGGTCTTCTAATTTACCATTATGTGGTTAATAAGTCTGAATACCTATCAAGGTCTTCCAAATTAATATGTTTGGATTATTATCTCTTTATAAAATTAACTATGGGTAAGATTAGTCCCTAGACTGGAACTAAAACAGTAGTTTTCTCCCCTTGTTTAAATGCTTTCTAATTTCTAATGAGAAAAGGGGCTGAGGTCTTTTTCTTAAATATTTACAGTGAGTTTAACTGTACTAAGATGGAGTTTTTAAAATGTATAAAATATAATCCCATTTTTATTTTGAAAATCAGTTTACCTCTGACTCAACTTCTGTTTCTATGATCTGTGATGTATTTGCTATGTTTATTGAATTGTATATGCTTTCCAAATGAAGGATAATGATCCAAATTGCACCAAGTATGTGACACTATGACTGCCAAAAGAGACATGCACAATCTACAATCTATGAAGGATACTTTGAGGATTTATGAGATACAAAGGTACATTCTCTCTAAGACAATAACATACATCTTCTGTCAGGGAGAACTAGAAATCTTAGCTTTGCCTTATTGGGACACAATTTGGGCTCAAGTGACCCCTATTATTATTCATCTGTTTTTGAAACTTCCCATTATGAATACATGATTGGGTCCCTTTTTAGTGATCCAGTATGAAACATCTCTGATAATCAGTTTCTAATCAGAGTAGCTCAGAAAGATAGTTGAATTCCAAGGCCCCCCCAACTTTCCTATTGATTTATTCCCAAATTCATCCCAGGTTCAGCTTCTAGGATGGCTTTTGTCCACTCATATTCAATGAGTTCAAGACTTGCTGTGCAAAATTTGCTTGTGGTGCTTTTCATAGAGGAGCAATGCTTCAGGTACTTTAGGAGTTTGTGGTCTGCCAAGTACACTTGAATGCAGGTGAGAAATTCTGAAAATTATTGGAAATTATATGTATATATACATCTGTAATTTTGGATATTTATCATATATAAATGGTAGATTATATATATGGACATTAAAATAGACTACAACTAGTAATAGAACATTAATAAGTATATGCATTTAATAAGTATATTTAAGTTAGTGATTTTCAACATTGTTTTATTCTTTAGCACTATTCCCATGATCTGTCATGTTCATATTATATGCTTCTGGAATGAGAGACATTGGCATCAGTCTTCACAAATGCTGAAATAGGAAATAAAATTTGAAAATATATTTTTGAAGCTTTTTCTAGAATGGAGTTAACTTATCTAACATAATCAAGACCTTTGGTTGTTAGTTTAAAGCAAGAAATCATAAAAATATATTGTATACTTAAATATTTTACTTAAACATCTAAGTACATTCATTTATTAATCATTTTTTGAAAGGCTTAGAACTTTTCCTTAAATATTGGTTTCCTCAGGTTCTAAATCTTCTATAAACTGTATGCTTGATGCATCATATACAATTTTTTACTTCAGTTTCTTTAATGTGGAGTAAAGCCATAAATGTAATTATATGGCAATATAATTACAGCATCCCATATGTGTTATTTGTACTCATCTTTAAGAGTTGACTCATCCATACTTAATTTAACAGCAGTATTTTTAGTGACTCATTATTTCAAATTTTTCATTGCAGTTTTATTAGAAACATCCTTTTATTTATATTCAGAATTTTTCCTTCTTCACAATTCATAATTGCATAACTATGTTATATATTAAGCCAATAAACCTAGGTTCTGGAACAAACACCAAACTGTTTATTAAGTAGACAACTTTCCAGTCAGGGAAGCATGCAAAGTGTTCAGAGAATAGACAAGGCTTTAATCCACCAACTCACTTAAAAAAATAAAAGTATCCCACTTTCAAAACCTCCTTCTTGGAGTTCCTATCAATTCTTCCTAAAGAAGCTGTCCACTTCTGTGCTTTCCTACTTGTCTTCCTTGAGAATTTTCATTTAAAATCAGTCAGCATCATCTGTTGAATTTTGTCTTTTACTTGAATGGTTACTTTCTTCCTGTAAAAACAGAATTCATGGATATTTTCAGATTCCTGATGGGCCTTATTTTTTAAGGAAGAAGGTCACTCCATGGTTTGCTTAGAAATTTGAGCGTTGCATGGCCCAGGCAAGACTGAGGAGAAAACCTTAGCATTATATTCTCTACTTTGCCCTCTTTGCTGCTCTGTCTTTTCAATTGTGTAAACTATCACAAAATGTTTTTAGAGTCTGCAATTCAATTTAAAGAGGATTAGCTATGTGCATCTTTAAATATAATGAGTTTAGAATAGGCCCCAGAAGTCACAATGCTCATTTAAAAAAATTGCATGGCATTCAATGGAAAACCCAAAGTCCAAATCAAGTGGTTGAAGTTGCCAGATTTAGCATTCATCAGGAGCCACTTCTCCACCATATCCTGTATAATAGCTCCTAAAAATATAGCTGTAGATCATTATCTTACCACAAAATCATTTGTTTAGTTTTTAAAATATAAACATGTGAGTCCTGTCTCATGATTACCAAATTGCAATCTTCTATGGGTGATTACAGTGGTAAGCCAAGTATAAAAATACAGCAGAATAAAGATCTGAAACATATAGTTGAACAAATGATTTTCTAAATGATGAATGCTTTCCTCCTTACAGATGGATATGTACTTTAGGATGGCTTCTACCTTGAAAAATAGGATCACTGCAGAAACTAAAAAATCTATCTTCAGATTTAAATCAGCTTTGGAAAAAAAGAGTGATGACGCATGATAAATTCTTGTCTGTTCTCCTGGACCCAAAGGAGTGCTCTCGCTGAAGCCAGCAGATTCTCAAAGTATTGATGTTTATAAGGATCAACTGGGGCAGTAAAGTTGTTAAGAGTAGATGTTTATTCATTTGATCTGAGATGTGACCTGCGATTCTGCATTTCCAATGAGTTTCCTGGTGTTGCTGCCTGACCAGGGACCACACAGAATAGCTGGAGTTTAAGCCACATTAATCTATCAGTTTTTACCAGTTGTATCAACATGACTATCAAACTTTAGATCTGTGTTCTGTTTTCCATTTATAGTAACTACAATTTATTACCTTTCAATAATTATTTCTCAAAAATAGGAAAATCAGAAAAACAAACCTTATAATCATTTTAACTGAAGACATGAGATGTGGGGTGTATACATGATTGACCATTTATAGTATCAGTTTTTTTCTGGGTGTATCAGGGACTGTTTCAGTTCTCTGTAATGGAGGAGATCAGATCAGCTGATACCCTAATGGAACTAACCAAAGGTAAACTATTTCCCCTCCAGGCTCAGATCATAAAATGCCAGTGAATTTTTGTTTCAGGTATTTGTTAATTGTAAATGCAGAGGAATAGTTTGGTTAGTGTGTGGGTACAATTGTGGTAGACATTATGGGCTGTTTTTTTTTTCTTTCATTTTATTTTTTTCTTTCAATTTATTATCTTTGCTGTAACATTACTGGTTAATTATGAATTTTCCTTTCTTATAACCAAGTATGAGTTTTGTACTGAATTTTAACTTGGAGCATGTGAATCCTTCTTAAAGATAACTGTGTTTCCATGTTTCCTCAAAGAACATAAATATTTTAGTGAATATTGTCATTATGTTTGTCTTCATGCAGCCCAGTGAATGTCTGTACCCTTGAGTATTGAGGAAAGACTGTTTCTTTTTCACATATAATGGCATATAATGTACTGAAAGTTGAAAATCATTTTCAGATTCTATTCTGCTCTTCCTTAGTTCCTATGGGACATATTAACTGGAAGAATTTATTCTCATCTACATTGATCCTGTATGCTATTCTGCATTTGTATGTACACACAAACCTTCAATTATCAATATTTGCTGGACCCTGCTCAAGCTACAAAGTGTTCTGAGGACACAGATACCTTCTTAAAGACACAAGAGAAAAAACCCTGTTTACAGTCTATTTTGCCTCAATTTTAAAGCACCTGAGCAGAAAATTGTGTAGATAAAATATGTGTTAAAGTTATTTCAAAAATCAGTGTCACCTTTGTGTTCATTTGCATCTGTGGATAAAAAGAAAGAAAGGACATAGACTAGGCAATAAGTGAGAGAGAATACCTGGAAGGAGAAAATAATGAAGAAGATGGGATAGAGATGTTGGTAATTATAATAATAATTATAGTAACCCACATGCTGTGCATTAGTTCTTTCTTCTGCAAACATTTATTGAATACCTACTTAGGTGCAACCAAAAGTTCATAGTTTTATCAGTACAGTATATTTCAGGTCCAGTAGAGGAGTAACTGTTGTGTCACAACAAGCAATTCACCTTAACACTGAGATTCTGTTGCCTTATCCATTAAAATAAACAAAACAAAAAAGATTATATCCTCTCTTTCTTAAGGGAAATGAATTGGGAGAAGTAATGTTAGTTTTCCTTGTATGTGAAAATTTCTAAGAAGAAAGGAGGGAAATAGGAGGAAATGTTGGAACTTAATAGATATGTTGGATATCAGATCTACCCCCCAAAAATATATCAGTTTTAATTTACCAGATACCTTTACTAGCAGAAGTTCAGAATATAGCCTATATCCTATAAACAGAAAAATCATAGTTAGATATTTCAGCTTGTTCTAACTCAAAACACAATGGGTTTGGCAACTGTGGCTATATTGAACTTGTCTTCCCAGTGCCTTTCAAGGATTGCTTCTGTAGGAAGACAAAGACTAGTTACATGCACAAAAGTTTTACCTGAGACCCATTGGAATCTGGTTCTCTTTGGGACTTCCCATTGTAAGAATGACTCTAGGAGCACTGAAAGGATTTTCATATTGACCCTGAAGCCACACATAAATGTGTTCAATTATTGAAATTTTGGAAGGATTCTTAAATTCTCTATTTTCAAATTCTCATTTTTCACATGGGAATAGACCTACTTGAAGATTTATTGATTAGAAAATTGACTAGTGCATTTTCATGCCTCATTGTAATTATTGTTAGTTTTTACACAAGATAAGTTTTACTGAATAGCCAACAACAGAGGAGACATAAGACTTCTCCTTTTCCTTTCTAGACTTGTGCATATAACAGAAGATACATACAATTGATATTTCCCTGCTGATAATCTTATTGGTTGGTACAAAAATTAATGAAGTAGAGAGAAAATTAATAACTACTTGGAATTTCTATGAAAATTTTGAAAAATGCACATTGAATTGCTCTTTTCATTTCAAGCAAAAGGAAAAAAAATACTTGGAAATAATCTAAAGTTAACAATTGCCTTAGGATATGCTTCTGTCCTGGTAGAAGTAGGCAAATTGATATAAATAATCTTATGGCTGTCACACACCTGTTCTCTTACCTGAGGCAGTTCAGTATGAGATATGATATTAAAAGGAAACAGAGGTGGTCATCCAGCAACATTAACACCCTTAATCTAGGAAAGCAATACCATTTTTGATGAAGTGTGAAATATTTTCTTTCTCTGGCTGCCATGGCACCCTGTATTGACTTTGAATCTTCTTACTCCAGTGAGCTCTTTCACTCCAAAGTCAATTTTCTTTGACCCTTTATGAACAAAAAATCTTCTATCCTCATTTTTAAACTCTATCCATTATGTTTCCTGTTCAGAGTAATCTCTTTGTTACCCAGGCTGTGGATTGATATACTACTCTTTTCTTACAGACCCTTATGTCCAATAAATGATGTCTTAAAAGGACAACACATCATAGAGCTATTCATATTTTCCCTTGTCTATTTTTTCTCTCGAAGGCTTTTCACCTATTTAAGAAAGGTTCTAAATCCCGTATCTGAATCTATTTCTGATATGGTGTCAAAGCTCACACTATTTTAAAAATCTTTCCTTCTACGTGTCATTTCTTCATTTGGCCATGAAGCACAATTCACCCCAAGTGCTCTCCTTTATCTCATGAAAACATGACTGTGCCAGAATGCCAATGGCCTTCATTAGCTTGGCTAATCTATGAATCTGAACCCTCCTGAAATTCATTAAAGGAAAAATTGCTAATTGAAAATAAATGTGAAGATGCACAATGGGATCTTAAAACTAAGTTTTTCAAAATGATGTGCTGTGGCCTTAATAAAGTTTTTATTTATTTAATTCCAGGATCTCCTTGGTTTTTGTGACAGGGTTAGCAGAGGAAACAAACCCAAATGTCTTGTAAACTGTCAAGCTAGATGCTCATCTCAGGGGAGCTCAGAGGGTATCATGTTTTAAGTGTTATCTTTCTGGAGCTTGGATTGTTTCTGCTGACACACGGCTCCCTTGGGTTATAGTGATGAGATACTATTAAGACAATTGCTTAAAAGGAATTAGACAAAGTATTTTTATTATAATAAGCAAATGGAACTTTGAAACAATTTTCTTATTTCTAGGGTTTTAAATGTTGGGTTTTGTTGAAGAAACCATTTAAAAGATAAAGTGATGATTTTTCCTTTTTTAAGGTAAAAAACAGAACAATCTCATTGTTCTCTTTTTATCCCTAATGATTAATATGTGGCCAATTACAGAGAATCTTTCAGCCAAACCATGGCATATGCACATTAATAATGTTCTTTTGTATTTTCAGATCTTATTTCTTTAGAGTAATGGAAAATGCTGCCCAGCTTTGTCTTATTAATCTTCATAACTAATGCTTGGGGGCTAGGTAGGCAGCATTTGGCATTAGCCACACATAATAGCTTTTTTAAAAATGGGGCAATGAAAACAAAATACATCCAGAAATTTGTTAACACTCACTGTGGAAGTTTAACAGTGGAAATGAACTAATATTATCAGAAGACCTCTTACTCTCTATTGTTTTTGATGATTAACTAGAACATTTATTATTTTTTAATGAGTGACAAGATTCCATATATTAGAATTGACATGAGGTTTTCTAGTTTGCAGCAGACTTTGTGAGTAGGTGTATGTGATGGATAAAATACTTAGATATTTGATATATGGGATTATTTTGCCCTCCAGAGGTAGCTCAAAAGAAGCAGCATTGAATGTTATAGATGAATGATGGTAGATGAAACTTGAGCAGGAAAACTTGAATAATCCAAGGCACCTCATTTCCTATCTACTGTCACAGTGGATCAAATTGCAGTGGGACAGGCAGGGGGCTCAAAGCCTTTATCATAACTGTGCACAATGGATGTTGAGAAAAGTAGAGGTTAAACCTTTGTTTTAAGTTGGATACCTTAAATACTAGAGTCTCTGGGCCTGGTACTCAATTCAAAATTTATTGTACTTTTTATTTCACATAGGCTCTCAAAATACAGTTACTGAATGGGTAAATGAAATCATCCTCAATACAAACTAATCTGAATTTTTTTATTTGTTTGTGTTTTGCTGGCAAAAGTGTGGCTGCAAGTAAAAATGTTGTTTTTTATTAGGTTCCCTGTAGTTTTACATGCTCATATTCATTTGTAAACATGCTTTAAAAACATGGGCCAGCTAAGATTTTTTTCTTACTTTGATAAAGCAGGCTTTGGAAATGCCATTTATTTCATATTAGTCTATCATGTTACTAAAATCCATTTATTTTTCCCAGTGACATGTAATTTCATTTGTTGTCCTCAGAATGTCATGTGTAGAGAACATGGATGTGAACAGTGGTAGAGAGCAGCAAGGACAGCACATCCTCACTAAGTACTCATTGTGGGATAGGCCAAGAACTTTGTCACAGGTCGCCCATATAATCCTCATAAGAATAATCCAATAAAATACCTCATTTCATTGATAACCAAACTAAGTCTTAAAGGAGCCAAGTAATTTAGGATCAAATAGCCACAGAACTGAGATTTGAAATCATGAATTATCTCAACAGTATTAGATAATGTAGATTTCCTGTCCCCCCATCTCTGAGAATAAATGATGTCTCAGTCTTATTGAACACTGTCATTTACAGAAGTTGTATCATCAGATTCTCATTCCACCATCTTTGGAGTATGGCAGTTACAGTTTCACTGATTTTTTAATTTTAATTGTTCTAAGATAGAGAAGAACTTGCTGTTGGCAAAAGGAAGACACACATATATCTTCAATCTCAATGGGTTTGCATGGATAAATTGGTCACAAATATTCTCTCTTACTAATTGAATAATTTAAACATAGTGGGAAAAAGTATCTACACTTTACAGTTCATGAACCTTAATGAAATTAATATATATGAAGAGGTGTATCCACACAAATAATATTTGGGTGGCAGGGTCTGAAAATGAATCCACATGCCCTTCAGTGCTATCTCCATCCATACATATTGCCTGAACCTCTTGTAGTTGTTGTGTGGCTGCTTTGAATAGAAAATAAAAACTGTCTTTCCTATTCCCATCCCCCACCTTTCCTTCATTCCCCTTTGTGTAACCCACTGAACTTCTATTTCATCGCTTCTTGTTGTGTGTTAGCATCCTCATATCAGAAAGATCATTGAACCTTTGTTTTTTTTGAAAAACAGTAGAATGAATCAGACATAACTTTTCTATATTCGTGTTTGAAACTCCTTATCATGTACAGCCACAAGAATGGAATCCTAATTACAATAAATCATACTCTATGTATGTATAATATGTCAAAATACACTCTACTATCATGTATATTTTAAAAGAACAAATAAAATTAATAAAAGAAAAAGTTTCATTTCAGATGCATTCTTAATCCATCAAAAGGGGCATTCTGTATAAAAGCTTGTCTGTATATGATATGTTAATGAAGAATGATAGAGAAGAACAAAACAAAGCAAAAGAGCCATGTAGTGAAGTTCTTTCAAGCCAGACCACAGCTGTTTGAAGTATGACAATATGATTCTGCACAACTCCCACTACTCGTAATTAATTGACTTTGCAGGGTTTTAGATATTCACTGGTGTGACTTGTACTTATGGCTAAAAATGCACACTAACAATCTGTAGCAGTGTTACAACACAGATAGCACATTGTCAAATGCTGCCATGGATGAAGAGTTCTCATTTTCTCTGGATCTATTAAAATGAACCTCTTGAGAATTACAGATGCATTTATAACTTGCATTTTCCAAATGGCAAGGACATTTAATGTTAGGAGTCTCTGATGGGAGGGAGAAATTCAGGACTGAGGATGAGGTTAGTTAACACATTTTTGTTCTTTTTGATGTTCTAAACTTCTTTTTTGTTGGTGCATATTGATTATACCAAATAATGTGTTTCAGTGTGGTATATTCACACATGCGTGTAACATAATGTGGTTGATTTCATTCCCCAGTAATTCTCCTTTCCCTCCCAACCTCCCTCACCCTGATTCCCCTCCTTTTCCCTAATGTTTTCACTTCTACTTTCATGAAGTCAATTCTTCCTTCTAGCTCCAAATAGGAGGAAAAAATAGGATACTTTTCTGAATCTGGCCTATTTGGCTTAATATGATGATCTGGAGTTCCATCCATTTTCCTGCAAACAACATAATTTTGTTCTTTATGACTGAATAAAATGTAATTGTGGATATATACTATAGTTTCTTTATATATCTATGTGTCAGCCGTCTCCTAGGATAATTCCATAACTTGGATATTGTGAATTGTGATTCATTTTACATGGGCATGTACATATCTCTTAAATATGCTGACTTTAATTCTTTTGGATAAATGCAGAGGAGTAGCATAGCTGTGTTGTATGGTAGTTCTATTTTTAGTTTTTTTGAGAACACTTCATACTTCTTTTCCTAGTGGTATACCAATGTACATTCCCACCAACAGTGTATTAGAGTTCTTTTCTTGCCCCACCAGTGTGTATGATTATTTGTATTGTTGTTGACTGCCATTCTCTCTGGGGTGGGATGGAATCTCATTGGCATTTTTATTTACATTTTTTCTGATGGCAGATGATGTTGAACTTTTTTCTTCTTTTGTGTCTTTTTTAATTCTTTTCTGAACTACATGACAGTGGAGTGTATTTTGACATATTATTCATGGGGTATAACTTACTCTAATTAGGACCCCATTCTTGTGGTTGTACATGATGTGGAGTTTCATTGGTACTGTACTCATGACTATAGGAAACTCATGTCTAATTCATTCCACTGTCTTTCCTATTCCCATCCCCTCTACCTTCCCTTCATTCTCCTTTGTCTTTATTCACTGAAATTCTGTCCACCCCTCTGCATTGTGTGTTAGCATATGCATATCAGAGAGAATACTCAGGCTTTAGTTTTTGGGATTGGCTTATTTTACATAGCATGGTAGTCTCCAGATCAATCCATGTATTGGCAAATGTCATAAAGTCATTTTTTATGGCTGAGTAATAGTCCATTGTGTATATATATCACAGTTCTTTATCCATTCATCTGTTGAAGGGCACCTAGGTTGGTTCCATAATTTAGCTATTGTGAATTGAACTGCTGTAAACATTGATGTGGCTGTGTTACTCTAGTATGCTCCTTTTTACTCCTTTGGATGTATATAGAGAAGTGGGTTAACTGGGTCAAATGGTGGTTCCATTCCAGGTGTTATTATATTCCACCCTTGGTGGGACTGTTTCTCTATCAACATTTATCATTAATTCCCCTTACCCCATCTTATCTGCTAAGAAAACTATTCTTTATGGAGGAAAGGCTCTTTCAATTTCTGTGTGCCTGTGTTTGTCACCAATACCTAATTTGCATTAATGTCAGATATTAATGTGTGCATCATACCACTGTCTCATATGAATGAAGAAATAAATTAAATTGGCAATGTAGTTTAATTTACTTCTGAGAACCAAGTAGACTATCCAAGCTTTTTTATAGTTAGAATCAAAATTATCAAAATACAAATATGTACTTTTCATAAAGATGCTAGAATTACTAGCCAAGTATTTTGTTATCATCTCTTGCCAAAATTTACATTCATCAATGATTTATTTCAATGACAATTATCTGAAATCTCTGAGAGTAGGTATCAGATGTTGAATCTTAGTGTCCTGGCGATCAGTTTTTCCTAGGCTTTTACCCATGCTTCTCAATGTGATTCTAGCTTTATCATACAAATCTTTTATTTACTATCAACATACTTAGTCTATTTGTTGAGAAAGTTGTTTTCACCCTATTTCTTGAATATTCTTCATAATATCTCACCAGTTGCAACTTTGCTGCTTTATTAACATTGAAGTAGAGAGGAAAATTAGGAAGGGATGCCAGTCTTGTATGTAAGAGAACAGTGGAAATTATTCACAAGTATAATATGCATCAATCATTTTCTCCTGAGTAGTTCTGTATTAGAAAAGTTGTAGAATTGGTCATCAGTTTTTATTATATAAATGGTGCCAATTTATATGTTGTTGGATTGCAAGATATATTTTTATTTCAGAGGTATTAAGTGCAATTACAATCTTTGTTTTAGAACATATGAAATGATACTTGTTCAGTAAGTACTTGTGGACTGCACACGCAGTGCTCTATACTTTCAAGCCTGATATACTTTTTCAAAGGGTAAAAATATATAGGTTATTCATCACATATAGTCTTTGAGCAATGTTCAAAGCCTGCTTGCTTTGTAAAACATGTCAATGCAACTCTAATTTCTGAAAGATTGCATATTCTTACATGCAAACTTAAAGAATATGCTGCTACCACTTTCCAGAAGATAACATCTATCCCCAAAACTTTTCAAATTCTTTTTCAAGTGTCTTTTAGGGCATTTCCTTGTCCTTGAGTGTGGCAAGCTAATTCCAGTTTCCTGTACACATGAAATTAAATATTCTTGATATTAAAACAAACACTAGTATACTATTTTCCCTACTTCTTCATAACAAGTCCAAACATTTAACCTTCAATTAGATAGCAACAGTGCAAACCTATTTTTACAATAGCTCTAGGTTTTTATGACAGGCAAAGAGAATATGACTACAAATCTCAGCTGATGTTTATAGTAAGGAGGATCAGATAAGAAAGGTATGGTGTAATAGGACATTGAAGATGAGGAGCCCCAGCCCTTCTATTTTCTGTTCTATACTTACTTGACCTTCAGTTTTTCAATTTCAGGATAGCAAACTATCCAATCTTGCCCTTGTGACCTTTTGTAATTACTTTCTTATCTCCTTTTTCTCCCATATTTTTCTTCATTTCTGCTATGGCCACAGTCTAGCACCTAGTACAACTACTGTATATCATTTATTATATGCCTATAAACATTTTATCCACATCTATTAATCAATTTAACTAATTCAAAATAAGCTTTTTTGGGGTTAATTTTAGTTTGACAGAAATGTTTCAAATATGGTACAGAGTTCACATATGCATTTCGTTAAGATTCAATGTTAACACATCCGTGGCATATTGATTAAAACTAAAATAGTATTATTTGTATAGTACTATTAACTAAACTTCAGACGTCATTTGGATTTCACCAGTTTCTCCACTAATGTCCTTTTTCTGTTTCAGGATCCAATCCAGAATTGGTACATATTGCATTTCATTGTCATATCTTCTTAACATCTTCTGACATTATGATTATTATTACTCATTCTTTCTTGTTACCTATGACAATAACATTTTCAAAGAGTACTGGTTGGGTATTGTTGGGAATATTCCTTAACTTTGGTTAGGCTGCTTTTCTTCCCATTAGTGGACTGGAGGTATAGATAACTAATTCACTTTGCACACCCTATGAGAGAGCACTCTCCGATTCACATTTACAGATAAGAAAACTGGGGTAAAGAACTGTTGAAGTATTTGAGGGCCAAGATTTGAAACCTGAGCTCATAATCACTGTTATTTTGAGTCCCAATACTTAAATTTGACTATTGGTATACCCCTTACTATTTCTATAACATTTATTGGCCCCGGTTTTCTCATCTGTGAAGGAGCAAAAATTTTACCTACCTCATGTGGCAATGCTTAACATAGTTATCTGGGACAATCTACATTTCTGGAACATGTTACTTATTAGTTTAGCCATTATTTTTCAAGAAGTTGACCATGTTAATTTTCTGCGAACCATTAAAAAGTTTTAAAGTTTTATATTTTGTTGATTCTACTCTTTGTCTGCTTTTCAAACAAGGCACTCTGAGTGCCTTGTTTGTCAAGAGAAAGTGCTCTGTGAATCCTGCAAAACCACCTGTGTATGGGAGAAGGAAAAATGGATATACTGTTAGTCTCTGCAAGTTTGAGAATCAAGGGAAAAAAGAAGGCCATTTTCCACATGCACTTTTAGAATTTCTAGGAATATGTAGCTTCAGAGTCAGACTGAAGAAAAAAATAATCTGAAATGTGGAGATTGTAATTTATTTCCTTAGCAGACATTGTCTGTACAAATTCTCATGCACTAAAATTTTATATTTATTTGAGCAGACAATGATTAATGAATTAGGTAGTACCAAACCACAAGTTAGATGGACTCCACCAAAGAAGTATGAGGTGAAAACTTTTATATTTGTGGAAGACGGTGAAAGAAAAATTGTAATCAACTCACGTAGAAAATCTGCAGTTACAGTTAATAGGCAGTTTCTGATGAGTTAAGGTTAAGTTTCTTTATACTGTTTACACTGAATTGGGTTTTGGTTTGCTTACATAGGAATCTAAGGTACTAGCATCATCTCAGCTGAATAACCTCGAATTAATTGCTTAAACACATTTGGAATACTCATTTTTTCTCCCCCCATTGGAATTAACACTCTAAGAAAACAGGAATTTATCTGTTCTTTTCATTGCCATATCTTCATCATGTAAAATAGTAGTACATAGCACATTACTGGAGATCAATAAATACTTGTTGAATAAATACAATTTGACAGCAGACTTAGTAAATGGTAGTAGGCCAAATACATGTGTAGACTGATTTTAATAATCTGTAGAATGATTTGATATTTACAAATATACAACATTTAGACATTGAAAATGCTTTACAGTTACCAAAATATACATATTAAGTATTATAGGAGAGAAAGCTGTCAATTGTTTTAACTTATGCATTTGAAAAACTTCATGGGAGTTTGCTTCTCAGTTTTGCTTTTTCTATAAATCTAATATCTATTTCTAATCCTATACAGGTTGAGTTCCTACTTAGGAACAAAGGATTTTCCTTGGAGCTAGTCCTAGGTCAGTGATACTTTACAGTTAATACGGAGTTTTCAGTTATTTTAATTATCATCTCCATGTCTTGTATTGTTCTGTCTATAAAGTTTGTAGTCCAGATCAGGGCTTATAGTACTACTCATGTAATTCAATAACTTCTGAAAGATGTTTTCTCTGTCACACTATGGTTCATATTTTTATGAATATAATGCAAATTTTAGAACTGATAATATAGCTATATTTTCAATTCTTGTTCCAATCTTTATGGGCAAATAAACTATCAGTAGAATGTAGAAAACATAATTAATAGTATTGAGTTGATTTTGACACTATACTATAGACCATGCTATGTGAAATGTAGTCATTTCATTCAATCAGAGCAATAAACACAGCCTAGGAAATTGAGAAAACAGGTATCTCCTGGTCTATTTTGACCAGCAAAATGCAGTTTTTATGTTTGTTTTCCTTTTCTCAAAGCAATTAAAATTTGTAGAGGGATGATTTTTAAAAATTGTGTACATGATTAGTATTAGAAAAATAAAACTGAAACAATATATACTTTAAAGATTCATTATCTTGTATAATCACAATACATGGCTTATAAATAATTTAGCTATTAGACTGACATTTTAAAGTATGGGAAATTGTTGTTACAGTTTAGATGCGTGTCTATTTCAGGATAAATTAAATCATAAAAAATGTACCTTGTGGAAATCAAAATAAACTCACTTTAATAATTAATTAAGATGTTTTAAGAAGTCAATTTAGTTCACATAAATAGGTTTTTCTCAAGGATCATTTAATGTTGGTATTACTACGTGGCCTAGACATTTTTCAAATTTTTCCATCCAGTAGACAAATTATTGATAAATTATTTGTCTTTATTTGCTCTAGATTGATGCCATTTATTATATTTGGTCCTACAATGGAATCTGTCAAAGTTATGTTTCAATATGAATATAAGCTAATTACAAGCAAAGTTTTTATCATTCTATAATAAGAATCATTGTTTTTTATATATTTCAAGTTAGTAACTGAGGATAATTAATATTTTCAAAAATTTGGGTCAATGTACAATTTATCTTTAATCATAGTGATAGAAATGGAGGCCTCATGTATCTCTCTCTATATATATTATATATATTTGTAATATATAAGAACATAATAACACATTAACAATAGAGATTTGTGCATTGTGCATTCTTCCACAGCTTCCAGTTAGTGCAAAACTTCATCAATATAAAACTTACGATTTAGCTGTCAACTGTAATGTAAGTGTTTATGATAAATTCTTTGAGTAATACTGAGCACTGATATCAACCAAGGAGTAACTATTTATAGTACTCATTAATGTAATGCACAATGTTACTTCCATCAAATAATATTTCTTCTCTTCATTTGTGTACCTATTATTCATTTTGAGACACAGAGAGGCATTTTATAGTAATCATGGCAGTTTAACCATTCTGGAGCTTAAAATAATTTGTTATTTTCATGGATATATGGAAGTATTTGAAAATCCCATGTAAATGCACAAAATTTTTTTCAGCTTTTAAAAAATAAATTAAATGGAATTAGCTAATTAACTCTTTCAAGCAAGTAGGATCCACTTACATAGATGACCCTGTTAATATGAGAAGTTGTACCCTACTGATATGAAATGTTAATTGAACTTCCAAAAATTGCACCCAGGGGGTAATTTTTCTCCTGGAAGTGGTATGCACATTAGTACAATTAAAGTGCCAAAGGAATCTCATTTTATTTCTTGGTTATTATGTCTTAGTAAATTGATGGCTCATTATTAAGATCTGTTCAGGTTCCAGTGATTACAATAAAAATGATCTCATTCTGATATTCACATAGCACATTTATTCATTTCTATTTTGATTTATAGCTTACTTTTACCTAATGTAGTTTACTCAAGTCTCTTGGGCTTATATAATTTTTAGTCTTTGCTAATTTATACTAATGGACTGCAAGGGTAGCAATATAATCTAATGAAGTAGTTAGCACAGAGTCTTGGGGATGAACTGTGATAGTTTGAAGCAGATCATGTTTGTTTAGCCTAATTTTATGACTGATTCACATTTTTAAGCAGATCTTTTCTGGATGGGTCATTCAGAATGGCTTAGACATGAGTAGAGTGGGAGAATATCAGCAGAACCAGTCTCTAGTAGTAGAAGTTGAAACCAAACAAATATTTAAATAAAGACTGACAATATTCAGAGTTACATGATGATTCTCAAAACCCTATTCTCTGTTTACCTCTGGAACAATTATTAATCAGGTTCATTATATATATGCCCGGGACTTTGAAGTTACATTTGTTATTATCTTCCTTGATGTGATGAGTAAGTCTGTTTTGGCCATGAAAAATGACAAAATTATAATGTTGAAATATTTTTAAAGTACATTCACATCCATTCATAGTTAAAATGTCACATTTCTAATTAAAATGCCCACTTGGATAAAAGCATTATAAATTATAGTTCTTTATATACATGTCTCAATATGGTAATGTTAAAACATTGTTTTTCTTTGTACTTTATATTTGATGCTAGAAAAAAAGTGATTTGTGGAAAATATAGCATGCAAGTAAGACTATTGTTTATCTTAGGGACATTCCAGGTACTACAGCCTGTACCATTCATTAGAGCATTTTGTACTTATCTGCAGAACAACTCTCTTCAGAAAAGAATCTGCTGAATTTCTGCATCTTATCCAGCATCAATCACTTTGATTAGGGTCTCACTACATGAACCAGGCAACTTCTCTTCCACGGAAGCCCCATATGTCTCCTACAGCTGTTCTACTTTCTAGGCGGAACATGACTCTTCAACACATAGTTTGTGTCCCTGTCAAAAAAAGATAGTTGATAGTTCCTTTGTTCTTTTGATTTATCCTGTTCTTTTATAACTTTCAGTATGACTTGTGGCCAGTCCTGAATTAGGGTAATGTAAAGGAAGAGAAATTGTGCACATGAATGTTTTGTTAAATGAAATAGTTATAACAATGTTCATGCTGAGGAATTATTTGAAGAATAGAGACCAGCAGAAAGTTAGTGAAAAAAATTTCTCCAGGGAAATTTTCACTATGCAACCCAATGATGGAAGGGTACAATCATTTTAGTTTAAGTTAATGGAAATTAGGTTGACTTTTCTCTCTGTTTGATGTTTGATCTGCAGTTTTTATCTTGGAAAATAGATTTTCCCCCAGGGTACTATGCTTGTATATTATACTATAAAAAGCCAGAATAGCTATCATATATTGACTGAAAAGTCAAGAGAATTTTTTGTTTGTTTAGAACCTCTGCAGCACCCCAAAATTTTTGCTGTAAAAGCTTTGCTGTATGCAAGCATGTAGAATAAATAAAATGGAATTGAACAGGTTCAGAATGAAGGAAACTATCATTTCTGTAAATGGTGACCTGATTCATTCGTATCTAAAATATGGAGTTTTCATAGAGCTTAATGTGAAAAGGTAAACAAAGCAAAAATGTCTTTGAGAAAATAGTCAAGTATTACTTGAAGCTTGCTGAACAAACATTTTTTTGGGGAAAGACAATAAAGCTTTTGAACTTTAACTTCTGGGATTTCAACTAAAAGATCAAGCATATAGAAACTTGATTATCATGCTGAAAAAATGAAGTTGGGAAGTCTTTCCATAGTCTGGTAATATTTTGAGTAAAAGCTGATTTTTTTTTTTTAACCAGAAGAGGTAACAAAATAAAAAAAAAAAAACACTGGCTATCACAGTATGGCAATTCTAAATGAAATATCTATCTGCTTACTCATGGATCTGGTAGGGACACATGAATAATTATTATCATCAATAGCATCTGCCGTCTTCATCAAAAGCTAATAGGAGAAAGCAGTGTTTAATTGAGTCTAAATTTTAGTATGTACTACCCTTGAGTTTCAAAAGCCTCTGTTCGTAGCAACTTCCTTTGCTAGTGCAAATCTAGAAGTGGTTTATTACATGTCACTTGCTAATGTTACTCTTTTATCTCAAGGTAAATACACTACAATAATTCCAACTTCCCATAGAGAATTACACAAACTAAAGTCTAGTTGTTTAAATGGAAAAAGGGAGAGGCAGATGAAGTAATGTAATTATAGACTTGATAGGGGGTTTCAAATGAATATGCAATTGGCAATTTGAGTAGTTAAGAACCATTGCACATTTTATTATACCTGTAATGTTTCAAGTTTGTGAAGCCATACTGAAGTGGAAATACACACCCATGGACGCACACACACACATACACAACACATTTTTAGCACGCCTGGAAACCAAAAATAAGCCCTTATATTTTTAGTACTGATCCTTATATTTCTTAGCCCAAAATTCCATAAACTAATTCTTTTAATCCAAGCCAGTTCTATCTATCAAACTTCTTTGCTCACTAAAACTCACATTATTCCTATTTTTGGATCCAAATGTTTATGTCCATTTCAGCTAATCAGTTAGATGCAGGAGGAAGGTTTTGGTTAGAACTCTCACTGGAGCAGATGCTTAATCATTGACAAACTTCTAATTGGCTAACACAGTTAGCATGTTTTTAAATAGCCAGGTAAATAAATCACTATTTTTAGCTAGAAGTAGGAAGAGATTTTTGAGTGACCCTGGGGTTACATTGGGCTATAGAGTCTGCCCTCTACCCCTAATCTCAGTGGACCTATTTTACTCCAGTTATCCATACTATCCACTGACTCATGGATTATACTGCTCTAGTTTAAAAGGCTAAAGTAAGCATTTTAAAAATCTAGATCTAAACATAAGGTTCCATTCTCTAGTTTTCTGTTTCTGTTCTCAAGTCCTGTTATTAATGGACATTAAGATTCCTATTCTAATTTTTAGAATCAAAATTTCATTCATGTTTCCTATTGAATAAAGCTGCAAAAATAAGTTGGCATCTTTTATTGTCCTTTGATAAACTATATGTCTGAGGAAGTGCTATTGGACAAGTATTAAATTTGCAGAGTAATATTTTCATATATATTTTTACCAAAACACTTCCCTAAGATAATTTTACAATATTTGATTATATATAATAAACTGAATTCACTTGGAAAGATTAAAACCCATTTTATTTCCCTTGCTCCCTTTTTAAGCAAATCTTACCTATTGCTATTACCAATTTCTTTCTTTCTTATTGGAGGGGGTATGGGTACTGGGGATTGAATTAGGGAACACTCTATTGACCACATCTGCAGCCCTGTTTTGTATTTTATTTAGACATGGTCTCACTGAGTTGCTTTTGCTGAGGCTGGCTTTAAACTCATGATCTTCCTGCCTCAGCCTCCCAAGCCGCTGAGATTACAGTGTGCACCACTGCGCCTGGGACCAATTTCGTAAATGATCAAAATGCATGTGGATGCTACTATCTTATTTTTATTAGCCACCTCCCTGAACCCCCTTAACTCTCTTACTTCTATGGTATTTTATACACCCATGCTGGAATTCCCCTTTTGAAACATATCTATTCATATGCTTGCTCATGCTTAAATATTTGCTTATAAGCATCTTGATATGTCTTTCAACATTTTTCAGTTGACCCAAACCTATAATGTCAATGTTTTCTCTGTCATAACTCTTTGTAACTTCTGTGTTACCCAAATGATATCTATGCTTCATGTGTCCCAATCTTTCAGTGGTATCAAGTTCAAGGAAACAGTCTGGTATCCAAAGGATAAATAAAATCTTTCAAAATTACTTACTCTACTTCACAATGAAACACCAAGCTGGGAGTGGGCACTTCATAAGTCTCAGCTAAAATCTTTAATATCATTGTCTACCATTAGTGTCACTCCCAGTGTCCTGTATTGAAATAACATTTCCTTATTCTATCTTCCAAAAGATCCCCTCCCACTGTTCAAAATTCTGCTGTTATTGCTTTACTTTTTCAGCTCTACGCCCCTCAACTTCATAGTTTCAAATTAATATAGTATTCTATCTGTTTTCACTTACTCTTGTTTTGGGCATTAAAGTTCAGAAGCTGACAGTATATCAAAAAATACTTCTCTGTCAAAAAAAAAACAGTGAAATGATAAAAAGTTTGAAATATAGATGCTTCTTGACTTAAGACGAAGTTCTATCCTGATAAACTGATCCTAAATCAAAAAATACCATAAGTGAAACATGCATTTATTATATCTAACCTATCCAACATCCTATCTTAGCATCCAAGTATACTTTGGAGTTTCAGTGGTCTCCCCTTATGATGGTATGGGGCTGACTGGAAGCTGCAACTCACTGTCCAGCATCGCCAGAGATGATTGGATCAAATATTGATAGCCTGGGAGATGATCCAAATTTAAATTTAGAAGTGTAGTTTCTACTACTAAAGCATGTCACTTTTTTACTATCTTAAAGTAAAAAAAAAAATTGTATGTCAAACCATTGTAAGTTGGAGACCATCTGTATTCCCTTTAAAAATAACTGCTATCCTTGTTACAAATCTATCCTGTAACAGTTATTCAGCATATGCTACTGATAGAAATTCCTCCTTTTCTCTTTTTCTCTTCCTTCTCTTTATTCACCAATGTTTCCTCATCTTAGATGTCCCAATTCCTCAAATCAAGAATTGTCTGTACCCTTCATTGCATTCTCTCAGCTTTTTTGCCTATTCATCAGGTACACTGCCTGCCTTGAACAGTTATGTCTTGGTTGCTTCTTTTACACTGTGAGTACTTGATCACTGGATAGTGATCTTATTAACATTTTTGTTCCCAGTACAGATCATGTTGTCTTTTACATAGGAAAGATTATAAGTATTTTTCAGATTGATTTAAATTGAAGAACTATATTTCAAAGGTAGGTCAGAATAAATTCATAAGCAGTTACTTTTAACTGTCAATAAATTTGAAGTAATTTTAAAATCAGTGTATGCATTGTTAATCACTTAAGAATATTTATCTCTGATTTCAATTAAAAAAATCTAAGCACAAGGATGACATGAAGCATACAAAATTATAGCCAAAATAATGTTCTTCACATTAATAATCTTATTGGAAATACACCAAAGTTCTGAAACTTCTCTTTAATCTGATCATTTTTACCTAGTACATATACTTGTTTTTTTTTCTTTATGAATGTGATTATAGATGAATTGCTTACTTTTGAGTATGCCTGGAAAATATGTCTTCCTGACTGATGTTACATCATTCCAATTTTGAAGTTTCATATATAACACCAAAGGTACCAGTGCAGCTATTCATTTAAATATATACACATTTGGTTGAAGCTTTCAATCTATGATTATGAAAATCTTTTTTATTTTCTTTTAAATTTAACTTTTCAATATATAACATAATACAAATGTGAACATGAGTTTCCTTTGAAAAGAAAACTTTTAAAAATATTTTATTCTTGTGAATCTAATTTCAGGATTCTAACATCTGTATGGTAATTAGACGAGTGAAGATGAAAATGATATAAATACACCTTAAACTATATCAGTTAATCCGTGTGCAAGTTGTCATTTTTCATCAGGTCAAAACTACTAATTTTTAATATCCCTAGACATAATGTATAATTTCCATATTGTGTCAAAGTGTATTCTGAAATAGACACTGAATGAGGTGATTCTTTGTAAACCAGGATTATTTCAAAATATCCAACCTGTGAATTGGTTGTTATTTGTAGGCATTGTCCTTTGAAGCTATCTGATCATAGATACTCATATTATTCTTATTTGCTCTCAGATGGCCTAAGAATTTGTGGTTTACTTTGCTTTCCATTCCTTCCCCAGCAGCATCTAATAGTCTGCCCTGCTTTGATTTTTTGCCCTATCTCCCCTTGTTGGAATTATGTGGTGACCTGCTAATGGTAGGCATCATTCAGTAAACCCACTGATATCAGCTAAAGTTCTCTTTTTTTCCCTACATTATCTTCTGTCATGTGAGCAACTCCTTCAAAATGTCACCCTTTTTTCTCCTCACATCAACCTGCGTTTAAAGCAGATAAACTTATCTACTTTTTCACGTGTACAACCTAGTAGTTGACTAATGACAGGGAATAAATAAAAAGCACACATGACCATGAAGGGTGATGTCCCTGTAAATTGTTGACACTATCTTAGTTTGGTCCTCAATTATTGTAAAATATATTGGTAGTCTCCCCTGAACCATCATCTCAGTGTCTGCTATTACAAAATAGCTTAAAATGAACAGATTTTTTTTTTTTTCAATTCTGAAGGTTGGGTTCTAAGATCACAGTGCTAATAGGTTTTCTATTTGGTGAGGGCCTGTTTTGCCATAGGTGGCAAATTCTTGCTGTGTCCTCACATGATGGAAATAATGAATGAACTGTCTTGGACCTGTTTCATAATTGACTAATTCTGTTCCTGAGGATTCTGCCCTCATGACCTAATCATATTCATAAACGTCCCATCTCTTGATCATCTTGTGAGTTAAGATTTTAATGTATGAATAGGAGGGCCATAAATATTCAGATAATTACAAATATATAATAAATGAGTGAATTAAAGAAAAAATTTCTTTATGCTTCTAGATCCTCCATTTTCTTTCTCTTTTGGTCTGCTTTAAGACCAAATCTGATGGTCATATCTGAAATATTCCAGCTGTCAGAAATATTCCTTCTTGGACACCTTACATTTCAATACTGAACAAATCCATGTGTACTTCTAATAACTTTCTCAGATTCTCTTGACTATTAAATTAGATTCTACAATACATGAAAATATAGACCTCTATAGAAATGTTACACAGTTCTAATATTAGTATTTCTTAGTGTTTACTATATATGCTACTCATTATTGAATGATTTTGATAGTAGTCATTTATAAATGTTAACTACATACAACAGACAAGTATTATATAAAGTTGTTTTCACTCAGGTTTAAATGTCAGAGACTGATCCTTATATTTCAGAGTAAATTTCAGATTATTATAACAGGATTACTGTCTTATATTGCATATATCAAATATTTGACCATGGAAGTGCTTTTTAATAAATATAGCTTTAGTATAGTTTTTGAATAAACCTAACCCAAATTGTCATCATATCCTTAAGTACCTTATTTTTATTATTAGAATATAATACTTAACAAATATAATAGTTAAGTGCTTGCCTCATACTAACTAAACAGTTGAATAATTCTGAAAGCTTTATCAACTCTAAAACTAAAGCAGAATAAAATGCTTTTAAAATCAATTTGGAAATCATAACACCTGTTCTGATGAGCACACTTGTTTTAAATTGAACAGATGCAAGGTGTGATGATATACCAAATTAAAGTTATGAGTGAAAGATTTCCTTGCAATTACAAGTGATAATAAGGTAGCTCCAGTGTGTGTGTGTGCGCACACACACACACCATATATTTCTGTCAATGAAGAAACTGTTTAATTTCATATAGTTAAATACAATTTGTAAACTTGACTTTAGAAAGGTTATAAGAGAATGTGATGCTTTTCATCAGTAACATTGTATAGCTGTTCTACAGTCACTTTCAAAATAACTAAATTGTATATTAGGAAATAAAAAGAAACTTAATCAAATTAATCCATGCACAAATGTATGCATTTAGATGGACTTATGGATTTAGATGTAGCCAAGTACTAGAAATTCTTAATTGTTAGAATTTGAGCCGTTTTGAATTTTTTCATATTTAATATTAAGAATTCTTACAACAAGGTATATGGGATATAAGGAAAAAATATTCCCACTCCAGTATTTCCACTCCATCTTTGTTGTGTATATTTAGTAATACAATTCATATTAACTTAGTACAATGTTTCATACAAGAGAATAGTACTGCACTGAATTAAGTTAAAGGTAATTATATCAAAATTAATTTCCAGTGCAAAAGGAAACTTCAGTTTACTGATTGGTTATGGGGAATGTGAAAATTCTCAATTATACCAATAAGAGTGCCAAGTAAACACAGCTATTCTATTAGAAAATTAAATAATCTTTCTGTGAACTTTTGAAGTGACATAGAGCAAATATGCCTGCATTCAATTTTCCTGTAAAGGCCTTGTTTCTAAGTGTCACTGAAGAATGTAATAATGAAACCATAGTTTAATGAAATTTTCTCTAGCAAAATTATGCATAATGATAATCAAAAATCAGCCATAGACTAATATAAGGTATTATATAAATAAATACTAAAGTCAGAGATCAGGTAAATTATTGCATGATAAATCAGTTATGAGATGGTGACATTCTAGAATATGGATATTGCAATGGAAATTGAAAGCAAATACGTAGAAATACTTTCTTGAAATGATACTTAACACTACTTGGAGGCATGCTTAATGTGAATAAATAGTAAAAGCAATAAAATTTTCAAACAATAAAGTTTCGTACTGATGAGATTTTGTGTTGTTAAATTTTCTTTAGAACTCGATTGTATATTTCCATCTACCTATCACATTTTGGATGTTCCTGCATGCTTATTTCATTAAGCTTCCATATTAATATTTGTCTTCATTTTAGCCTCTTCCATTATTATTTGATCCCTTGACCCCAACTTTTTTGTAAGTCATACATTTTAGTATTTAATAGCTGCCATCAGGAAGTTTTTGAAAGTTCCCTCTGCTTTCTGTGGAAAAAAAAATGCAAAGACGCATTCATTTTATAAGCTTCAAGATTAATGTATCCACATCAATTCAGAAAATAACTACTGGTAACTTCTTGTTTTTTATTGAGCCTTAAATTAGAACAGCAGTATGTAGACCTGGTGTTAGGTACTGGCATTTATGTACTGACATTCTTTTCTTTTTTTTTTTTTTTTTTTCATGACTGAAGATTGATGTATATAGTCTAAACTCATTTCCAATGCCTGGTCAGTCTTTTCCCAGTACTGCTTTTCTGATAGAAGTGGAAATTTCTCCAAGAAAATAACAAAACCTTCTAACCATACTAAAAAGGAACAATTTAAACTGATATTGAAATTTCGAAATATATACAAAATAGATGGTAATAAATGCAGATTCATGTACCTTTTAGCAAATTTCAAGTTGTATAAACATTTTCCAATTTTTGTACTTTCTATGTAGGAAGGAAAATCTCCATCCCTAGTATGCCCGATTCTAGACTCCTCTCTCTACACGCGCTTCTGCTTTTCCTAAAGTGCCTACCTGAGCAAGCAATATGCCCACCCATCCACTTTTATTCCCCAGCTGTATTCTGATCTGTGATTTACAATGTCTAAATGGATATATGGAAAGAGAAACTAGTACAGAAAGACCAAAGTAAGAAAAGAAATAATACCATGTGACATCAGTAGTTCTAATGAATCGGGAGGAAAAATGTGGGGTAGATGGTTAGTGCAGTGTTGTATGCTAGAGTAAATATATCGGTACTTCCTGTCCAGAAGGCAAAATGTGCCTAGTTCAGAATTGTGTTTTTCCACTTTAATCCTCAAAATTTTCAGATAATGAAAATACTATTTGGAAATTTTTTATGAAAGGACCAAATGCAAATTTTTACAATTTAGTGGTTTTTTTCCTGTACTGTGTATCATAATAGGTAATTGGAGATGTCATTTCAGTCACTGCTCATTTTTTACTATATAAATGTGAAAATTACTCTACAGACCTATTTCTCTGAAATGTTAGTTCTACTGCTATATTCTGGCTTTCTACAAACTACTCCATTGCTTGTATGCCTTGAGATCCAACCAGAGAAGGTGAACATATGGGAGAAGGCATAAACCCAAGCTATCTGCAAGAGAAAGTGAGTGTTATATACCCAAGCCTAGGACAGAGAAGGAACACAAATTTGCTCATCCATCAATCATAGCCTAATGAATATCAGTCTCTTATGATTCTGCCAATCAGATTGATCCATCCTTTTCTTGAGAGGATTGAATAAGAGGTGGAAAAAAGGCTTGATGTATTTTACCAGTACAACTTACTCCAAAGCAGTATTAGGAGGAAGAGGACAGTTCCTTCTAATAATCTCTGCAAAGAAATAATTATTAACCAAATAAGTTTAAGAACATCATCAGCTGTAAGAAACACACAAAGTCCTTATTTTTTATTGTTTTATGGTGTTTTGACTGGTTTTCTCTCTTCTTTCACTTTGCCCCTTGGAGATCTATCATAAAAAGCAGATAAGGGATTGGAAACCTAGGGTTCATATCAGAGAATAAAATTCATGATGTTTTTTAAAGGAGCTGATTGAATATGAGAATAAGAATGTATAGAGGGAACTTTTTATATTAATGTTTTTACTTTCCATTTCTTTAGAATTTGTTCATGAGGAAATGAGGTACCCTATGGTATTATTTCTTTATTGCCATGTAACTTTGCTACCACCACCCTATTTGTGTGTTTATTATCAAATATATTCTGTAATACAGGTGTCATAAGACTGACAGTTAAATTATATACATGCTGTCTTATACAATTCCCTTCAAAATCAGTTTAGAATAAAGAAATCTGCCATCATTTTTATTATCATATAATTACCTTTATTAGTGCTTCTTGTTCTTCTGTGAGGATAATTATGGTCCAGGGTCACTTAATTTCAGTTTTCTCTGTCTCTTTAATATTTTTTCTATTTCAGGATTGCAAGCTCTTCTATTTTGAATCTACTATTGAGCCCCTTTACTGATTTTTTTTAAATAGTCACTGTATATTTTATATTTTAGTTGTAAAAGGACACAATACCTTCATTTTATTTATTTATGTTATATTTGAGGATTGAACCTGTGCCCCACACATGCTGGGAACAAATTCTACCACTGAGCTACAACGACAGCCCAGTTGCTATATTTTTATGTGTAGAATTTCAGTTGTTTCTCTTAAATAATTTCTGTCTCTTCTTCTATGTCTCTTTGACACTGCAGAGTTGCCAAAATTTCCTTAATATTTTTTAAACATGGTTTTCTTTATGGATTTGAACATATTTATAATGGATGATTTGACTTCTTTATAGGTGAAGTCTGATTTCTGTGCCGTCTCACCATAAATTTCTATTGCCTGCTTTGTTTCCTGTGTATCAGGTGTACTTTTTTCTTGTCATGTCTTGTAATTTTCTTTTTGAACTTAGACATTTTACATAGTATGTTGTAGAAACTCTGGATATCGATCCCCCTAATCTGGTGATTTTTATTGTTATTATTGTGGACCATTTACCTATTTTGTGATCGGGCTCTACTATTTAGTAATAAGTATAAAGAGCAGATGCGTATATTTCCCTGGCTTCCCTCTGATGTCTCTCCTCAGGGGATGCACCTAAGGACATGTGTATAGTCACCCTTGGACGACATTGGTTTTAGGAGGACTCTATTTTAGTGCCTCATTCCCTGATCTCTCTGTTAGAATATCTTCCTCTGCTGGTATTAGGCCAAGATTTTAGGCTCCATTAATTTCCTGCTAATTGCTGTATTGTTTTGGACAGTACCTTGGGGTATAAATTGCTCCACACTGTGATCTAATTAAACTCAAGCCCCTTTGAAAGGCAGTTTCTGAGGCAAATCTTTGAGTATTTTTTTTTTTTTTACCTCTGGAGGACTGGTCTAAAGTGTATCTTTTCCTGGTTCTTTCTGTGAAATATCACTTGTATGGATTATCTTTCTGCTCCAAATTGCTTACCACCAAAATCTCCATTGATTTGAGAGCATCCTTAGGCTTGAACTTCCCTACACTGTTTCAATATCCCCATTCCTTTGGTGGAATACTTTCAAGCTATCTTTCCTTAGGGGTTGCTTTTTTCTGAGTCCTCATTCTAAAGTTGGGGGTCAGTGGCCTGCTTTGCCTAAAGTAGCAGCTCTGTTTTATGAGCAAAGTCTCTAGTCTTGGATCTCCTCAGCTTATCACTCCCAGTATGTCACCTCTGCCCCAGGAACATGTTAGTTCCCAGACTCCAATACATAGGTTAGAATCTCTGTGCTCTATGAATAGGGAATGGATCAAGGAAGGGTGCCCCCATTTTCTATGGTGTACTCACCAGGAGTTCATCCTCTTTTACATTGAACTTCAGTGTATGAGAAATACATAGTAGCCTAATGCCTAATCATAATGTCTAAGTCATGTGTCTCATTTCATCTCATGTAGGCAATGTGTCACTTCACATCATCACCATACGAAGATGGATAAGTACAATGCAAGATACTTTGAGGGAGAGGCAAAGCCTACCTTCACATAATTTACTAGAGTATATTGTTGTTTTGCTCTATTTTACTATTGTTAATCTTTTTCTGTGTTTAATAACAGTTACATACATAGGTCTTACCTATATTTACATAGGTATGCACATATGTATTGTTTGGTAGGTATGTATATGTAAAATAGTTGATGCAAGTTTTGGTACTATCTATGCATTATAGGCATCCCATGGGGATCTTGGAATAGATCTTCTGCAGATACAGAAGACTTATGTATCCAGAACTGAACACTTGTGCAGAGTGCTAACCAATTCCTTAATTTATAATAAAAATGTAATATGGTAATCAGGATGAAAATTCATAAAATCACTAATTGAATATTATTCCTATAGCAGCTTGACACAATCAACAGAAAATTGAAGACTATGAAACTTATTGTTGGATGAAATGTAGTTTTGGATAATAGACAAGAATTTTCTGACAGTTCTTATATTCACTGGTTTCATTTAAAGGAGTTTTAGAATTTTCTTTCTAAGAATGCTGTCTCCATAAGAATAGAATGTGTAAAATGTTAGCTTAGTCCACATAAATTTGTTTTATCAAAGTAAATAACCTAAGCATTGAGCTGTTGATACTACATATATTTATATTTTTTACTTCTATTAGTTAAATATCATTTTAAGATCCCAGATTGTTTAGCTTATACCCACTATGTAGTACCTGAAGTGAGATGAACCTCTATGCTTTCTTTCATTTGGTATTGACTGAGTGGCTTTTACCCAATCTCCTTCTATTGTGTTATGCACTCTACTGGGCTTTTGGTATGTAGAATGAATGAGAAATGGTTTCTTTGGCCAAAAGATGAAGATAATCACTTCGCACAAAGTAGGAATAAATTTTTATAGGTATTATTGAAGAGATACTCACAAGGTGTCATGTAAACACAAAAAGCAGATTCCCTGGAGTATAGGGTAAAGCTTCAAAGAAATCATGAAGGTGAAGTCATTTGAGGTGGGTTATAAATTGATTGTTCTGAATATGTTAATATGTAGGAAGGCCATTTCTGGCACAGAGAAGAAAAAACACAGAAACATGAAATAAGGAATATGATTTGGGGTTTAAGGGGTGATGAAAAGTTTAGGTATTTGGGAAGATCAGTGAATGGGATGGGGAAGGATAGTGAAATGGAGTAGAAGGAACAAATGGTGGGTTGAAGGCAGTATGTAAAGAACATTTTTGACTTTTTATTTTATTTATTTCTTTCTTTTAAAGAATTCAGACTTCATTCTATAAGCATAGGGAAGTCAGATGCTTTTTAACCTTTAGAGTGATATGATATAGTCAGATGTTTACAATACTAACTCTGGCTGCATTTTGACCAATTGAAGAGTATTGTGCTTATATATTTTTTCAGTAGTCTATGTCAGAGTAAGTCAGAGTTGGATAAAAACAGTTGGATACAAAACAGCTTTTTTCTTGTATGTAATGCAGTGTTCCTTCTCAATCCCCTATCTGCTTCAGAAAATATAGTTCATCTTGTTTTATGAAACCTGTAAACCTGCCAGCCTGGGCTAATTGTTTTAATGATGCCCATATTGTAAGGAAAGCATATTCTAATTTGAAAAAATATATATGTAAATATATATTATGTAGATATTTATGTATGTATGTGTATATGTGCACTTGTATATATACTATGCATATATCACATATATATATAATGCCTTTGAAATTATACATTTTATTTCATTGAGGGAATTGAAGTATATAGTGAAATGTTTTGAAATGTTTCTTCTAATGATATTATGTACTACTTACATGATGTAACAGGCATTTAGAAAAATATAGTCTATTTTTATTATTTTTTAATATTTATTTGAATATATTATTTAAAGTATTCAGTTCTAATAATGAAAAATTGGTAAATATTTAATAACTTCATCTACTGTGTAGGTTGTTTTAAAGTGAATTACTTTCTCCCAATGGACTATAATGAGAAAAAAATATATCAGTGCATACATATGCAAACCACTTGATTTGGTAGTTGACATTTACATATCACTTTTATAAATGATTTTCAATTGCTATTCAGAATTCACTCTGTTACTAACTTTAGCTGAAGATTTTTGAGTAGGTCACTATAAAGCACCTAAATAATTCAGCCACTGAGCTCCTCTTTTTTTCAGATTTTTTTCCTATGCAACACACACACACACACACACACACACACACACACTCTGTCTTAATTCTGTTATTTTTCAGAGATACCTACACATGATCTTTTGTCATGAAATCCTATCCAACATACATTTTTTAAGCCTGCTTATTTTAATTTTTTACATTTGTGCCCCTGCTGGGAAGCTCATCTATAATTGGTTGCTTTTCCTAAATGTTGCCAGCTACAGTCCCATCAGCATTGTGGATGCTGCTATCAAGTTAACACATGGTGTGTGTAGATTTATAAAAGTTGGAATGAAATTATATTAGAGATACTAGGTCAAGAATAGATAACCCCATGACCATCTGGTCCTATATCAGTTCATTTCTCTTATAATTCAGAAATTAGTTCATGTTTTGGGAGTGCATGGGATATGAATTACACCTTGAAACTTTACCTTATATGGGAGTCCCTTGAAATTTATGAATTATCCTGTTAGAGAAAAATTTTAAGTACTTAATAGCACAAATAAAATTTCTGATCTTTATGTTTCCTGCATACCTTTAGGATCTAGAAAAAAATGTTTTTCATTTTGACATCCTGTTGTTGTTTTCATTGTCATGAGCATTAGAATGATATATATTGCTTCCTGATTGAGTAGACTATATTAGCAGGCTTACACTGTACTTCTCAAAGTATAATTTATCTTTACTATTTGAAGCTTAGAGTGTTTATAATTTACTTTGAAGTAGCAGATATCAGCACCCTAATTAACACCTTCTACCATTCCTCTTCTGGTGTTTGAGAAATTGGCGGCACTACAAATGAAACAGAGGCTGTGAAACTAAACATGAACCTGACACAGATGGACATCAGTTGTATTTCATGGCCCTTGGGGTTCTTCCAAACTTATCATGTGCAATAATTCCCTGAATCCTGATTCCAATCTCTTAGTGCCATGTTTCCCCACATTGTTCATTGCCCAAATCTTAATCTTATACACCATGCACCAATATTAGTAAGAGAACAGATAAATCTGGCCCTTGCTACATTTAATGTAGGTATAGGATATGATTGGAAGAAGAAGGAAAAAGGAAAATTATATGAGAACACCTCAGCATTATTAATATTTTTTTGTATACATGTTATACTACTTCCTGGCACAAAAGTGGCCTATAGTTTATAAGAATAGTAAAAAATAGACTATAAATCAATTTAATAAAGAAAAATATTTTAAAATATTGGTTCATGATGTTAATAAGAGTTTCATGCTAACTAATACATTTACTTGGATCTTTTCATCCATGTCTAACTGTATTTCACAAAATCTCAGGTCCTAGAGTTCTACCTAGAATAAGAATTACCTGTATCACATATGATCAGAAATCAGTATTACCATATAAAATATATTTGTATATCTTAGGAAAATGAAGAAAATATTATCACTATATAATTGAATACATTTGGGGCATGAATATTGGAATAGATGTGTTCATTCTTTTCAGGTCTTGAGAACTGGTACAAGGTGATATTGTTAAAGCCACCATTATATGGGAATTCTCCACTCATATTATTAGTTTATATTTTTAATGTAAGGAAGAGACCCTGACTCTGATTACCTTAATAAAGGGAAGAGAACTTATCAGAAGAATAGCAGATCAGATACATAGTTTTTTGTTATTCATCACAGATCTCAAGGATGAACATGAAAGGAAATTTCTGAGAAGCACAAAAACGGTGTTTTATGAATAGTTTCTCTAGAACATTCTAAAAAATATAACCCTATTCTAACAATTTTCTCTCCAAGTTCCCAAGGGAGTATCTGACTGGTCTAGGCTGAGACACCCCTTAGACTGATATGGGGGGCTAGCACCGTGGTTGACAATACTACCAGGATCCCATTAATTGGGAAAAGGCATTGCTCATTTTTCTTTCTTTTCCAATTTCTGAATTATATTCTTGACTGAATCTCTTTATCCTTGTGGTTTCAAAAGAAATAAGATATAGAACTTCTTCCCTGCTAAAATAACAGCTATATCCTTTTTTTTTTTTTTTTTTTTTTTTTTTGCGGTGCTTGGGATTGAACCCACGGCCGTGTGCTTGCAAGGCAGGCATTCTACCAACTGAGCTATACCCCCAGCCCTATATTTTTAATAATTTGTAAACTGAGGCTAATGATCATGAAAAAGACAAGCAAATTATGCTATCAGTCCTTATTGCCCCATTTCCTCTGTTTGTTTTGTTTTTCCCAGTGGAATTGTGAGTCTTTGTTCCAGGAATGTACTTTCATTTAGATGAGATTAAAAAAATGTAAGCAACTGGGCTGATGATGTTTAGGTTGGTATTTCATGGATACATGAAGTATTTTACCTGTTAGAGGCTGGAAAGATGGTGCAGATACCCTACCATTGTAGGCACTTTTTTTTCATTTTAAAACACTGAGAAAGGGAAGCTATGTATTTTTTTTCCTGTTTTCTTTACCTGAAGAAGTTTCGTAATTTTTTCTGTTTCTTTTCTTGGGTGAAGTTCCCATTTTCTTCCATTTTTCTTCAGTGTAGTCTTCTAAGAGATCAATGCTGTGTCACAACAACTTGAGAGTCTCTTAATTGATAGTCTTTCTCCTAGACAACTTAAATAAAAATATATGGCTGCCATCCAGTGATTCCCAACAGACCCAACAGACATTAACTAAAATACCTATTTTGTACAAAAAATTATAGAAGTTTACCTAGCTCAGGGGCCTACTTTTCTCTACTTGCATGGATTCTCTGACTCACTTAGGAAAGGAAATGCTTCTATTCTCTTCCTTTATTGGTTTTTATCAACATATCTTTAGAATGCAAGGAAAATGACAACTATAGTTTTAGGAGTGGAGTCTGACATTATTCACATATCACTCATAAATGAGGAAAGTAAAGTACAATCCACTATTTACAGTAAATGTTCTCATCTTCCTTCTTGCTGTGCCATGAAGTAAACTAACTTTGATCTAATCTGGTCCAGACTCATCCTAATTCTGTCATATCATCAGTCTCTTTAGTTTTAAACTGTCCCATTTGAAGACTACTTTCTCTTTAAAAGTCATCTGCTTCTTTCTAAAAAATCATCTGGAGTATGGACAAGGTAGTTTCATGACATTGTGTAACTGAGAGGAAATGGGTCCCCTGAATGCATCTTTGAAGTGTTTGGCTTGTTTTCCATGTCCAAACTAGAGGCAGAAATGCTCTTACTATTTTTCACAATTTTTTGAACACTTGGATTCCTCTTAACTAAAGCATGAGGAAGGGAAAATAGAGATGTGCATCCCCATCACCTACATCTGCCTTGTTTTTTTATCCTCTGAGTTTAAAGGAAAAATAAAAAAAAAAACATTCTCAGATTTTAAAAATATTAATCATATTATAAGTAGATAATAGAACTCATATATTTTTACCTTTTTTGTTATACCATTCCCTTTATCTCCTTTTCACCTTCATTAAATATTTGATATGTTATATTTGATTTATTGAAATAATTTTTAACTTGTCTTTGTCTCTTTTTCTCTTCCCACTCTGGGTTATTCTGCACCCTATTGTCAGACTATTCTGATCTTTCTGCTTTGTTTACACCATTTGTTTTTCACTAAAACATTCCAGAATTATGTCTCATCATTTATCTTGTATTTTCTTTTAATCCCATGCCTGCTGAGTCCTAAGGCCCTTTTCTTATTGTAATTTTCTTACTGCATTACCGTTAAATTAATTTGTTCCTCATGCCTTTCGTAATCATATTATCCATTACTGATAAAACATCCATACACTGCTTCTTTTTGTGCATACATATGGAGGCAATTATTATTAATATGTTTACTGCTTCTTTAGAGCACAGATTACACCCCCCCCTCAGTAAAACTACCTCCCTATCGGAACTTCCTTCTATAGCTTCACTGGAATATTTAGTCTGTAGGACACATGTGATTTGACATTATTAGTATGTCCATTTCCTTTTTTCTTTGCATCTATCTTCCCTTCTCACTCAGTTTTAAGTATCTTGAAGAATCCTGCTTAATATTTTTCTACAGGTTTTGTAATATCTAATAGAAAGTATTGAGCACTAAATATTTATTAAGCAAAATCTAGTAAGAGTTAAAAATAAAAACAGACTCATTGAATTTGGACGATAAGTATTTTGCTTTGTTGTTGCTTTTTTGTATTTTTTATATTTTCATTCATAAATATGTACTATTATAGTTTAAAACTATAATAGTTCAGCAATACTGAAATTTAATTATCTTGTGATCCAAGCAATTAAAAGGTTCAATATTTGCAAAGCATCAGTATGTCCGCAGTTAATCATAATACAGTATTTCTGGTGTTCATTTCTAAACATTTTATCTACAATATTAACTTAGATTATTTGCAACATGCTGTTTCTCAACTGTGACCCTGATTATTCACTTGTACTTTATTTCATTGTTGAAAAGAGGCCCTCAAATCCTCATTATTTTAAACTAAATCAACCTGACAAGAATCTAATAAAATTAGAGTTGTTCAGGATATTTAGTTCACCCGAGATTTGAACTGAATCAAAGAAAATTGAGTAGAGTCTGTAAATACTCAAGGCTTTTTATTTTAATCAATGGCCATGTTACATTTGTATTTCAATAATTTAAGGATTTTGATATAACACTTCCTTAGTTTTTGTGTACGTGAAATGAGAGGATGGCTTTGTATGATATCTGTTTGTTTCTAGCACTTATATTGTGTCACTGTATGAACTATTTGGTAGATTCTGTAGGGAAATGCATGTGCCAGAGTTAGAGGAGATTCACAAATGGTAGTTTTCTATGTAAATTTAAGACATACTTGAAAATAGGAAACACTTTACTCCTTGAATAATAAAGGTATAGGATCCTCTCTTAATTTGCATGCTAGAACATTCTTTGAAATATAAGTAGAAAGAGCTTACAACTTGAATGAAGATCACAAGAGAAATGTAACTATTTGATTGAACAGGGCAATTAATATATTCAAAAACTACTTTGGTTGAAAAAGAGCAATGATATATTCCTAAAGAAGGGCCACTTGATTTTTTCCTATTGGAGTAAGATGGTTTTCAACCCTAAAATAACTAAAGATTTTGAAGAAACTGCCAGAAAAAAAAAGACTGCAGTAAATGTTGAATTCAGGGCATAGGTTTTCCATTTTCTCAACAACCTTAACAATATCCTAAGAGTAATATTTTCTCAAGGATGAAATGTTCTCCTTCAATTGCTACATAGAAAAAGGGCACACATAAATTTATTGTCTTTTTTCTCACTTTTTTTTAAATTTATTTATTTTTTTAATTTACTTATTGATTCATTGAACACAAATGGAGTACAGCTATGGTTTCACTGGTTGTACACAAAGTAGTCACACCATCTGTGCGTTCATGCATGTACACAGGGCAATGGTATCTGTCACACATTCTGTTATTATTTTTACCCCCCACCCGCCCCCACCCTCCCTTCCCTCTATGCTATCTATACTTCCTCCATTCTTGCCACCCTTCCCCCCCCGCATTATGCATCATCATTCATTTATCAGAGAGACCATTCGGCTTTTGGTTTTTGGGGATTGGCTGATCTCACTTAGCATAACAGTCTCCAACATCATCTATTTACCTACAAATGCCATAATTTTATTCTTCTTTATGGCTGAGTAATATTCCATTGTGTATATATACCACAGTTTCTTTATCCATTCATCTACTGAAGGGCATCTAGGTTGATTCCATAATCTAGCTATTGTGAATTGAGCAGCTATGAACATTGATGTGGCTGCATCACTGTAGCAATCTGATTTTAAGTCCTTTGGGTATAGGCCAAGGAGTGGGATAGCAGGGTCAAATGGTGGATCCATTCCAAGTTTTCTAAGGAATCTCCACACTGCTTTCCAGAGTGGCTGCACCAACTTGCACTCCCACCAGCAATGTATGAGTGTACCCTTTTCCCCACATCCTCGCCAACACCTGTTGTTGCCTGTGTTCTTGATAAAAGACATTCTAATTGGGGTAAGATGAAATCTTAAGGTGGTTTTGATTTGCATTTCTCTTATAACGAGTGATGTTGAACATTTTTTCATAAATCTGTTGATTGCTTGTAGATCTTCCTCTGTAAAGTGTCGGTTCATTTCTTTGGCCCATTTATTGATTGGGTTATTGATGTTCTTGGTGTAAAGATTTTTGAGTACTTGGTAGATTCTGAAGATTAGTGCTCTATCTGAAGTATGTGTGGCAAAGATTTTCTCCCACTCTGAAGGCTCTCTCTTCACATTGCTGATTGTTTCCTTTGCTGAGAAAAAGCTTTTTAGTTTGACTCTATCCCAATCATTGATTACTGCTTTTATTTCTTACGCTTTGGGAGTCATGTTAAGGAAATCTGGTCCTAGGACAACATGATGAAGATTTGGACCTATTTTCTCTTCTATTAGGTGCAGAGTCTCTGATCTGATTTCTAGGTCATTGATCCACTTTGATTTGAGTTTTGTACAGAGTGAGAGATATGGGTTTAGTTTCATTTTGCTGCATATGGATTTCCAATTTTCCCAGCACCATTTGTTGAATAGGCTGTCTTTTCTCCATTGCATGTTTTTGCCTTCTTTGTCAAGTATGAGATACCTGTATTTATGTGGGTTTGTCTCTGTTTCCTCTATTCTGTACCATTGATCTACCTGTCTATTTTGGTACCAATACCATGATGTTTTTGTTACTATTGCTCTGTAGTATAGTTGGAGGTCTGGTATTGTGAAACCCCCTGCTTCGTTCTTCCTGCTAAAGATTGCTTTAGCAATTCTGGGTCTCTTATTCCTCCAAATGAATTTCATGATTGCTTGCTCTATTTCTATGAGGTCCGTCATTGGGATTTTAATTGGAATTGCATTGAATTTGTATAGCACTTTTGGAAGTATGGCCATTTTGACAATATTAATTCTGCCTATCCAAGATCATGGGAGATCTTTCCATCTTCTCAGATGCTCTTTAACTTCTTTCTTTAGTGTTCTGTAGTTCTCAGTGTAGAGGTCTTTCACATCTTTTGTTAGATTGATTCCCAAGTATTTTATTTTTTTTGAGGTTAATGTGAATGGGGTAGTTTTCCTAATTTCTCTCTCAGAGGATGCATCACTTACAAATAAAAATGCATTAGATTTATGAGCATTAATTTTATATCCTGCTACTTTACTGAATTCATTAATGAGTTCTAGAAGTTTTCTGGTGGAATTCTTACTATCTTCTAAATAGAGAATCATGTCATCAGCAAATAGGGATAGTTTGATCTCTTCTTTTCCTATTTGTATTCCTCTAATTTCTTTGGTCTGTCTAATTGCTCTGGCTAGAGTTTCAAGAACAATGTTGAATAGTAGTGGCGAAAGAGGGCATCCCTGCCTTGTTCCAGTTCTCAGGGGGAATGCTTTCAATTTTTCTCCATTTAGAATGATGTTAGCTGTGGGCTTAGCATAAATAGCCTTTACAATGTTAAGGAATGTCCCCACTATCCCTATTTTTTCTAGTGTTTTGAGCATGAAGGGGTGCTGTATTTTATCAAATGCTTTCGCTGCGTATATTGAAATAATCATGTGGTTCTTGACCTTAAGTCTGTTGATGTGGTGAATTACATTGATTGATTTCTGGATGTTGAACGAACCTTGCATCCCTGGGATGAAACCCACTTGATCATGGTGCACTACCTTTTTAATATGCTTTTGTATGCGATTCGCTAAAATTTTGTTAAGAATTTTTGCATCTATGTTCATTAGAGATATGGGTCTGAAATTTTCTTTCCTTGATGTGTCCTTCTCTGGTTTTGGTATCAGGGTGATATTAGCTTCATAGAATGAGTTTGGAAGGGTTCCCTCCTCCTCTATTTCATGAAATACTTTGAGGAGTATTGGAATGAGCTCTTCTTTGAAGGTCTTGTAGAACTCGGCTGTGAATCCATCTGGTCCCGGACTTTTCTTTGTTGGTAGGCTTTTGATGACTTCCTCTATTTCATTGCTTGAAATTGATCTATTTAAGTTGTGTATGTCCTCCAGATTCAGTTTGGGTGGCTCATATGCCTCTAGGAACCTGTTGATGTCTTCCAGGTTTTCTATTTTGTTGGACTATAAATTTTCAAAGTAGCTTCTTATTATGTTTTGTATTTCGATTGTATCTGTTGTCATATTTCCATTTCCATCGCGAATTTTAGTAATTTGGAGTTTCTCTCTCCTTCTCTTTGTTAGCGTGGCTAAGGGTTTATCAATTTTGTTTATTTTTTCAAAGAACCAACTTTTTGTTTCGTCAGTTTTTTGAATTGTTTCTTTTGTTTCAATTTCGTTGATTTTAGCTCTGATTTTGATTATTTCCTGTCTTCTACTACTTTTGGTGATGATCTGTTCCTCTTTTTCTAGGGCTTTGAGCTGTAATGTGAGGTCATTGATTTGTTGACTTTTCATTCTTATTTAAATGCACTCCCTGCAATGAACTTTCCTCTTAGCACTGCTTTCATAGTATCCCAGAGATTTCAATATGTTGTATCTTTATTCTCATTGACCTCTAAGAATCTTTTAATTTCCCCCCTAATGTCTTCTGTTATCCATGTATCATTCAATAGCATATTATTTAATCTCCAGGTCTTGGAGTAGTTTCTGTTTCTAACTTTCTCGTTGATATCTAATTTCATTCCATTATGATCTGATAGTATACAAGATAGTGTCTCTATGTTTTTGTATTTGTTAAGAGTAGCTTTGTGGCATAACATATGGTCTATTTTAGAGAAGGAACCATGAGCTGCTGAGAAGAAAGTCTATTCGCTTTTTGATGGATGGAATATTCTATATATGTCCGTTAAGTCCAAATTAGCGATTGTGTCATTGAGTCCTATAGTTTCTTTATTCAATTTTTGTTTGGAAGATCTGTCCAACGGTGAGAGAGGAGTGTTAAAGTCTCCGAGTATTATTGTGTTTTGGTCTATTTGATTCCTGAAATTGAGAAGGATCTGATTGACATACATGGATGCACCATTGTTTGGTGCATAAATATTTATGATTGTTATATCCTGTTGATTTATGCTTCCTTTAAGCAATATGAAATATCCTTCTTTATCCCTTCTGACTAACTTTGGTTTGAAATCTGCTTTATCTGAAATGAGAATGGAAACCCCAGCTTTTTTACTCAGTCCGTGTGCATGGTATGCTTTTTCCCAACCTTTCACCTTTAGTCTGTGGGCATGTTTTTCTATGAGATGAGTCTCTTGAAGGCAGCATATTGCTGGGTCTTTCTTTTTAATCCAGTCTGCCAGTCTATGTCTTTTGTTTGATGAGTTTAGGCCATTTACATTCAGTGTTATTATTGAGATATGACTTGTATTTCCTGTCATTTTAGCTTTTTTAGTGTTTTTAGCTTAACTTTGTTTCTCCTTTGATGGACTCTTTCTTTAGGATAGTTCCTCCCCATGATGACTGAGATTGTTATTTTTCATTTCTTCCTCTTCGAATATTTTGTTGAGAATGTTCTGTAGGGCAGGCTTTCTCTTTGTGAATTCTTTAAGATTTTGTTTATCATGGAAGGATTTTATTTCATCATCAAATCTGAAGGTAAGTTTTGCTGGGTATAAGATTCTTGGTTGGCATCTGTTTTCTTTCAGAGCTTGAAATATGTTGTTCCAGGCCCTTCTTGCTTTTATGGTCTGGGCTGAGAAATCTGCTGATATACGTATCGGTTTCCCCCTGTAGGTAATCTGATTCTTTTCTCTCACAGCCTTTAAAATTCTCTTTGTTTTGTAAGTTAGGCATTTTCATTATAATGTGCCTTGGTGTGGATCTGTTGTAATTCTGTGCATTTGGTGTCCTGTAAGCTTCTTGTAATTGATTTTCCATCTCATTCTTCATATTAGGGAAATTTTCTGATAATATTTCCTTGAATAGATTATTCATACCCTTGGTTTGTATCTCTGTGCCTTCCTCAATCCCGATTACTCTTAAATTTGTTCTTTTCATGATGTCCCATATTTCTTGGAGAGTTCATTCATTTTCCTAACCATCTTCTCTGTTTGTTCGACTTTGTTTTCAAGATTAAATATTTTGTCTTCATTGTCTGAGGTTCTGTCCTCCAAGTGATCTATTCTGTTAATTATGCTTTATTTTGAGTTTTTAACTTGGTTTATTGTTTCCTTCATTTCCTTGTTTCCTTCAAGAATTTCTGTTTGTTTTTTTCTCAGAATTTCTATCTCTTTATTGAAGTGATTTTTTGCTTCCTGCAATTGCTCTATTAGCTGATTATTCATAGCCTGAATCTGCTCTCTTGTCACATCATTCTCTTCTCGGATCACTTTAATTATGAACATTCTGAACTCCCTTTCTGTCATTCCTTCTACCATGCTGTCTTTGGGTTCTCTTGATATATCATCTAGGTTTGATTGGGACACTTTCTTCCCATGTTTTCTCATGGTGCTCATGTATCTTCCCCTCTGTTGCTTGAGGGGTGCTTGATCAAGTGGTGACCCAAGAAAGGTGGTGTCCCACTACCTCCAGGTTGGGAATGATGAATGCTTCTGGGCAGAGGCAGCCTAGTGTTGATAGACAATTAGATACAGCAAGGTATTAGAGTCTGGGCCTAGGTGTGGGCCTGGGCACTAGATCAAGTTGGGGTGATGTCACAGAACTGTGCTCAGTGATGGAGACACTGGGCTTGAGAGCCCAGGCTGACCTGAACTCCTCGCTGGGGTTTCAGGCGGTGGCAGGTGGTTGCTCTCTCCTGGGGACACTGTAAGCTGGCGCCAAAGGCCCTAATCTCCCCGCTGGAGTCAGCAATCCCAGAGGCTCCCGGCTGGACCTCTCCAGACACCGCTGGAGGCCCCAGGGAGCTGGAGATGGCCCCTCTCTGCCAGGGAAGCTGCCAAAATGGTGCGGAGGAGTTCCAACTCCCCGCCGGAGTCAGTGATTCCAGAAGCTCCCAGCCAAACCTCTCCAGAAGTCGTGGCGAGGCCCCAGGTAGCCTGATATCCTCGGTCTCTGCCTGGGAGGTTGCTGGCTGGTGCTGGAGCGCGGCCAGTGACTTCAAAGCCGCTGCTGGGGACCCGCACTCACTTGCTGGCTGGCGCAGACCCAGGTCGGTGGCTCTGAAGCAGCTGCAGGGTCCGACGCTCCCGGTTGGTAGCTGCCCGTGGTGGGGCCGAGCCCAGCCTGGCTGAGTTGGTTCCAGAGCGGCAACTGGGGACCCCTTATATGTGCTTTGAATATAAAATCTTGTTGAGAGCCATTTTCCTGCTGTTTGAATCCTGAGCAACTAGGAATCCACGGAGCAAGTAGGAATGCAGCCTTCCTCTAGCCTGCCATCTTGAATCTCCAATTTATTGTCTTAATATTTGGATGTACTGGCCATCTTTTTTCCACTACTGTTTTTTCTTCACCTTATTTCCAATATTTTCTGGATATTACTCCACAGTAATATATGGAGATTATTCACATCCCTTTTTCATAGGAACACAGAAGCTAACCCACAATAAGGGGAGCGGGAAGAATAGAAGTTCATTGGATTAGACAAAGGGGAATGAGGGAAGGGAGGACGAATGGGAATAGGAAAGATAGTAGAATGAATCAGATACAACTTATCTGTGTTGATATGTGAATACACCACAGTTAATCTTACTATCATGTATATCTACAAGACTGGGGTCCTAATTATAAGATATATTCCACTGTGGTTTTTGAGAAAAAAAAAAAAGTGTGTTTATCTTTGAGTTGGGTTGTACCCAGGTATGATTTATAAAAGAAAAATCTACTTGAGATATATACAGAGTTGAGGGCTGTTTTCTCTCTGGCTGGATCTACAAATAAATGGTCAAGCCAAGCATAGGAAGACAAACATCCCATATTCTCATTCATGTGTTCAGTATAGAAAAAAATTGAACTCTAAAACTACAGATTCGAATGGTGGCTACCAGAAGGGGATAGGGAACATGGGGAGATGATAACCAAAGGGTACAAAATGCTCAGGAAGACAGAAGGAATAAAGTTTGATTTTGTGAGATATTTTGCAGAGTGTGGTCTATAAAACTAAATGTTGAATACAGTACATATCAATGTCACTGGAATGATTGATACAGAATATTTTTATCATAGAAAATGTTAAATGATTGTGGTGATGAGTGAATTCATTGGCTTGCTTTGGCCATTTCACTTTACATTAAAAATAATAATTTCAGACTGGATGCGGTGACACACACCTGTAATCCCAGCAGCTCAGGAAGCTGAGGCAGGAGGATCACAAGTTCAAAGCCAGCCTCAGTAAAAGCAAGTTAGTAAGCAACTCAGTGAGAACCTGTCTCTAAATAAAATTCAAAATAGGGCTGGGGATGTGGTTCAGTGATCGAGTGCCCCTGAGTTCAATTCCCAGTACCCACCCCCTCAAAAAAAAAGTGTCTACAAGATACCACAGGAGGAAAGGTCAGAAATATAAAGGAGAATTCCAGTGTTTACCTAACTCCAAACGATTATTATTACTGTCAAGGCACGCAGACCTATGATACATATGACAAATTCAGTATTTCTCCTGGGGTATATTGTAATATGTTTTTATAACATATGCCAGGCAACTGGTATTTATTTCATATTGTGAAGTATAATTTTCAATGGAGAAAGGAAAATTACATCATTCCATCCCTTCAGAAATCTCATCTTTATACTGGGGATCTAGCATTATTAATGCATTTTTTCTGGGTTTTCATTTTACTCATTCATTCACAAAGATCATTTTTATACCATAGGCCATAAACCTCATAAGTCAAGGGAAATATTAAAAACCATAACATTCTTTCTCTATTGAAGCATGCCATTGTGGGAGAAAAGACATATTTATCTATAAACTACAATGTAAGCAGATTGTTTAAGTGTGTGAAAAGGAAATGAAAAGCAAAAAACATAAGAGAGCAGTTGTAGTTAAGGTGATCCTAAAGGATTATTATGAGTATTCCATTCAGCTCAAGGTAGGCAGGGAGGAGTAGGCAGGAAAAATCCAGGTAACATGGAAATAATTTGTAATATATGATATATTCTTGATGTGAAAAGATTTGTCAGGAGGTTTTGACTCCAGAAATGGGTATTATTGAGATATGAGAGTAAAATAGTAATTTTGCAGATGATGGTGACCTTGAAAGTCACATTCAGGAATTTGGATTATATTCTGGCAGATTCTGGAGAGATATTGCAGGATTTTGAGCAGCTTGCACAGTAAAAGGTTTACTTGTAAGAGTGCAGAGTTGGCTAGGTTAAAATGACTAATGGAGAAAAAGGACATTTTTGAGCTGCTGCCATAGTTTAGAGTAGTCTAGAGTCAAATGATAAGAAAACTTACCAAGTGAGTAGAAATAAAATAAAAAGTTAGGAACATATCAGGATATCTAAACAGTATAAAATAGCCACTTAAATGGCTATGAGAGACAGCAGCGAGTATTAGAGCAGTGTGAGAAAGGATAGATCTAGGAGGAAAACATCATGTATTCTGAGACATGGTGCATTTGTGGTAATTGAGGAGCTTTGGACATTTAGGAAGTAAGGCCAGAGGTCATCTGAGAGTCACAGAGTTATGGACTTATCCACAGAAGTGTCTATAACAGCAGTGGGAGGAGAGTAAGCATGTTGAATATAGAAAATAAGCCATCCCATAATAAGACTCTGGAGAATGGTCAATATAAGGAACAGCAAGCAAAGATAGACATTTGTCAGTCATGGTTTTAAGAAGTTAAGGCAACTTCTTAAAAGGATAATCAGCTAATTATATTAGTTGAGGATAATCAACTAATGTTTCAGCCATTTTAGAGTGACTGTACACTTTATATGCCTGCAATAGAATTCTCACCACATGAAATTTCAACGAGATAAATTTGGTTACTCAGGAAGAAAATAAGGTCATGACATAAATTTGAAGGCTAACAGAAGTTACATAATCCATCTTCTATAAATTATTATGTAGGTGGATGTACATTTTAAAGATTCAAATGTTAAGTTCTTTTACTCATGATAACAATGTATTTCCTATCAAAATTCCATGGAGAGATAATAGACCATTATTTATTCTATACTGAGTATAGATGATGAAGATGATGAAGATTAAAAATAGCTCATGAATAAAAGAAGGAGAAACTCTATATGTGGAATTTTATGCAATCATGGTAACAATTCCTTGGAGTCTGTTATGTAAATACGTGTAATTATGATAATTTCAAAAGACACGTTATTTAGTCAGTAGTTTAACAGCTCCTTCACAAAACAATTACTTTCAGAACTTGGGAGAAGTATAGCACTACTTTACATAAAAATGAAAGTGATTTTAACATTTCAAGTGAATTTAAAATGTATTTTTAAGAAAGACTTCAGAATTCAAGGATTTATTCACCTTATTATTTTCACACAAAAAAGTACTCGTTTAACATATTGATGTTACCAAGTTCAGGCATGAAGATTCTTGTTGATGCATGATCAAAATGTATTGATGTTATTCTCACAGATTTTTCTGGATATAGTTTGTTCCCCCCCTTGGAGTCAAAGTCCTATCATGGAAGGGCATACTTAATACATGAGAAATATAAATAGAAATCCAAACTTTCAGAAAGGAAGTAAATATCCACTTATTTGTTAAATATTTAGTACTAATAATGTGCTAATTGTGAGACTAAATTTAGGAAATGCAAACAGAAATGAAGTACATATCTTACAGACAGACCGATAGACAAATCTGTGAAATTATGTCCTAGAGGTCACTATGTTACAATATAAAAGAGGCATATTCAGGTTGTTTTGAAATGTGGAGGCCCTGAGTATTAGAGGCATTGTAAGAAAAATAAACTTAAGATGCAGTAGGGGCACAATTTTATGTAATGTAGTGTGGCAAAGTTCACTTGATGTGAGCCAAATTTTAATGTGATCAGTAGGCAGCCAGAGTGGTAGGTGTATGTAGGTGTGTGTGTGCATGCATACATACATGCATGTGCACATGTGCATACATTTATTCAATGGGTGTGTCATTCTAACAAGAGGGGGTGTTACGAGCACAGTATGGGAGGTTTGAGTCTGTTTTTCATGAAAAGTTATTTACATCTAGAGTGCTAGGTACTGCAAAGAACAAGGCCATGGCAAAAGAAAACTGTATAGTCTTCAAGAACATTTTGAACCATATTTTAAAGTTTGGAAAGCAATTGTATAAATACTGGAGGGCTGTTAAAGGGTATGAGAGGGTGACTTAGTTTTTTAGAAAGATTAGTATTTTAGAAAGATTAGTGATTATTTGAAGGAAGCAACAGCATTTATAATAATATCTTAATAATAACTAACATGTATTTGATATGTTTTATGTGACATACATTCTAGAAGTACCTGTTTGTATTGCTCCATTTAGTTTTTTGTTTTTTTTTTTTTTGTACAGAGAATTGAACCCAGGGGTACTTAACCACTGAGTCACATCCCCAGACCTTTTTAATTTTTAATTTTGAGACAGTGTTTTGCTAAGTTGCTAGGGCCTCACTAAATCACTGAGGCTGGCCTTGAACTTGGAGTCCTCCTGCCTCGGCTTCTGAAGTCACTGGGATTAGAGGCATGCACCATGTGTGTGACTCTATTTAGTTTTTACATAAATCCTATGAAGTTTTATTGCATGGCCTTAGGTTGAAATCTAAAAATCGATTTTATCAGACATCAACAATTTTAACAACTTGAGATGAATATTTGATGTGGTTAATGCCAAATATAGAACTAAAAAAGAAATAAAGGACAGTTCCTATTTGTGTCTCGTGTGAATTATGGTGTTATTCACTAAGAATAAAGGAGAAACGAACTCATTGTGGTGAGAAGATGATGAATTCGTTTTGGCATTTTGTTGTTGAAGTGTCTGTGAATACTTCAGTGGAGATATTTAGCAGTTATATACGTGGGTCAGGATCTCAGAGAAGAGACTTGGATTGGACACACAGATTGGAGTTTTCAGCATATAGGTCATAATGAAATTAATAATTATCTCTGGAAGGTATGATTTGATAAGAATTGGAGACTAAGCAAGAGCACGAGTTGTTTCTCATATCCATATGTGAGAGGCAGGAAGAAGAGGAGCCAATGTAAGAGCACAATGAGAAGCAAAATTTAAGGAAGAAAAGGAAAAATGCAAGTATCACCCTTAATGTAACGAAGGTCAAGTCTTCCATGTAAGACAAGCAAGATGAAAGTGAACGCCACTTGATTTGAATATTAAATCATGAAGGCACCATGAGAAGAAAGGTGACAGACCAAAAAAAAACATTTCTCCAAAAACATACATAGTGAAGGCAAAAGGAGTGGTGGTACATTTCTTGGGAACATTTTCATTTTTATTTTTTGGTTTAGTTATTTTTTATTCAATAAATATTTAAGCACGGATGCAGTCAAGGGAAGGATGTTTATATTCGGTAGAGTCAGGACCTGAAAGAGAAAAAGGTGAGGAATCTGATTAAGAGCAATGAAAGAGTAAGTGGCTTTGATTTATGAAAGTGATAGAGGTTTATCCTTATCTGAATCTAGAAGGAGGAAGGGATAAAGGGAAGTTGGGTTGTTACATAACGCATGAAGAGAGTTCTTAAACATATTTTCATTTAGAATCATAAGAAAATGACATTTAAAACAAAGTCACTGAAGAATGTAATGATGTGCTTATATTGCACTTAAATTATACTCTATCGTCTCCTAATTGTTATTCCTCATAGCTAATACTTTTTGGACCTGAATGTCCAGTCTCATCTCTATAAAATTAATCTGTATTGTCCAGGGGACCAGTAAGGTCTTTTTCCTTAGGAAAGGATATTAAAAGCACATTAAGATTTTCTGATCAATATGGCTTACTTTTTAAGAGAAAGTTGTTAATTTCTTTGAGTCATTGATTGTACTATTTCAGAGAATATAAAATAGAGATGTAATAAGGAATATCACACAGATTGAAAATATTGCTCCAGTTTTTTTTATTATTTAGTTCAGGTTTTAAAAGATTCATCTGCGTGTGAAAATGGAACTTCATCTGTGCTATTACCACACAAGTAAGATCTAGTAGACACTGCCTACTTTTGGCAATTATATGGCACAGTTCCATTTTGAGAAGTCCAAATATGGAAGGTAGAGAATCTGTTGTGAATGTCCACATTACACACTTCCCACTTTATTTTTTTATTTATTTTTTATTTATTTATTTATTTTTTTTTATTCTTTTATTTACTTATTGATTCATTGAACACAAATGGAGTACAGCTATTGTTTCACTGTTTGTACACAAGGTAGAGTCACACCATCTGTGCATTCATGCATGTACACAGGGCAATGGTATCTGTCACACATTCTGTTATTAATTTTATCCCCCACCCACCCCCACCCCTCCCTTCCCTCTATGCTAGCTATCTTTCCTCCATTCTTGCCATCTTTCCCCCCCACATTATGCATCATCATTCATATATCAGAGAGACCATTCGGCTTTTGGATTTTTGGGATTGGCTGATCTCACTTAGCATAAGAGTTTCCAACATCATCCATTTACCTACAAATACCATAATTTTATTCTTCTTTATGGCTGAGTAATATTCCATTGTGTATATATACCACAGTTTCTTTATCCATATACTCTATTTTTGAATTTTTATCTTATAATGACTCCCATAACATAATTTTTAAAGAGGAAACTCCCAAATGGAATTTCTGCAGCAGACTTTGCCATCCTTTTAATCCTTGATTACCATGTAATCCTCAATGTGTTCATAATAGGTTATTGCCAGGTAACCACAAGCATGACTCAACATAAAATAAGATTGATATCATAATATCACAGTCATATAAACAATTTCAAAATGGAATTCTCTTATGAATCTATTCATAGAAGTAGTTTCTAAGTGAAGAATACTTGGAAATAATGATATAATCATTAGCCTTTGACTTTAACCAGAATATTTGGGTTATTTACAATATACTCGGGCATTGAGAGCAACTGTTTACCTATTTCATGTGGTTCAAATATTGTGCAGAAAATCCAAAAATGTAGGGGGTCTTGTTTTAATAATGTGAGATCATGTAGAGTGAGGCTATGATTATTCTATTGCGTTTAACTTAGTAAAATATATAACCAATAAATATTTACAGGATAGGGTTAAAATATATTCTGATAAAAAGCTGCTTTATTGCAAAGCATTCATATTATAGTTTTTAGCTATCATTCAATGGTAACAAAATCATTGTTTAACTTAGAACAGCCATGTACCCTATATTGAAAATTTTATAATCCATTCAATGGCATACTGCTGAAGTGCTCTAGAATCTATGTTGATCAAATCAAGTGCTAAAGATCATGAAATTTTGTTCAGTTTTCTTTTACATTTACCTGGAATCCTATTGTGTCAAGTGTCAAAACTGAGGCAGTTGTCATGAGTCACTACACGGCTGAAAATAAAGCTGTATGTTTATCTAACTAACGTTCTCATTGTGATGTTTCTTTGTAGTTAAGGAAGTAAATGTCTGTCTCAATTCTTACAGTTGAACTGGGAATAAGTCAAATTAAGGAAAATGTAACATCCTCACTTTGTTTACATTATTGATTATAATAGTTTTAAGACATCTCTATGTGTCTATCACTGTGCTAAAACTTTGATAGATATGTAAAAATGGCTATCATATAATCACTGATCTTGTTTTTGTGGATGTTGGTATATCATTTTCTTCAGCAAAACTTTTGGATTATATTTACTCTCATGGAAATCAGTTAAAGGAAACTAGAAAGTATTGAGTATATGGAAACTGTGGGAATGATATGAATATTATTGAAACATCCTGTTTTTATTTCAATATGTGCTAGTGATGCATTAATCGAAATTGTACCTCATGAAAATCCCAGGAATGAAAACTCTGAAAACAAGAGGATGCACAGTCTTCTGAACAAGTAGAGCTTACTTTGCAAGCCCTGATACTAAAAGAGCCAGCCCATCCAAACTTAGTTGACCAAATTAGAAACTTATTTAAGATGCAATTATAAGCATAAATGTTCATGGTGCTCTAATATATCCTGAAACCTATTTCATGGATAGCACCAAGGTGTGGGCCTGCCCAAGTTAAATATAGAAGCATGTACTCTGGAGGGTCAGAATTTTGCTGTTTGGCATGCTTTTATTCAGCATTCCATATTTATGTAGTAGTGGCCAGTGTGGTGTGCTTAGAGGTAGAGGACTTGCCTTACCACCAGTTATGCAAGTAAAATCAGAAAGACTCCTTAAACTCTCCTGTTACTTCAGGTATCTATAAGAAGATATATTTGAACTACATGATTTCAATTTTTTTTTTTTGCATGAGGAGTTTGAATCCAGGGGGTGCTTAACCTCTGAGCAACATCCCCAGCCCTTTATATTTTTCATTTTGAGACAGGGTCTCCTTTAGTTGCAGAGGCTAGCTTTGAACTTGACATCCTCCTGACTCAGTTTCCTCAAAAACTGGGTTTACAAGTGTGTGCCACTGTGCATAACCTTCTAATTTTTTTTTCTTGGTACTTTTTAGTTATACATGACAGTAGAATTTATTTTGACATATTTATAAAAGCATGGAATATAATTGCTTCTAATTCAGTCCCTGTTATTTCCCCTTCCCCTCCCTTTCTCCCACCCTACCCCTGTTCCCTTCCCTCTACTCTACTAATCTTTCTGCTACTTACTTATATTTTTTAATTAGTGAATGTATAACAATTGCATTAGTGTAGTACTAGGGTAATAGTGAAGAAAATGAAAATTCTGTCCTGTGATAGGTAGGTATAGTTAGTGAATTCTGATAAAGGTTATATATAGAAAACAACCTAAGATTGTTTTTCTAAGAAATAATTGATTAAAAACTACTTGAAAGAAAAGAGAGTTACCAGGGTAGAAATCATCCAAGATTGTGCTTATTTCAGGGATAAAGAGGAAGACTAGACAGATCTGGTTCGAATATTGTTGGAAAATAGGTAGCAAAGCAACTGCTTGAAAAGACACCAAAGGGAGCCTTCTTCAAAGGGATGGGCACATCACTGAGATAATCCCTAGTTTAGCCTTCCACTGGCTTGCATCTCAGCATTCATTTCTGTTTGAGCTATTATGTGCTGACTTCAGCACAGAAGCACTGAAATTGGGGCATGACTACACATTTCATTACTGACTCTGCTCTCCCAAACTCTGGGGAAATAATAGTTATTCAAAAACTATAGCTGCCATCCAGTAACAGGAAGTACACAATAGGTAATCGAGTTGTCTTATTAGATTATTCATTTATAAAACAAAATCTCTCATGAATAAAGCCATGATTTTATCCATAAAAGAAACCTAAGCTAATGGGAAAAATAATTTAGTAACTGCTAAAAGAGCTTGTTAGGCTCTTTTAGAATGTACCTGAATAGTTACAATAGTTATAAAATTGATTGAACTTTATTTTTAAAAATCTGCTTTGGAAAGTATGTAATTAAACACAACAAAAGAGTTAAGATTTTTCAATGATAGGACTTTAAATCAATATTATTTTAGGATATTCATACATGAGGACTGTTTTTATATTAGCTTAAAAAACATGCAGAGACTACTAAAACTTAAGTTTATATAATTAAAAGAAGTACTGATAATGTGGGCTTAATTTCATATTGTACAGCTTTATTTGCTGTTCCAGTGAAATCCTGTCATTGTTTATTGTCTTAATAAGCATATAAATATTGAAATTTCACTAAACTCAAAGAGATATATAGATGAATAAGGGCCTTGCACTGAGAAGCTTTAGTGATGAAATAATAGTATTTTTTAGAATAGACTAATAAAATAGAATTGCATAATGGCAATATACCTCTAATATATTAATATATAAAATAATTCTATGGAACTTGGAGGAATTTTAGAGGTGAATCTAGATAAGCCACATGTATTTTGATATGTTGTGAGAGTGGGTGGGTTGTACATATTAAAGAGGAGAATGAGAGGTATATTAGCTAACAATACAGATCTTTATTGTATTCTAGATATTTTTCTAAAAACTTTTGTATATAATTTGAGTTACCTGACATAAAAATTTCTTGATGTATTTACTATTATTAGTCACATTTTATGTTTGTGGAAATTCAGGTAACGAGGACATAGCCTACTGAATGTCACACATTCATTAAATACAAGGTTGTTAGTAAAACCAGAGTGTGCTCATGGAATATGAGTATCAATATCACAGAAAAAAACAGAGAAGTGACTACATTTTCTGTCACTTTAATATCTGAAGTGGCCAAATGGAAAAGTCTATAAAATTGGGGATAACAAGAAGGGGTAGGTACAACAGCAAAGGGGAGAGCATGGCTGAAAAACTGAAGTGCTTACAACCCATCTACATACCAGAAGTGATCCTAGCTGATGATAGCCCTCAAGAATTATGTCCCAGGGCTGGGGCTATAGTTCAATGGCAGAGTTTTTGCCTCTGACATGTGAGGCACTGGGTTTGATCCTTAGCACCACATAAAAATAAATGAATCAAGACATTCTGTCTGTATACAACTACAAATTTTTTTTTCAAAAAAGAAATATGTCCCAGTGTCATCATATCTTCCAAATTTGGCAAGAATCTGAAATATATGTTCATAAGTGAAACTCCAGATTATTACATGGTGGGCAACTAATTAATTTTTTAAGATGAAGTGTTAGATGGGCTCCAGAGAACACGTCAATTATTGAGCCTGACACAGCCCAAGAGCCCGTAGTGCACTATCCCATCACTGGACAGAAACATTTATGTACTGACCTTTCTCAAGTTTCTAATAATCTGACCTCAGAATGAAATTCAGAGTAGTTAAAATGTCACATTCACTTAATATTAATAATCCTAATATCTTAGTTCATTTCAGTGCTAAAATATTTGTTTTGAGAATAAGTAGAGGCATTAGTAAAAATCAAAGTTCAAGAATGTATTTTCAGTTTGTTGCCTTAGCTTTATGTTCCAACATTGTGAGCATCCCTAAGTTTATTAAATTCTCATGGGCTATGGCTGAGTCCAAGTCTCTGATACTAGATTACAAAGATCACAGAAAAAAAGAAAAAAAACTTATTTCTAAAGAATAAGATACAAAACCATGGTATAAACCTATATGACAATGTTAAATCCTTTTATCTGACAATCTCAAGGTAGATTTGCTTATATTTCTGATAATGCCAAATGCTGTGAAATGTTTCAACAGAGACTTGACATCTATTACAGGTCTTTCCTGACTTATTTACTTACTTCTTCCTCCTTTCCTTCCTTTTCCCTTCTGTACTGACCCAATTTGCTCATATTCTATGTCTTTTGGTTTTTTAATTTTATTTTCCTTGATCTTTAATCCAATCATGGATTGATTGTTTTGGTACCAGATGTTCCTTTGCAGTATAGGGGATTAAAATGTTAAAGACATATTGACAATGTGGAAAATGTATTAGGTAGAGTGATGTAAATGGTGACAGGTGTTGATACCACACCATGGGAAGAATACTTAAACTAAGAAACAAAAAATATTTAGGGGAAATATGTTAGCTTTTCTGAAATATTTCAAAGGTAGACAATGAAAAGTTGTTAGAGTTTGGACTTGGAAAGATTGAAGCTATTGGAGGAAGGGTTTAGTTTAAAAAGAGGAAATTCCTTTCCATGAAGAGATCTATCTAAACAATGTCATAGATACCTCAAAAAATCGTTACGAGTGTGATAAGGAGAATTTTCCTGATGGTCAGAAAGAAATATTTGACTTCTGAATATGTGCTCTGTTTCAAGAAGTCTAGAAAAACACTTTTAAATAAATAATGCAGTCATTTCATAGGAGTTTTAAAATCTTAAAGAGGACACTATTTTATCTATCATAACTTCAAATGTTGAAACACATTACATAAAAAATTGATAGAAATAGAGAAACAAGATTTGTTGCTATGTGAATAAATGTAGTATTCTCTTACAGTATTGTTTGTTTTCTCAATATATTGCTGAATAACAATCAATTGAACGAAAGTAATTCATCTGGAGAAAACATTAAGAAAACATCACAGTGATTCTAAACTATTTCTCTGTAGTATATATTTTACAAATTATAAAACGATCAACTGTATCAACTGACCTTATTTTAAAATATTTTTTAGGGGCTGGAGTTATGGTTCAGTGGTACTTGCCTCACACAGGTGAGGAACTGGGTTTGATGCTCAGCACCACATAAAAATAAATAAAATAAAGGTATCATGTTCATCTTCAACTATAAATATTAAAAAATAAAAATACATAAAATAAAATATAAGTGTATTTAAGTTATACATAATATTGGGGTTCATTTTAGGGAACTAAATATTAGTGAACTAATAATAATATAAGCATGCAATTTAATTTGCTCCAATTCAGTCCCCAGCACTTTGCCTTTCCCACCCCTCCCCTATACCACTGTTCTCTTTTCTCTATTCTTCCCATCTTTCTTTTATTTATAATTTTTTAAGTTCAAAAATCTTAGCACTTTCTCCTTGCTTGGATCTTCTATAAAGCTATTGATGTACTTGTATTTCATATCCATTCTTTAGCACTTTATATCTGGTAATAGTTTGTCAAATACATGCTAGACTCACTATTTTAACCCACATTATCAGACTATGGTGACAATTATCTAAGAAAATCAAACAATTATGATTACTCAAGAATTTTTTTTATTCTGAATTATGTGGATATTGTTCAATCTTTGCTTTCATTATTAAGGTCCAACTTTGTATTACAAACATGAGGAAATTTTGGATTTTTATATGGTTCTTGTTGCATATTTGCATTAGAAATATTAGTCTATTGTACACCATCCTCATACTTGTCTTCAGAAGAGACAAATTTTGAAGAGCTACCAAATAGCACATGGTACTTTGCAAATGAAGTGGAAAGAAATTTTCAAACAATTATGGTTAATAAATCAAAGAATTATAGAATATCCTTATGAGGAAAATAGCATGTACTGCATTGTAATCTTAGTCTGTGGCCCTGAAAATTTTAGTTGCTACAATTATTCTCAATAGATTTAAGTATGTCATGCTTCAGTGTTTATGAGTTGTTAGGGAAAAAATGTTCTATGGAGAAAATAAGATCAGTCTTAACTGCTAGTAAATTGGTATCAATGCCTCTTGTCTTAGAGATATGCTTGCATTTATTAATGTTCTTATGCAGATTGTTTTCTTTTATTGGTGATTTTTTTCATGTTATTTTGCATGGGAGAAGAGAGTAGAAACCAGGGAAGCAGTGAAAAGAGCACTCTTTGGATAAAGCACTCTTGGATTTAGGGTAGAAACAGATTATATTACACAAAGGTATAATTTCCCCAGATGTAATTGAGATACAATTGACAAAAATTTGTAAAGTATATTTCATGATGATATGCATAATGTAATCAAATTATTTAAAACATCTATCACCTCCCAGTTTTATTTTTTGGTGGCAAGAATATTTAATGTCTCTACTCTTAGCAAACTTATTCTATGTATAATTTAAATGGACCAATATTTTTTAAAGAAATTTTTATACCTTTATTTTTAAAATTTATTTTTATGTGGTATTGAGGATTGAACCTAGTGCTTCACACATGCCAGGCAAGTGCTGTACCACTGAGCTACCACCCTAGCCAATAATTTTTAAAATTTTATCTGGTACTTATTAATCTTATAATTAAAAGTTTGGGCCCTTTCACTCTCTTCTTTCAGTATCCTTTTGTTTAGTTTCATATTTGTACCTTTCATAAATTATGTGGCTTATATTCAGCCTAATTTTCACTTCTGCTCTGCATGTTGCGAATGGAGAAAAACGAGGAAATGTTGGCCAAAAGTATATTTTTTTAATTTAATTTTTTGATTCATTGAACACAAATGGGGTACATCAATTGTTTTTCGGGTTGTACACAAAGTAGAGTCACCCCATCTATGCATTCATACATGTACACAGGGCAATGATGTCTGTGATACATACTGTTATTATTCTTACCCCCCAACCTCAACCCCACCCCTCCCTTCCCTCTATGCTCTCTATCCTTTCTCCATTCTTGCCATCATTCCACCCCACATTATGCATCATCATTCACTTATCAGAGAGACCATTCGGCCTTTGGATTTTTGGGATTGGCTATTCTCACTTAGCAAAATAGTCTCCAACATCATCCATTTACCTATACATGCCATAAATTTATTCTTCTTTATGGCTGAGTAATATTCCATTGTGTATGTATACCACAGTTTCTTTATCCATTCATCTACTGAAGGACATCTAGGTTGGTTCCACAATGTAGCTATTGTAAATTGAGCAGCTATGAACATTGATGTGGCTGCATCACTGTAGTAATCTGATTTTAAGTCCTTTGGGTGTAGGCTAAGGAGTGGGATAGCTGGTTCAAATGGTGGATCTATTCCAAGTTTTCTAAGGAACCTCCACACTGCTTTCCAGAGTGGCTGCACCAACTTGCACTCCCACCAGCAATGTATGAGTGTACCCTTTTCCCTACATCCTCGCCAACACTTGTTGTTGCCTGTGTTCTTAATAAAAGACATTCTAATTGGGGTAAGATGAAATCTTAAGGTGGTTTTGATTTGCATTTCTCTTATAACAAGGGATGCTGAACATTTTTTCATAAATTTGTTGATTGCTTGTAGATCTTCCTCTGTAAAGTGTCTGTTCATTTCCTTGACCCATTTATTGATTGGGTTATTAGTATTCTTGGTGTAAAGATTTTTGAGCACTTTGTAGATTCTGGAGATTAGTGCTCTATCTGAAGTGTGTGTGGCAAAGATTTTCTCCCACTCTGAAGGCTCTCTCTTCACATTGCTGATTGTTTCCTTTGATGAGAAAAAGCTTTTTAGCTTGACTCTATCCCAATCATTGATTCGTGCTTTTATTTCTTGCGCTTTGGGAGTCATGTTAAGGAAATCTGGTCCTAGGCCAATGTGATGAAGATTTGGACCTATTTTCTCTTCTATTAGGTGCAGGGTCTCTGGTCTAATTTCTAGGTCCTTGATCCACTTTGAGTTGAGTTTTGTACAGGGTGAGAGATATGGGTTTAGTTTCATTTTGCTGCATATGGATTTCCAATTTTCCCAGCACCATTTGTTGAAGAGGCTGTCTTTTCTCCATTGTATGTTTTTGGCTCCTTTGTCAAGTGTGAGATACCTGTATTTATGTGGGTTTGTCTCTGTGTCCTCTATTCTGTACCATTGATCTACCTGTCTATTTTGGTGCCAATACCATGCTGTTTTTGTCACTATTGCTCTGTAGTATAGTTGAAGGTCTGGTATTGTGATACCCCCTGCTTCGCTCTTCTTGCTAAGGATTGCTTTAGCTATTCTGGGTCTCTTATTCCTCCAAATGAATTTCATGATTGCTTGCTCTATTTCTATGAGGTCCGTCATTGGAATTTTAATTGGAATTGCATCGAATTTGTATAGCACTTTTGGAAGTATGGCCATTTTGGCAATATTAATTCTGCCTATCCAAGAACATGGGAGATCTTTCCATCTTCTCAGATTCTCTAACTTCTTTCTTTAGTGTTCTGTAGTTCTCATTGTAGAGGTCTTTCACATCTTTTGTTAGATTGATTCCCAAGTATTTTATTTTATTTGAGGTTATTGTGAATGTGGTACTTTTCCTAATTTCTCTCTCAGAGGATGCATCACTTATGAATAAAAATGCATTAGATTTATGAGCATTAATTTTATATCCTGCTACTTTACTGAATTCATTTATGAGTTCCAGAAGTTTTCTGGATTTTATTTCCTCATCAAATCTGAAGGTAAGTTTTGCTGGGTATAAGGTTCTTGGTTGGCATCTGTTTTCTTTCAGAGCTTGAGATATGTTGATCCAGGCCCTTCTTGCTTTTAGGGTCTGGGCTGGGAAATCTGCTGATATCCATATTGGTTTCCCCCTGTAGGTAATCTGATGCTTTTCTCTCACAGCCTTTAAAATTTTATCTTTGTTTTGTATGTTAGGCATTTTCATTATAATGTGCCTTGGTGTGGATCTGTTGTAATTCTGTGCATTTGGTGTCCTGTAAGCCTCTTGTAATTGATTTTCCATCTCATTCATCATATTTGGGAAATTTTCTGATATTATTTCATTGAACAGATTATTCATACCCTTGGTTTGTATCTCTGTGCCTTCCTCAATCCCAATAACTCTTAAATTTGGTCTTTTCATGATGTCCCATATTTCTTGGAGGTTTTGTTCATGATTCCTAACCATCTTCTCTGTTTGTTCGACTTTGTTTTCAAGATTAAATATTTTGTCTTCATTGTTTGAGGTTCTGTCTTCCAAGTGATCTATTCTGTTAATTTTGCTTTCTATTGAGTTTTTAACTTGGTTTATTGTTTCCTTCATTTCCTTGTTTCCTTCAAGGATTTCTGTTTGTTTTTTTTCTCAGAACTTCTATCTCTTTATTGAAATGATTTTTGCTTCCTGCAATTGCTATTAGCTAATTATTCATAGCCTGAATCTGCTCTCTTGTCACATCATTGTCTTCTCGGATCATTTTAATTATGAACCTTCTGCACTCGCTTTTTGTCATTCCTTCTACCATGCTGTCTTTGGGTTCTCTTGATATATCATCTAGGTTTGTTTGGGACACCTTCTTCCCGTGTTTTCTCATGTTGCTCGTTTATCTTCCCCTCTAGTAGTGCAAATCAGAGGGATTGCAATTTCCCTGTAAAGACTTAAAGTGTCCCTGCAGATTTCCAGTAACTCACCCAATGTTTGAGAGGTGCTTGATCAAGTGGTGACCCACGAAAGCTGCTTTCCCACTACCTCCAGGTTGGGAATGATCAATTCTTCTGGGCAGAGGCAACCTGGTGTTGACAGACAATCAGATACAGCAAGGTGCTAGACCCAGGGCCAGGGTGTGGACCTGGGCAGTAGACCAAGTTGGGGTGGGGGCACAGATCTGTGCTCAGTGATGGAGACACTGGGCTTGAGAGCCCAGGCAGGCCTGAGCTCCTCGCTGGGGGCTCAGTAGATGGCAGGTGGTCAGTCTCTGCCACGGAAGCTGTAAAATCGCACCGAAGGGCCTAAACTCCCCACTGGACCTGGCGCTGCCTCCGCTCCAGGCCAGATCTCACCAGGAGCCGCAGTGCTGTGGCCCCGCTGGAAGACCTGAGCTCAGCTCTGAGGACTCAGGCAGCCGAAGATGGTTGCTCTCTGCCAGGGAAGCTGTAAAATGGCGCTGAAAGGCCTAAACTCCCTGCTGGACCTGGCGCCGCCTCCGCTCCAGGCCAGATCTCAGCAGGAGCCACGCCGTGGCCCTGCCAGAAGACTTAAGCTCAGCTCTGAGGCCTCAGGCAGCTGAAGATGGTCTCTCTCTGCCAGGGAAGCTGTAAATGGCGCTGAAGAGCCCAAAATCCCCGCCGGAACTGGCGACTCTCAAAAGTATATTTTTAAAAACATTTTCTTAGTTGTAGATGGACACAATACCTTTATTTTATTTATTTTATGTGGTGCTGAGGATCAAACCCAGTGCCTCACTTGTGCTAGGCAAGTGCTTTACCACTGAGTCACAACCCAGCCCATCAAGTGTATTTTATTTAAGATTTTAAAATTGATTTTGTGCTTTGTGTAATGACAGTGTAGAACTGTTTTTCCTTTTTCAAATGGAAACTGCTTTAGAGATCAAGAACTTTATTAAAATTTAAATTAATATTTTAAGATGAAAAGCATTTTAAATGGAAAATGATATTGGACAAATTATATTGTTTTATTGTGCATCTACAAATATGTAATAATAAATCCCACCATTATGTACAACTATAATGCTCTAAGAAATGTAAAAAGTGTACTTCAAAATCTTTACTTCCAGTTGTCTTATGGTTGCTATTAATTCTTCATGTTTTATTGGTGCATTGTAATTATGCATAGTAGTGGGATTCATTTTGTCACAGTTGAACATGCATATAATGTAATTTGATCAATCTCATCCCCTATTCCTTACCTTTCTTTCCCCTCCTCCCTTCCCTTGATCTACTTGGTTACTTTACTGATCTTCTTTTATTATTATTTTAGTTAGTGCATTATAATTACACACACACACATATATATGAATCATTGTAGTATTTTTATACGTGGGTGTGGTATAAGTTGATAAATTTTATGCCCCAGTACTTCCTCATACCCTCCCTTCTTTGCTCCCTCTCAATACCTTTCCTCTACTCTATTGGTCTTCCTTATATTTTCTTGAGAAATCCTTTTTTAATTCCATTTTTTCTCTCTCCAGCTTTCATATATGAGAGAAAAGGTAGAGAAAATGTATATATACATATAAAGTATACTTTTCTGCCTAAAAGGGTTTTTTTTTGGTTGTTGTTGTTCTCAAAGTTTATAGTGAACTGCTGTGCTGGAAAATGAGAGAAAACACATCTGATTCACTTTGGCATACTCAAAAAATTGCATGACTTTGTTTTCCAAAATCTTTTTCTTATTCATTTCCTCCCAGAAAGACAGAAGCTTTTGTAGGTATCAACAGGAATATTCACTATGAAAGTATAACTATAATTCAGTAACCTACAGGTAATTTAAATGTTACGGCATTCTATGATGTTTTGGGGTGCATATCATATCTCAAGTTCCTTATTTCTATTTCTTCACTGTACCTGTTTAATTCTTTTTACTGTTCAATAATGCTTCCTTTTGAACAGTAAACTAGATATTTTAACATGATATTCTTGAAGCTGGTTTGAAAATTAAAAAATATAAAGGAAATTATTAAATATATCTAGATCTATTTATCCCTATATATTCATCTGTCTTTTTCTCTTTAAGGAGATATAGATATATAGTTGTAGGTTGATTTGGTACTGGGGTTTAAACCCAGGGCCTTGTGCTTGTGAGGTAAGCAGTCTACCAGTAAATTATTTCCATGGCACTTCTTATTTTAAAATTTTGTTTTGAGAAAGGTTCTCACTAAGTTACCTGGCTGGTCTAAAACATGTGATCCTCCTGCCTTAACTTCTCAACTAGCTGGGATTATAGGCATGCCCCACTATGCCAAGATATGTAAATATATATATGTTTGTCTGTTCCTTACTACATTGTATATATTGAATACTGCCTCAAAATTATATCCAATGAAAGAAATCATTTCAAGTAGGATAAGCCCTTAAATGCTTTTTTCTTAATAAAGCTCAAATGAAAAGGACACTTTTCCATTTAATTAATTAGGATTCAACTTTTTAAAAGTTTGATAACTTTTGAAATTTACATACTTATATAATCTGATTCCTTCTCTAGGGAGAAAAAAGGACATTTTGGTTTCATTAAAGCAGAAATGACTAAAAACATTGGCCACACATTTGTTATTAAAGATAACCATATGTAATTCAATAGAAATGGATTTTTCACTGAGTCTAATGACCCATAGCATTATAGAATTGGCCGCCAATCTCTAGTCAGAAATAAAGCTGTGGAAATCCAGGACTTTCCTCTGTATCTAGCATAAAGATTGTGCTTAGGGTTTAAATAAAATGAAAAGAATATGGTCAAAAATTAGAATATGCTGAAGGTTGAAAGATCCTGTGACTTTTACATAACTCCAGAAAGACATAACCCAGAAACAAGTCAAAATCATAGAAGCTGAGAACTTTCTCTACTTTTTTTCAAACGATTTATATAAAGATGTTGAAGACATTCACAAAAACCTGGATAATGTTAGAAAATCTTGTGTTTTGAAGACAGGATGGAGCTTCCTGATACAACAATGCCATCTATTGGCTTTCAAGAAATGGCACTGACCACAGCTAGTTGGGAATATCAGGAAAGGGGAGAGGTTAGCAGTTTAGAACATGTGAATCTAAACTCATTAAAAGAGAAGCAATTCACTCTTCACTATGAAACTATATATGATGAACACACTGTACACAAATAAATGTAATGCAGATCAATACACTCACATTGTAACAAGGCTCTCCTTGATGTGAGACGATGGGCTTTAATTTTATGTTGTTATGGTAGCAGAGTTTTTCCTTCCTGTGGATTAGTAGGTGTCGTAGAGAAGTACACAATTCTATTGGAATAGATAGCACTCTGTTCTCTTGGTATGTTACTCATGTCTTAGTCCTCCGTGCCACCAATCCCAGTCGTTACTGTGATCTTTAAGTAGACTTGGAAAGAGTGTAAAATTCTGGGGCTTCTCTCAGAGAGGTGAGCTAACTCAATTCTACCTCCAAATATTACAATTTAGAGTGTTGTAGGGAATTTTGGCTACTTCAAGGAAATAACAAAACATTTGATTGTGATTGTTTCTGTTTCATTGTTTGCCTTTAAAGTTCGTTCAAAGATACGTCCTATAAAATTCAGTTGTAAAACTGTGTGATCATGTGAAAGATGACAGTCTGGATTAAAAATACATGCCTAACACATACACATAGTTTCAAAATATATAGGGTACACATAATATTTCAAATAATATTAAGGGGTTCAGAAGTACAATAACCTAAAAACAATGTAGATATCCAAATTGTCCACCTAAAATGGTAGTTGAAGTTAATGAAGCAATAGTTCCCAATACCATTTGTTTTTAAATATTGAGAGATTGCTAGAGAAAGGATTATGGCAGAAAGTGAATTGTGATGTCTTTATCTCTGGTTTTCTCAATAATGGCCAAAAAAGTAAAATAAAATAATAGGTTCAAGAAATGCTTATATTGCTGTTAATTTTTGTTGGCTGTACATATGTATAATAAATTTTGAGCATTCATTACAAGTAGAAAGTGTATGCTGAATACATCATTTTTGTTGAAATAACTCCATTTACATTTTCATCAGTTGATCACTTGACTTAATTCTTGGGGGGATTTAGGTAGCATTTCAACTGACAGCTACTGATTAGTAATTTGACTAATTGATTGTCAAATTGGAATTATTGGTATGTAACATACATGTTTACTTGAAGATAGTAAACACTGCCTTCATTTTTCTCACTTAAAAACTTCAACAAGAGTCTATTCAAACAAACACATTTTTATTTCAATACAGTGACTCATTTGAAAGAATAATTAAATTATAAAATAAAATCAAACTGTATTGCTTCCACTGAGTAAAAACTTTAAACAACACATTGTTTTCCAAACTCTAGTGCTTCTAGTCCTACCTTATCTGTCTGCCATGTGTATTTACTAATGCTTTATATTCTAAATATCTTTCTTGAGGTTGAGACTTATTTTTAATTTTTAGCTTTTTTTTTAGTTATACATGGTAGTAGAATGCTTTTTGACATATCATACATACATGGAGTATAACTTCCCATTCTTGTGGTTCCTCATGATGTGGAGTTACACTGGTTGTATATTCATATATGAACATAGGAAGGTTATGTCCAATTCATTGTACTGTCTTTCCTATTCCCATCTGCTCCCTTCCCTTCATTCTTTGTCTAATTTAATGACCTTTAATTCTTCCCTCCCCACTTATTGTGTGTTAGTATTTGCATATTTGAGATTTATTTTTTACTAAAATATATTTAAAAGGAAATTATTTATTACTTCAAAAAGTGAAAAAGCAGGCCTATCCATAAATAATAAGGCATTATTTTCAAAAATTAAAAATTATTGTAACATTGTTTTAATTAAGTAAAACAAATCTAATTAATTTATAAAAATAGCAGTCTTGTTAGCATGTTTGGCTTAATTCAAATTAAAAGAAGATCATTGGTTAATGGGAAGTTTCCATTGTTTGGTTCTAATGCTAACTCTGTGAGAATCACAGCTTTCACATATTAAGTCCAGGAAAGCATTGACATAATTAAGATCAATCCTATATACTTAGTCATAAGTGATTTTCGTTCAGCAAACCTCTGTGTCAAGTTTTTGTGTTAAGAGTCCATTTGAAGCACATGTTCTTCAGAATTGGCCACATTAAAAAAATCTGGATTTACCACTCATTACTGCTATGTATCTTAGAAAATGCTTTCAAAGTAATTCAGTCAAATTATTTGCCCATTTCTTCCTGCTTCACAGAACATTTTCAGTAATGTCTACTGAGGAATCCATAAACTAACCAATCAGGCAGGTGTGACTCTCAATAATAGTGGGTTGAAAATATAAATGACAGGGAAGACACATTCTCAGGATGATGGCTGGCATAGTGTGGAATGAACACCTTCTAAAAGAAAACATTTATTACGTGTCAGGCAGTATGCTAAACATATTAGATTAATATCTCAATTAATTCTCAGCACGATCTTCCTAGATATGTGCAATTATTGCTCTCATTTTTTACCTTGTCAGGTGAGGATCAGACAGGGTAAACTGACATGACTAGTCTCTTAATTTGAACTTGCTGCTTTGATGAGTAATGACAATATATTGAATACTACATCTCTGCCTCATGCCCAGAGAACTTGGTCTTTGGCTCCAGGTTTTGTCTTTGGATCCTACCCTGGAATCAGAATGCAGACTAGACAACCCTAAGTAAGTTTTCCCAGATTTCCACCCAAACCTTTATGTCCAGTTTTGTTGCCTTGAAACCAAGTTGATTAAAGATGTACAAATGTAATTATGAGGAACCAGGAATACAGAATTTATCTTCTTGTATACTGTGCACTCTGACTCGTTCAAACTTTTCCTACCACTCACCCTCACAGCTTAAGTACTTACATTTTATTTTGAATACAATTGAAAATTAATCACTCATACCGAAAGTACACATACTCCACTTAGGGGACACGAACCAGTAAAGCCAGTTCTAAATTTACAAGTCTTTTGGAAAATATTTGACTTCCACGTAATTATATCTATCTATTGTTGTATTTTCGTGTGTAGATGCCGATTTTAGAATTTGATGGAAATGAGTGCTATACAAATGTTAAAATATGTAATGCATTTCTGAAATTTATGAGTGATTTCCAATTCAATATTTCATTATAATTAAGGGGGTTGTTTCTTAATTGTAACTTTGTTATAAATTCTTGGTTTTCTTTTACATTTGTAGGTTTTTTGTTTTACATAAGAGAAATAATTACTAATCTAAGAACTTTTAGCAAATATACTTAAGAAAGATTCTAAAAAATAGTCACTATCATTATTACTATCTAGATCTAACCACTTTAAAGGATTTTGTGTGTGTTTCTCTCCATTTGCACTGATTTTTAATTCCATTTAAGTGAGAACTCCATTTCTTTTTTATGGCTTTTGCTTTAAAGAGGCAGTTTCCTTTACATAAGAATTTCATATGTATATTAAAGTCCTTCTTTTTATGTACCATAATAGTATTAGGAGGAGGAGTATACATTCTTTTATTTATTTACTTGTTTATTTATTTATTTATTTGTTTGTTTGTTTATTTTGATACCAGGGATTGAACCCAGTGGTGCTTTACCACTGAGCCACATCCCCAGCCATTTTTATTTTTAAATTTTGAAACAGACTCTTAATAAATTGCTTAGGTCCTCAATAAGTTGCTAAGGCTGGCTTGAATTCATGATCCTCCTGCCTCAGCCTTCCAAGTTGATGAGATTAGAGGCATTCACCACTTTGCCCAGCAGTAGTATACTCTTAATACAATGTATTTTAGTTTCTGCAAAAAGAAAATCTACATTTCAATAAAATATGATGAAATTTTCCATAGAAAGGCCAGATAATGTTTTATTTATTTATTCTCATAGACTTGCTTATCATTTCTCTTCATGTGAATTTTGGAAAGGTACTGCTTTTCCCTTCCTTACAAGGTTGCTCTTGAACAGATTCCGATAAGGAAGGCTATTCTCAACCTAGTTACTTCCTGTTAGTTCTCCCAACTCCAGGGATATTGTCGTGGTAGTTTTGCATTGCTGTAATTCAATAGTTTTCAGAAATGAATTTAAAAAAAACACTAATATGTACAGCATTTTGAAGACTACAAATGTTCCAAATGCACCTTTAATGTAGTCAACAAGACATTCCTATGGTTCAAGGGTTGAGATTACAGCATCATCAAAGCCCACTAACCCACATAATATGATAATTTTTAACACACTCTGAATTTGATATATAAAAATATGCCATATTGTAGAATTCTGACAAAACTTACTCATTTGTATCATGTAAAGCATTGTTGTTGTGTCCACCTAATCATTTGAACAGAAATAAATTAGATACTGCTAATGGTTTTCTCAAAAATAATGACACATTTTAAAAGAATTAGTTTTATTCTGAGCCTTGCTGATCTAATTTGAATTCATGGCAATAGTGCACTTGGCACTTGGCATTTATTTTGCTATCTTTTGAGAATGTTACATGGAAATAAGAAGTTGATGGGGAGATTGGTTGTGCCAGCACCTTAAAAACTGTTTTGTTTTGTTTTTTAATAGAAATACAAATAAAAGGCAAAATTCTAGACCAATTTGACAAAAGTTTGGCTGTTTATTTGGCATGTAAATGTCTCAAGTGCCTTGATCATGTCACTTCAATATGAGATTGATTGATCAACGGAGAAGCACAAAAGATGACTGTCTTACAATTAAAGAGGTCTCAAATATTTTGTAATTTTTTACTTATTCCTGAAAAATTTTGGGAATCACATGAAAAATGAAGTCTATTTGCACCCATGTCAGACAACACTTATTAATATACTGCTCATTGTAGTATTGTATAAAAAAGAACATCCCATGGTTGCTTTATGTAATTTTTTCTGGTAAAGAATTTTTAAAGAGTCATCAGAACAAAAAAAATGATCATAGTTTAAAGAAACACAGTCAAATATGACCATTGTTCTTACAATTCAACTATTTGCATCATTTTTCTTCCAAAAGAGGAATATTGGTGTAGCCAATGTAGCTTTAAAATTAGTTTATGTATATTAATGTAAATATAATTTCATTATAGATACAAATACCCATACAGATCTAATTTTTATGGATTTTTTTGAAACACTGGACTATCCTTAAGGGAAAATATCCATAAGGTAAGGTCATTTATAAAATGCAATGCTTAGATGGAAACCCAGAGTATGTTTACCCACTGTAGTAATTACTTGTGCTTACACATGTAGTTTAATCATCTTGTTTTTTTAACAATTTATTCAGGTTCTAGTATTCCATTCAAAATACACCTTGTTCAAAATAAAGATACCCTTGAAAAAAGTAAAATATTTGAATGAGAAAAGCATGTATAAAATAGAAATTTAAATATATGTATATCTTTTAATATACGCTTGAAAAAAGGTTTTCAAGGTGTTATGGTAAAAGAGATTCATCAAAGTGGCCTTTTACATAAGCTGTAGGGCTAAGATATTAGGATTTAACTTCAAAAGCACTCACTTTGGTCATCTCAGAATTGTCTGACAGAGACCATGTAGAAAAGTTTATCATGGTCAGAAAAATTCAACTCTAGACTAATATTGGTTGGCCCTGCCAAAAATAAAAGAGATAATGAAATAGGATTTAAAAGAAGGAAATGACATAAAAGGGTGCTTACCATTTTATTCTATGATATTTATATCAGGGGGATTCAGTGAAAAATAAAATTGAAACTACTTACTTAATCTATCAACTTGGTCAATAAGCTCTTCTTTAAGTCTAACATTGAAATGCTAATTTATGGGATCAGAAAGTAACATTCTTTGGAATGTCCATCTGAATCTAAGAGAGCATTGGAGCAACCTCAGACTAGTCTTTAGTTGTCATTAAGTAGTATAAACTTGTCAATGACACAGAAGAGGAACAGAAAATCAAACATGTAACTCTACCTTTCCTGACAAATATTTGTGTTACTATTGGTGCTTTTGTTGTTCTTACTTTAATAGTTCTTTAAGTAGGTCATCCTAAACCCATAGGCATTTTAGATGGACTCTTGGAAGTTCAAGACAAAGTAGTTTTCATTCATGTGCTCTGGTTTCTACAGACACATTTGAATGCTTCAAAGTACATAGATAAGACAAGACCTCTTTCCCCAAAGCACAGAGTAAGTACTAAAGCTTCTCCCCTTGGGGACGAAGTCATTTGTTCATATTCCCAAGGCATCCAAGGAGTTGTTTAAGCTTTCAGCTCCTTAAGCAATCCCATCAAATATGTATGAGTCAGTTCTTCCAATAGTTAAGGCCAGTTATCCCATTTACTACATATTGATCTTTATTTTATTAGGTGTTTAATTATAGAACATTTTCATCTGCATTGAAAATTGAATCACTTGTTTTGAGTTAAGTATCCTATCCCACAACACTCAGGCTGGTTTCAGCAATTATCATATAGCTAGCATGCTCCCACATCTCTCCTCTGGCAGTGGTGCTATACAGATGGAGTGGCTCTTGAACTTACAGCTTGGAGAAAGTGTCATCAAAACCATTTTCACCAAAAACTAGATATGTAGCAATTGTACATTTTTTACCACTTTCATTGATTTTTAATCTCTACTTATTATGCATTACCTCTTATGTGCAAATTGTCTTTGAAATGATAGATATGATACACTTAATCATGTCCTTAGATCACCTTAAGCCTGGTAATAGGCACAGTGAACATATTGGAGATGAAGGAACTTGAAGTTTTATATGGTATTGTTGATTTCTAAATAAATTGTGGGCAGAACTGATATGCTCTAGCTGTAGGACATATCTATGTATGTATTGATTAAAATTTGTCAAATGAACTTTATATATTCCACATCTGCCTTACCAAATTTACTAGCAAGGAAACCAATTCTTCTGGTTAAATATAGGCTGTGAAAAAATATTGAAAGATGCAACAAAATTTTGCAGTTGTCCAACTTGTATTTGATGAGGCGCTTACTATTATAGAGTAGGGTTAAGTTGATAGTTCATTTGTTTTTCCTTTTTTCTTTTACCTGAATTGTGACATCTCCCTCCTAAACCTCTACTCTATTCTTCTTTTCATCTTGCTTCACATCCACAATGCACTACCACCTATATGTCTCTGTTTCTCTCCATTTCTTTCTATCTTGCATCTTCCATTTACTCATCATATTCCCCCGAATTTTTGTTGTTTTTGCTGTTGTAATTTAAATATGTATTTTCTGTGGTTATCTTGATCACCTTTGGTGGTGAATCCAGCATTTAAAAATATTATGATGTTGCTTGGTATGGTGGTCCACACCTGTAATCCCAGCAACTCAGAGGCTGAAGCAGGAGGATCGCAAACTCAAAGCCTCAGCAACTTAAGTGAGGCCCTCTGCAACTTAGTGAGAGCCTATCTCAAAAAATAAAAAGGATTGGGAATGTGGTTCCGTGTTTAAGAGATCCTGGGTTTAATCCCCAGTACAGTGTGTGCACGTGTGTGTGTGTGTGTGTGTGTGTTGTTTTTCAAGTTTCATAATAGAGCTTTGATACTCAAAGTGTGGTACATGGATTAGCAGCTTCAATATCACTTAGGAGACTACTAGAAATAGAAAATCTCAACCCCTACCAGACATCCTGAATCAAAATCTGCAATTCCACAAAATCCTGAGGTTGTTGTAATGTTCCTAAAAGTTTGAGAAGCATTGTGTTTGAATACATTTTTCATAAAATAGAGTCTACAAAATAGTGTTAGTTATTTCTCATTTAAAGGAACATATGCTTAAAAACTATATTTTCTTTTTCTTTTACAATGGAAGCATGGAAGGACAAAAGGATTCTTCTTAGGGATTTAAATTGTTCTTAAATCTTTAAGATGCAATAGTATTAGCTGTTTCCTGAGGATATTTTTAATCATTAAATAGTGCAAACATTATGATTTATCATGTGTATGCAGAATAAGGTTAAAAATTGCATGTCAGTTTTTCCTTAGAAATCTCCTGACCATAAAATATAATAATATTTGGATGAGAAAGAAATATCTAACTATTAGTAATTATTATTATAGGTAATGATTGTGAAATATTTACTGTTTGGGAGTGTGAAAAACACTTTATAATTGTCAGTTTAGTCCTTACAACAACATTAGTATATAGAAAAATTATAATTCTCATTTTCAAATATGGAAACCAAAGCCAAGTTTTATAGGCTAATCAGTGGCAGATCTATTGTTTAAACCCAGGTCCATCTCATGCTGAACCTCTGGTATGTAAACCTGATTTTAAACTGCTTCCCTTAGTAGATAATGAATGATTTGGTTCATCAGTTATACTCGTGATTAAAAAGTATAACATTGTAGCAGCAAGTATAGACATTTATAAAGTTTCAGAATGAAAGATTGAAAATTAGTATTATACCAGAATCAACAAACTTTCTTTCAATCATTTTACATTATACAGCATCCTTCAGTAGCTTCTAAGATCCTCAAAATATCGTGCACATATATAGTATTAACAGCTTTTTTTTATAATTTTGTGATTATTTGTGCATTAGTTTATTTCCTTCCAGTATTATCTAGTAGTTAAATCCTTTGATCTACAGTCCAGTTCTGAGTTCTCATTTAGGCTCCAACATATAGTAGATATATGTTTTCAGGGATATAAACCTTCTCTATATCAAAGATCTCATCTTGCAAAATGAAAATATAAAAGATCATCTATGTTACAGTTTTGGTATGAGGCTTAAGTCACATAACTTATCTAAATTCCTTAAGACATTGCCTTATTAAAAAACATAATCAATACAGAGGCTAAATTGTAGGGAAATTTGCCTGTTTTGATGCCAAACTTAGCCACTCAAAGGCAACCATACTAATGTTCTTTCAGTGAAAGTCAACCCTCTTGGTTAAGTAGCTCTTTAAAAGCCATCACCACTTCCCTATAGGAAACACAGAATGCTCTTGCATCTTGATCATGTAAAAAGTGATGACTCAAACATTGGGTGAAAAGCCAAAGAGGATAAAAGATTCTTCATGGGAAGGAATTCCAGCCTGGTCTGGATGGGGAAACTGATTTGTTGTCCCTAGAGTGAGCACAGCTACAGGCTGGCATGAGGAGGGCCTCCAGTGGAATAGTGAGGACTCAAAGGAGATGCATCAGAGTCACATGGCTGGATAATTTGGTGTTATAAACCTTTACTAGATCTGACAAAATAAAACAAAACAAAACCTCTCACCTTTAGTTGCCTACCTGCTATCTGTGTCCACAAACAGCCAGGATCCACATAGACACATTCACATGGAGCATTTCTTCTGGCCCCAGATTGCTCACTCAGCACACAAAGGCCACCATGCTTTTGCAACACTGCAGCATGCAGTGGTCTCCGTGGCTGTCTGTGGTGCTGGAATGGTTCCTTAGTGCTAACTAAGGATGAAAGAGGAAATTCCAAAGGCTGAGGATGGTGTTGGGGAATGCCAGCTGTTTGTCTATGCTAAAAATGTATCCTGATCTTATCAAGTATTTCTGCTACCTTCCATCATCTTGGCAAAAACTTGGTTATGTAGCTTCTCCTGGCTACATGTCTATTAAATATTTTTCATTCTAACGCCTTATAAAGAAAGACAATGGAGAAGAAGATCCTGAATGTCATACAGTAACTACCTGATCCATAATATCTACTATAGTGCACATAAGTCAGGCTATCAATGAACCAAAGAGAAAAGTTAATATGAAACCCTTCAAATGGAATGTATCAAGCCTTTTAATGTAAAATAAAATCTGTACATATTTAAATATGGTGATCTCTTTTCTCCAGTAGTTTGCTACTAAAGTGTTTGAAGTAAGTAATGAAACTTTGTGCAGATAATTTATTTTGGCAGCATTTCCATGGTGACCAGAAAAAAAATTGTCCCTAGAACAGACTGTGGGAAAAAAAACTGCTCTTAGCATATACTGAGATTTGTTTCTGTTGCTTCAGATAATCACAGAAGTTGCCAGAAATTAAATTGTGCAAAGGATAAATACAAATCTTTTTCCTTCTTTGCAGTGTTGTAGATATATATTGCTTCTTTCCCAGCCTCCATAATCTCGTTGCCATATTTTTCAGATTCTTTCTCTGCCATGTTTGTGGGACATCATCACCATCTCTATTTTGGTCAGCACCCAACAATCTTTTGTCAGCTGTAGGTGTGTGAGATCAGGAAATTCTTACCTGGACTCTTTATCTCTGATCATTCCTCCTAAAAGCCATCTGTTCATAATGCTGCTACATGCTTCCCACCTTCAGACTCAATAAACTTCTGTAGATTTTTTTAATCCTCTAAGCCATCAATAGGCTGTGCCAGATGCAGGGTCATCTCATTGATTTTTCTCCTTTCCAGTAACCTTTGCAACCTCACCTTCAGGAAGGTCTTTTCTTTCTATCCCTACAAAAAGTCCACCTCATTCAACTTTGAAAGAGATATCTACTACCTAAAATGTGTTTCATTACCTCTCAAGGCAATAATGGAATTAATCCATAAATTTGACATGAACTAAACTGATGCCATGTTGCATTGTCTTGCCATTCTTTCTTCCCTGTCTTTATTGATTCCTTGATTCATTCTCTAATTCCTCCTCTGATTCCTCTACTCTTTTCTGAGGATAGAATGTGTACCAGATCTTTTGTTAAGCATAGGGTTTAAGGACATAAATAAAACTTCAGATATGTTCTCAAGGAGTTAATGCATTGGGAAGGAATGGTTCTTTGTTCCTATTAGGATAGCCTCTAGATGTTTGGAAATTTTGATCTGTAAATGGCTGAACCCCTCACTCTCCTTTCTATCACCCTTTCCCAAGCTCATACATACATATTGATATAAAATTTCTTAAGGGCAAAAGGGACTTTTTATTCTTTATTTTTACCATCGCTTTCTCTATCACAGTCCCAATAGGATTCTAATAAAAATGAGTTTTTCTAGAATATTGCAGAATTGAATGTTGAGATGGAATCATGCTGAACTATTTTTTTGACTTGTGACAAAAATAAAACAACCAAATATAGAATTTGATTCAATGAAGACTCATGAAAGCATGCAGTTTTAAATTTGAGAAATACAGATTAAAACCCATAAGAATATTTCCTTCTGTAAATGTGTAATGTGATGTTAAATGGGAGTAGAAGACAATAAATTTGAACATAATCTAGGGAGAGAGAAAAGATCATCATTCCTATTCTGTTTTCCCAATATGTTGTGTTCTTCAAAATCTACCAAAACTTGTAAAAAAGTACTAATTATTATTTTCTTTTGCACCCCATTTATGTATTCCATAATTTCTTATTTATTTTGAAAAAAATTGGCTATGATTTTTGGTTTTAAACATTTGTCACTGTTCACCTAGTATGTCTGCATCCTCTGCCCAATGAAAACTAAGAGGCTCCATTGAGACAGGTATTACTCAGCATCGCAATTCATCATCATACATGCATAAAGATTACCTCATTTTCTGTCCTTGAGCAGCAACTAAGTGATCATGATATTTTCTTTTATATGATCATCTAATTGTTCTGGTTAAGCTTTTAACGAATGTTTCTTTATCTCTTTTAAGAGTAAGTAGTGTTTTTTACCCTTCCATGGTAAGGTAATATTTTTCAGTGATCTGAAATATTTCCCAAGAAGTTAGAATCTTTGCAAATGTTTGAATCTTAAATTATTATTTGTTCTTTGTTGGCTCTAAGAACTCACTCATTGGAATTACAAAACCCTTTCTCTTCATTGCTGAAAGCATTTAATGTATGCAAACTTACATTTGGCTTCAGAACATTTTTTAAAAATAAACTTTTCATATTGGAATGTTCTTACTGAATACAGGCTTTTATGATGCTGTTTGATTTGGCATATGTTCCTTGTGATATCTGCATTGAAAACACTTTGCATTTGAGAGACTTTTCCTGCCTTATTGGGACATTTCAACTCAATTTATAGTTATCAGTGGGAAAAGAAAGAAAGCATTTCCATCCAAAAGTGGTTTCAGTAGGATTTAGCTGTAAATGCTTTAAAAAGAACAACAGCAGCAAGTTGAACCTTTGCCCATTTTTTTTAAAAAAAAACAAAGAAACATTGTAAGATTCTCTCTCCTTTTTAAAATATCCACATAAGGAGGATTATTCTCAGTGTATTTGAAAATACATCAGTCTTCTTCAAGAAACTTTTCTCATCTTACCTGAACCATTTATATTCAGAATGAAACTGAACTTCATACACAATATTAGCTTTAATGCTAAAATGTTGGTCATTTGTTCAATACTTGAATTCTTCATAGAGAAACCATATCCATCAGGATGCATGTGACTTTCTTCATTTAATAGTCAATTCTCGGGAGGTTTAGACCATGACAATTAAGGTTACTGTTTACTTAACAGATGCCTGGGCAGGTGTTTCCATGGTTATAAAGGTACACACATGATAGGTAGACAGCTCCCTAATTCTTTACAAATGGAACACACATGGGGTACTAGCACATAGCTCAAGAACAGCAAGTTACCAATATGCCAGAGACTCCCACTTTCCTCTGTTTTAATTTTGATGCTCTAAAGGTAATCATTCATCAGAATTCTGACAACCTAAGATTTTTTTTCTTATTTTTATACATTTCAGAAATGGGATTACACATGACACACTTCTTTGTGTCTGACTTCTTTAACATTTTGTTTGCAAAATGTATTTATATTGTGGAATATAGTTTTAGATAAATGTAGATCATTCTCATTGCTGTATAGTAATGCAATGTGGAAAATATGGTACAATTTGTATATCCATTTTGCTGTTTGAATAGTTTCTAGTTTATGTCTATTATGAATAGTGTTCTAATGAGCACTTAGTAAATGTCTTTAAGTAAATATGGGTACAGAGTTCTATTATACATACATATACACATATGTTTAGTACTTGAATATATACATATATCTATGTAAAATAGAATAATTACTGAGAAACAGGAACACCAGTGTTGAGCTTCAATAGACACTGAAACATATTCCAGAGGAAAAATCTTTTTCCTTCATTCTGAGGTTCATATCTTAAATTTTGTAAATGTATTTCTCAATCATCTGGAAGAATATGCAATATGTAGGCTAAAGGATGTGTGCAATTAATTGCATTCAATTTAAAAGTTGTGAAACCTTTGAAGTTAAAGAGTATATTTGTATTTCTTTACATTAAGAACATAGTCAAGCAGCAGATAATTACACCTTGAATGTATTGTACAGTCAAAAGAGATAAAACCAGCATTTTTAAAAATTGAGCTGATTTTTTTCCCTTTTAAGAAATAGCATAGGTCATTCAGGAGGAAATAAGTCCTTATCATTTCAGAAAGTACCTGTTCTTTTTCTAGTAAGTAACATCCACCTATAAACATGAAGATTAAGTTCATGCAAGATCACAGAAGATGATTCAAGCCACCCAAACATTATTTTGTCCTTTTTCTGATTTTTCTAATATAAAGTTAAATCATTAAATACAGTATTGGTACCTATATTCAAGTTCTCTGTATTTTATATTTTAGTAATGTTAAATTATTCCAGGATACCTGATCTTCTGGTAAGAAACATCAAAGCTTTGATGTGATTTTTTTTTTTGTCACTGGATTTCAAATCACCCAATTCTGGGCTATTTGTAAAGGACAGAGAAGTGCTATCTCTTGCATATTAGCCTGTCTGGGAATGTAAGAGATGTTATTTCAACTACAAAATGCCAGTTTATACTCACATTGATTTAGCTATCTATTTTCCGAAGAAAAAAAACTGAAATTTGGTGATAACTATTTTAGATTAGCTCTCAGATTATCTCACCAAGAAAAAGTTTCCTTCAATGTTATTTTAAGTGAGAGAGACAAGTGGTGTTTTGAAACATTGGTTTGTAGAAGGCTGCAGTTCAGTTTGCTTTGATGAGAAGGAAAAATAATTTCCAATATTATATTACAGCAAAAAAGTATTAAAAAATGAGTTTTATTGGAAGATCTTTGCCTTTTATCTTTTTAAGATTTCATGGGACTATTATGAGAATATTCTGTTTTGTCTATGATGTTCCTTTAAGCAACTTTCTAAGCCTCAAGGCATTTATCTTACACATTGTGTACTTCAGTTGTATTATCTGAAGTCTTTTGTTTAAAAAGCCTTTGGTAAAATTCTTTAAATTTGAATTTAAGCCTGAACTACACCAAAAAAGTACTCAATATTGCAGCCTTTCTTTATGTAACGATCAACTCTTTCTATGTTTTCCTTTCTATCAGTGAGCCATTTTCTTGAATTCTTTTCTAAAATGAGTTCAAAGAATAATGTGACAGAAATCTTATATGTATGTTCTGCTTTTTAAAGAGCCTTTATTTTTACTTTTGTTGGTCTAAATATAGAAATTATCTCCTCTCGTTCCCCCTCTCCTCAATTAGCTGCCAATGGTCTGGAACTTAATGATTTTACCTCATGTGATTCTATTTGTTTGTAATCCTATATTCAACATTGAACTGAAGTCTGTTAAACATTGATAAGCCGGTTTTTATGCAGCAGGTCCTCAGAGAGCATTGCACTAAAATGCTGCAAAGACTGGGATTAGGTTTATGTATTGTAAGGTGGTTTTGAGACATTTTCCTAGTGTCTGTTCTTCCAGAGGTGCCAAATCGACTTGGTCTTGATTTAATATTGCCAAAATTGTAATGCTGAACTGACTTGGAGCTTCACATACTTCAGAATGAGTTTTTCTGGGGGTGATTTAACAAACACTTCTATTTTTTTAAGAGCTATGGAATGCAATGCACACATGGGACATTATTGTGTAGTTGCTGTGAGATATCGAGTTCTTTGGCAAAATTTTAAGTTCCTTTCATTGTTATTCAAGTTATACCCTCTTCTCTTATCTCCTGCCAGGATTTTGATGGCATCATCTGATAACATTTTTATTTAGTAAGGAAAATTACATTGTATTTAAATACTTCTGATTTATATAATATTAAAACTATTCTGCATTCCATAGAAAACTACTATTATCCTTTGGGTATCTGTCCTATGTATGTTTCCTACATATAGATTTTTTTTTTGAAAAATAGAATAGTATTTTGTTTGACAAATTATTTTGTAAATTGCCTTAAATTTTTTTATTATATAATACTTCATATAACAATAGACTATATATTCGTATATAAGATATAAAGAAAAATAATATGAATACTCATGTTAATGCCACTTAAAGAACTCTGCTGACATTTTGAGGCTCCATATTTCTACCAAATGTTAATCCTTTCCCCTCTGAAAGATAGCTCACTTAATTCTGTATTCATCATTCTCTCCCTTTAAAAAATGGATTCAATATATACATATGTATTCCCAAATAATGTATTATTAGTTTTATGTGTTTCTGAGGTCATTTATAATTAAACATTTTCTTGGAGGTGCTTTCACAATAAAGAGCACAGCCATGGCTCCATTATTCTGCTATTTTTTGTTTTAAATATGTGACACTTTTTATTTATGCTTTTGTTGACAACCTAGTTTGCAAATGATTGTCACCACTGCTTATATTCCATTGGTGAAAACTAGTCACTTAGTCCTACACATATGAAAAGAGATATTGGAACACATTATTGTTGGATGGAAAGCAGCTTTTCAGGAGCATCTCTACAATATGGGACAGTATGAATTTGGAGTGTTTAACTAGCTTTCTTGGCAACATTAAGGTTCTGTGTATGCACTAATCTCTTTCCTTTAGGACAAATCACTCCTCTTTGTTAACTGACCTTAAATCACGTGTCAACTATTCTTTGTCTCTTTGTCAAGTATCACAGTGAAAAAAAATTGCCATTATATTTAGAAAGCACTCAAACTACAGATCAATCAGGAAAGTATCAGTGTATTTGCTTAGTGAGTCTACTTTTCCATTAATATTCTATTTCTTTATTTACTTACATAGGTTTAAATGTCTTTCAATATACATTACAATCCTATTCATAAGTGTCTTATATTTTTATGTTTCTCTTCTTATTCAGTACTGAGGATTGAACCTAGGGATACTCTACCACTAAGGTATAGGCTCTCACTAAGTTGCCAAGGCTGGTATTGAACTTGAAATCTAATTCTTCTGCATCAGACTCTTCAGCAGACAGGATTATAGGCATGTGAGACCATACTAACTTATGTAACTTTTGTTAAATTTATTGCTGGGGATTATATTTTTGTTAATAATTTAAACTGTCTTTTATAAAATTTTACTTTCTGCCTATTTCCTATATATAGATATATATATATATATATATATATATATATAAATAGATATATATATATGTTCATATATAAATTGCATATCTTGACATCTTGCCATGATTTGTTATTAATTTCACTATTCAGGTTCAGACTTCTTTCAGGAGGTTACTATGTGTACAGTCACAGGTTAATAATGATCAGATTTTGCTTTACTTGTCATTTTTATCTTTCTTCATCTTAGCAGTAGTGATTGATATTCCTCAGTTTAGTTGGAATTATTTTAATGTGTTATTAAAGACAAAGCTTAGTATAAATTGGTATGGAATGCACTGTACCTTTTTTAATATGTTGCTTGATTTTGTTTTCCTGTATCTTATTCAGAGTTCTCCATTCATGCTTATGAATATTATAGGTCTATGATTTTCTTTTCTTATACTCCCCTACTTAATTTTGTAATCAAGATTCCACCATTAGGTATAATACACCAATAAAATATGGGAAATATTTCCATGACCTATGTAAAATGGTATAAAAGTTTCAGAAGATTTTATGAAGTAATAAAATAACATTAAAAACAATAAGCTCAAATTTAGAATACTTACTATTCCAAAATAAATCACTAGAAAAGATGATGCTGGGGGTCTGGAGATATAGCTCAGTTGGTAGAGTGCTTGCCTCACAAGCACAAGGCCCTGGGTTCAATCACCAGTACTGGAAAAAAAAAGTGATGCTAGATTCATTTTCGAGTTTATATTGTCCCATTTTCTGTTTCCTGAGTCTGTGAAAGTTTGGAATGATTTTTTTTGGTCCATATGTCTCCTAGAACTCAGCCATACAATCACCTGAGCCTGGTGTTTTCTTTAAGGGGATGTTTGAACTACTGATTTTGTTTTCCAAATAAATATATAAACAATACTTCTGGTTTTTTACTTTTCTTAGATCAGTTTTGATAAGGTTTGTGTTCTATGAAATCTATTCAATTTATTTTACCTTTAAATATATAGACATAATTTATTGATATATTTTATTTTATTTTATTCATTTATTTGTTTGTACCAGGAATTGATCCCAGGAACATTTAAGCACTGAGACACATCCCAACCCTATTTTTTCCTTCCTTCCTTCCTTCCTTCCTTCCTTCCTTCCTTCCTTCCTTCCTTCCTTCCTTTCCTTCCTTTCCTTCCTTTCCTTCCTTTTTTCCTTCCTTCTTTCCTTCTTTTCTTCTCCCCTCCCCTCCCCTCTTAACTTTTAATTCAGAGACAGGGTCTCTGTAAGGTGCTCAGAGCCTTGCTCAGTTGCTGAGACTGGCTTTGAATTTGTGATCCTCCTGCCTCAGCATCCTGAGCTGCTGGGATTATAGGCATGTATCACTGCACCTGGACCCTTCCCTCTCTTGTGTCTTCTGTCCTTTGGTTCTCATTCCTTTTCAAGAAATTTTTAAAAATTTTATCTCTCCAAATATTGTCTACTTTCATGCATACTATTTTACTCTTATTTTTATTGTTTATCAATGTATTTTATTAGAAATTATTTTTCTGATTTTTATGATATGCATTTAGATTAATTTTCTACCATAAATAAAATAATTACTAAATTATCCCTTATGGAATATTAAATACTTTGCTCATTTACTTCTAATTATGTTTAAGTTTCCATTATTTTTTCTTTGATTAACAATTTTAAAACTGTTTTAAATTTCTACATATATTCCTGGTAATCTTTCTTTTTTATCTCTTGATTGTATTGAATGAAATCATTTGTTAAATTTTACAGACACTGCATTGCACAATGCATAGCGATTTTGTACAATTGCTTCATATATGAGTAGGAAAAATGTGTTGGGTACACATTTTAGAACATTACATTATATTTTAATTAAATCAGTATTAGAAATTCTCAATGAGATATTCCATGTGTATTGAAATTGCCAATTGATCATTGATTTGATCAGTTTTTGTGAAGTCTTTCCAGTTATTTTCCACCTTGTATGAAGAGGATGTTTTCAGAACACATTTACTATTTTAAATAATTTTATTCATATGGAGGATTGATCCTTTTATTATGTGGTCTTTTTATATGTTATTGTATAAAATGTATCTTAGTTTTCTTTTGGTTTAGATTTTCCTGTCATATCTTTATATTGTATCCTCAAATTTTCTAATTTTTTATTCAGGTATGTGTCTCTGTGTTGCCAAAGTTTATTGATAGATTTTTAAAAATCTGTATTCATCTAGACATGTATCCTCTTTGACCATACTTGTGGGTTTTTTTAATAATTATTGCTTTATGCAGTTTTCTTTTTTTTTTAATTCATTTAATTTTGATCCATTGAACACAAATGGAGTACAGCTGTTGTTTCTCTGGTTGTACACAAAGTAGAGTCACATCATCTGTGCATTCATACATGTACACAGGGCAATGTCTGTCTCATTCTGTTATTATTCTTACCTCCCCCACCCCAAACCCACCCCTCCCTTCCCTCTATGCTATCTATGCTTCCTCCATTCTTGCCTCTCTTCCACCCCGCATTTTGCATCATCATTCACTTATCAGAGCGATCATTCGGCCTTTGTATTTTTGGGATTGGCTAATCTCACTTAGCATGACAGTCTCCAACATCATCCATTTACCTGCAAATGCCATAATTGTATTCTTCTTTATGGCTGAGTAATATTCCATTGTGTATATATGCCACAGTTTCTTTATCCATTCATCTACTGAAGGGCACCTAGGTTGGATCCACAATCTAACTATTGTGAATTGAGCAGCTATGCACATTGATGTGGCTGCATCACTGTAATAATCTGATTTTATGTCCTTTGGGTATAGGCCAAGGAGTGGGATAGCTGGGTCAAATGGTGGATCCATTCCAAGTTTTCCAAGGAATCTCCACACTGCTTTCCAGAGTGGCTGCACCAACTTGCACCCACACCAGCAATGTATGAGTGTCCCCTTTTCACCACATCCTCGCCAACTCCTGTTGTTACCTGTATTCTTTTTTTAAAAAAGGTTTATTGAGATATAATTCACATATATCATATACTTCACCTATTTAAAGTGGTGCAACATTCAATGTGCTTTGCTATATTCATGGTTATACAACCATCACTGCAATAAATTTTAAAACATTTTTTTAGCCCCCAGAATGTATTCCATGCCTACTAGCAGTAACTTCCCATGCCACCTCCAGTCTTATTTTTTTTTATTATTGAGTTGTAACTGTTCTTCATCCATTCTGATTACTAGATCTTTATCAAGTTTATGACCTACAAGTATTTTTTCCTCCTCCATGGGTTGTCTGTTCATTTTTTGACAGTGTTCTTTGATGCATAAATGATGATGATGATGATGACAGTGATGATTTTGCAGTGCTTGGGATTGAACCCAAGGCCTCAAACTCACACATGCTAGGCAAGCTGTCTATCACTAAGCCACATTCCCAGCCCCATGTTTTCTATTTTGATGGTATAATTTGTCAAATTTTTCTTTGGTTGATGTGCTTTTAGTGTTGTATCTGAGAAACCATCAAGTAAACCAATCTGAAGAAAAATTAATAAAAACCAAGGTCAAAAATTATTCCTTGTTTTGGTCAGCTTTTTCGTTGCTGTGACTAAAAGACCTGACCAGAACAATTTTATTTTATTTTTTTATTTATTCTTTTCTCGGCTTGGATGATTTTATTTTCTTTTTTTAAGTTTTTATTTATTTATTTTTTTATTCACACAATTCATATAATCTTATATATACATAGGGTAATGCTGTCTGTCTCAGTCTACTATTTATCCTTCCCCACCCCCTCACATTCCATTTTCCTCCACACCATCCATACTTCCTCCATTCTTTCATATCCCCCCCATAACCCCTGCCCCCACCCCCCATTATGTATCATCATCCACTGATCAGAGAAAACATTCAGCCTTTAGTTTTTTGGGCTTGGCTTATTTCACTTAGCATGATATTTTCCAACTCCATACATTTACCAGCAAATGCCATGATTTTATTCTTTTTTATGGCTGAGTAATATTCCATTGTGTATATATACCACAGTTTCTTTATCCATTCTTCAATTGAAGGGCATCTAGGTTGGTTCCACAATCTAGCTATTGTGAATTGAGCAGCTATGAACATAGATGTGGCTGCATCCCTATACTTTGCTGATTTTAAAAACTTTGGGTATAACCGAGGAGTGGGATAGCTGAGTCAAATGGTGGATCCATTCCAAATTTTTTGAGGAATCCCCATACTGCTTTCCAGACTGACTGCACTAATTTGCAACTCCACCAGCAATGTACAAGTGTGCCTTTTTCCCCACATCCATGCCAATACTTGTTATTGCTTGTATTCCTGATGATAGCCATTCTAATTGGAGTTAGATGAAATCTTAGGGTAGTTTTAATTTGCATTTCTCTAATTATTAGAGATGATGAACAGTTTTTCATATATATTTTTAATAGCCTGTATATTCTCTTCTGTGAAGTGTCTGCCCAGTTCCTTAGCCCATATATTTATTGGGCTCTTTGCATTTTTGGTGTAAAATTTTGTAAGTTCCTTATAAATTTTGGAGATCAGTGCTCTGTCTGAAGTATGTATGGAAAAGATATTTTCCCACACTGTAGGCTCTCTTTTCACATTCTTGATTGTTTCTTTTGCTGAGAAAAAGCTTTTTAGTTTGAATCCATCCCATTTATTGATTCTTCCTTTTATTTCTTGCTCTCTGGTGGTCATGTTGAGAAAGTCTGGTCCTAAGCCAATATGAAGAAGATTTGGGCCTACTATTTCTTCTATTTGGCAAAGAGTCTCGGGACTAATTCCTAGATCCTTGATCCATTTTGAGTCGAGTTTTATACAGGGTTAGAGATAGGGGTTTAATTTCATTTTATTGCATATGGATTTCCAGTTTTGCCAGCACCATTTGTTGAAGAGGCTGTCTTTTCTCCACTGTATGTTTTTGGCACCTTTATAAAAGCCATTCCAATTGGGGTGAGATGAAATCTTAAGGTGGTTTTGATTTGCATTTCTCTTATAACTAGGGAAGTTCAACATTTTTTCATAAATCTGTTGACTGATTGTAGATCTTCTTCTGTAAATTTCCTGTTCATTTCCTTGGCCCATTTACTGATTGGGTTGCTAGTATTCTTGGTGTAAAGATTTTTGAGTACTTGGTAGATTCTGGAGATTAGTGCTCTATCTGAAGTGTGTGTAGCAAAGATTTTCTCCTACTCTGAAGGCTCTCTCTTCACATTGCTGATTCTTTCCTTTGCTGAGAAGAAGCTTTTTAGTTTGACTCTATCCCAATCATTGATTCCTGCTTTTATTTCTTCCACTTTGGGAGTCATGTTAAGGAAATCTGGTCCTAGGCCAATGTGATGAAGATTTGGACCTATTTTCTGTTCTGTTGGGTGCAGGGTCTCTGGTCTGATTTCTAGGTCCTTGATCCATTTTGAGTTGAGTTTTGTACAGGGTTAGAGATATGGGTTTAGTTTCATTTTGCTGCATATGGATTTCCAATTTTCCCAGCACCATTTGTTGAAGAGGCTGTCTTTTCTCCACTGGATATTTTTAGCTCCTTTCTCAAGTATGAGATACCTGTATTTATGTGGGTTTGTCTCTGTGTCCTCTATTCTGTACCATTTATCTACCTGTCTATTTTGGTGCCAATACCATGCTGTTTTTGTTACTATTGCTCTGTAGTATAGTTGAAGGTCTGGTATTGTGATACCCCCTGCTTTGCTCTTCTTGCTAAGGATTGCTTTAGCAATTCTGGGTCTCTTATTCCTCCAAATGAATTTCATGATTGCTTGCTCTATTTCTATGAGGTCTGTGATTGGGATTTTAATTGGAATTGCATCGAATTTGTATAGCACTTTTGGTAGTATGGCCATTTTGACAATATTAATTCTGCCTATCCAAGAACATTGGATATATTTCCATCTTCTCAGATTTTCTTTAATTTCTTTCTTTAGTGTTCTCTAGTTCTCATTGTAGAGGTCTTTCACTTCTTTTGTTAGATTGATTCCCAAGTATTTTATTTTTTGAGGCTATTGTGAATGGTATAGAATTCCTAATTTCTCTCTCAGAGGATGGATCACTTACGAATAAAAATATATTAGATTTGTGAGCATTAATTTTATATCCTGCTACTTTACTGAATTCATTTATGAGTTCCAGAAGTTTTCTGGTGGAATTTTTAGGGTCTTCTAAATAGAGAATCATGTCATTGGCAAATAGGGATAGTTGGAGCTCTTCTTTTCCTATTCATATTCCTCTAATTTCTTTGGTCTGTCTCATTGCTCTGGCTAGATTTTCAAGGACAATGTTGAATAGAAGTGGAAAAAGAGGGCATCCCAGCCTTGTTCCAGTTCTCAGGGGGAATGCTTTCAATTTTTCTCCATTTAGAATGATGTTAGCTGTGGGCTTCACAACTTACAATCTTAAGGAGTGTTCCTACTATCCCTATTTTTTCTAGTGTTTTGATCGTTAATGGGTGTTGTGTTTTATCAAATGCTTTCTCTGCATCTATTGAAATAATCATGTGGTTCTTGACTTTAAGTCTGTTGATGTGGTGAATTACATTTATTAATTTCCAGATGTTGAACCAACCTTGCATCCCCGGGATGAAACCCACTTGATCATGGTGCACTATCTTTTT